>CM028357.1:19738897-20276785 GCA_016618105.1 Dendrobium huoshanense
CCAATAATGGATCGTCCAGGGCCGGGGCCAATTGAATTCAAAGATCAAAAATGTACTGACACGTGGATCGTCCAGGACGGGAAAACGGGTCATAGTGTATCGTCGCCGGGTACGATAAAGATTAAAATGCATACTGACACGTGGATCCCCCCCCAAAAATTACTATCGGCCAGATGGTAGAGAGGAAGGACAGAGAAAGACTAGAGGACTATCACCATGAGTTTGATCAAATCGTCCAGGACGATAATGTATCGTCCAGGACGATGAATTTCAGTAAGCACAGCAAAAAAGGTCAGCAGATGGATTTTGGAAAGAATTTATTATATCGGCCAGAACGATAAAAATATCGGCCAGGCCGATGTGAATTGTATTTGAAATCAAGAAAAGGAATGGTGATGATCAAGACCCTCAAAAATAAAACCAAGAAAAGACAGTCAAAGACACAAAAAAAAATAAATAAAAACAAACAAACCCGAATATTTGGATTTTATATTTTTCTATTTTTTTGTTTTATGGAGGGATCATATATGAGAATTCTTTTCATGATTTAAGTTTTAAGTTTTTAGGAGATCAAGAGGTTTAACAAAATCCAATTAGAAGAAGGTAGAAAACTGATTCCATTTACCTAGATCGGACATTCTTCAGGGTACAAAATTCTCTTAAAAACAACGGAGACCTGACTCGGAATAACAAAAAGAATAAGAAGATCCAATCAAGACTTGTTACAACTAAAATATCTCATAAGTAATAAACCAAAAAATAGTTTTTCTCATCATGGATTTGAAATCAAAATCTTTGAACGTAGCACATAATTAATGAGTTTTCTAAGTTTTAAGAGTTTTACCAAAGAGATGATAGCTTGCATTTAGTGGGCTAATTTTATGCCTCTTGTCACTTTATTGGCTCTTTGAGCATCTTTTGATTTTTGATACACTTTTGTGTATATAGCTTTCTTTTCAATTTGGCTTATTGGCCTTTTCCTTTTTAACTTTTGCAAGCTAAAAATCTTTAATATTACCCTTAAAAAACTAGTGTGAGTAATCCTCCAAATTTAGAGAATAGGAGCTCTCTCTCTAACATAGGGAAGAACAATCCACAACACAAAATCAAATCACGTGATAACTGCAATGGTAAGATTTCAAAAGCTTGAATGATATCAAAGCATTTTGACTTATTATGCATAAGATGTTTTAATGTAGCAAGATTTAGAAAGAGATCTTAAAAAGCCATTGGTTAAACTGAGTTTAGACTTTTATTTTATAGAAGAAAATCATGCCATTGAATAAAGTCAGAAGAAGGAAAAAGGAAATATCAACAGTTTACTCCCTTTAACTAATTTTAAAAAGCTAAACCCTATCTCCAAAACTCCAATATTTAAAGCTGAGAAGTTTATCATATGAAAGCCCAAAGTAAAGACCAAAGTAAAAAAAACAAAAACAACAACTTAAAAGAAAACAGCACAAAGTGAACACAAAAAAAAACATACAAAAAGAACTAAAAGATTTCAAGCAAGTGATAAAGCAAAGGATTTAAGCAATTGAGCTGCAAGCCTCCTTATATTCAGTTACCTTATGCTCCCACGAGGTCTTTGGTGAGAGCACTCCTGCAAAACTCAACAACAGTCAATTTTAGGAACCCAAACAGATTTGGGCTCCTTCTTAGGAAATGTAGAGTGCAATGTATATATGGTATGCTTTGAATCATGCATCTTAGGTCTCCACACCCAATGTGTACTGCGGTGAACTGTGCAAGTGTGTGAGATGTGTCCTAGCATGCCACAAGAAAAACATTGAACTCCAGGAAAAGGTTTTCTTAAATGGTTTGGATAAAAATGCCTCTTCCTAGGTTCTGGCCTTTGATTAAAAGTCGGTGTCATCCTAGCTTTGTACATAAATCATTTTGAATTCTCAAGTTAGTTCTTTTTAAAGCATCATTCTCAATCCTCAAATCTTTTTCAATCTCTTTAGATTTCTTAAGATCATCATAAGTGAGGTGTGTGAAGCTTTTAATGCATTACTTTCTCAACTAATTCAAATGCTTCTTGTTTAATTCATCAAATTCATCAAGGAGAGCCATGTGATTTGAATCAATCGTTGCATGATCTTTGAGAAAAACTTCATGCTCTTTTTGTAGATTTGAATGTTCTAATTTTAGGCTAGCATGAGTTTTCTTAAGTTTTTTGTATGATGTATGGATTTTTCACAAATTTCAAACAATTCATCATAGGTTGGTCTACATACCTCTTCCTCATCACTTTGATTTTCTCCCATGAAACACAAGTTTGTAGTCTCTTCCTCTGGTTCAGTCTCAGAGGAATCAGTACCAGATTCTGCCCAGAAGCCTCTTTGGATTTTCTTATTCTCCTTCCTAGACTTAGCTTTCTCCTCACCTTTTTCTTTTTCTTTGCTTGATTGATCTTGAAGTGTAGGACAATCGGCTCTTACATGTCCCGGTTTCCTGCATTCAAAACAAACAACATCAGAAGATCCTTTAATATGTTTATGATCCTTACCTTTTCTCCAATTTTGATGATGCTTTTGTTTCTTCCTTAGAAAGCTTTTGAATTGCCTTGTGATGAAGGCAACTCCATCGCTTTCAGACCCGGAAGATTCAGAATCCGATTTGTGTGCCTTCAATGCAATTGTTTTCTCCTTTTTCTTCTCACCTGCATCAAGATTTCTTTGATTCACCACTTGCTCGTAAGCAATGAGTGAGCCAAGCAAGTTATCAATAGAATAGGTGTTTAAATCTTTAGATTCAGTGATTGCAGTAATTTTTGCATCATAAGAAGAAGGCAAGCATCTCAAAATCTTGTTAACTTTTTCATAGTTCGAAAGTTCTTTTCCTAGTGCATGCAATGAAGTAGCAATCTGAGTAAACTTAGTGTACATGTCAGAAATCAATTCATGAGGTTTCATACGAAAAAGTTCATAGTCATGCAAGAGAATGTTTAAACGGGATTGTTTAACTTCATTAGTGCCTTCATAAGTAATGCACAATTTATCCCAAATTTCTTTACCAGTCTTGCAAGTTGAAACACGCATGTAATCTTCAGATTTTAAAGCACAGAAAAAACAATTCAAACATTTCGCATTTAGTTGAGCTAAATCTCGTTCATCAAAAGTCCATTCGGTAAAAGCAACTTCAGTTTTAAAACCGTTAATTTCACGAGAAGGTGGAGAATAACCTTCCTGAATAAGCATCCACATGCGATAATCAGTAGATTGTAGAAAAGTTGACATGCGAGTTTTCCAAAAATCAAAAGGTAAGTTATCGAACAAAGGAGGTCGGGTAATAGAATACCCTTCCGTAGTGTTGCGATTCCCAAAGTTAGACATTGATCAAATTCAAAAAGTTTTCAAACTTTAATTTTCGAATCAAGCTCTGATACCACTTGAAAGTTCGATAGGGATGTTAAGCCCTATGAACTTAGTCCCAAACTAACCAAGAGGGGGGGGGGTGAATTGGTATTTTAAAAACTTCTTTTTAAACAAAGAATTAAAATCACATAAACCAAATCACACCACAAAATAATGCGGAATTTAAAAGTGCGGAAGCAAGAAAAAGAACACAGAAATTTATAGTGGTTCGATCGACTCGACCTACGTCCACTCCTTGGAGGCACCCTCCAAGTATTGCACTACACAAAAAGTGACTCTCCTTTAGCCCCCACGGCTAGGTGGAGAAACCCTCACAAGAACCTCTTTTTTGCCACCCCGGCAAGGCAGAGAACCTATCTCCTTTTACTTCCTCCTGAAGCTGGCAGAGAACCAGAACTAAAAGCAAAGCTCCTTACCTCTACCGACCCTTCCACGGACGAGAAACTCTAGACGAAGATGACGCAGAGAGATCCTTGAAGCAACCCTTGTGAAACCCCTCACAATCTCCCCCTCACAAGATCCTCTCTCTCTCTTCTCTCTCTCTTTCTCTCCTCAAGGCCTTCTTAGGTCAAGGCAGCAGCCAAAGATCTCTAAAAATGTTGAACAAGAAGCTCTTAAATAGAAGAGCTCCAAAAGAGCTCATTAATTGCAAGTTGCCGACAATATCGTCCAGGCCGATGTGGATATCAGCCTGGCCGATCAATACAAATCAATGAAGATCGGCCAGAGCATAGCCCTGGATGTAAAGCTGGACGATTAAAAATTGGCTTGATCATCCAGGTCGATCTCACGATCGTCCTGGCCGATCAGTTCAAATCAGAGGAAAATCGTCCTGACAATAGCCCTGAATACGGGCTGGCCGATATTGATCGTCCTGAAGTAACTTAAGGTTTTTGACTAGATCGTCATGGCCGATCTTGCGATCGTCCAGGACAATATGATCGTATCAATCATCCTTAATTACTTCCTTGATTTCCTGAACAATTATGGCATAAATTGTTAATATCGTCCAGGCCGATACGAGTATCGTCCTGGCCGATAATTTAAAGATATGGCATACTATACTTGTCTATGGCGGCAACTTCTTTCTGTTTTGAGCTTATCGTCCTGGCCGATACACGTATCGTCCAGGACGATCTGTTAACGTTGACTGTCTTAATTAAGAATCCTTAATTAGACTTTCTATTTTAAGCTGATCGGCCGGGCCGATCAAAGAAATCGTCCTGGCCGATATGAGTAAAAACAGAATTTCTAAGTCTCTCAAGTGTGTGTGTGAAGGGTTACAAAGCATCAGTCTTTTTGACTATTACAAGAGGACTCAAAAGGTAAAAAACAAAAGTACAGACTGACTCAACCCTAAACCTACGCATTTCTGAACTTGGCTCCTTTTTGATTGTCCGATCATCGATTCCTGAAAAGTTAGAAGCAACAAGCTGTCCAAGAAAAGCAGTGTTTGTCAATCATCAAAACATAAGACATGAAAAATAGATTTGCAACAATGAATACACGGGCGAACCAAGGTGCGGAGCGGCTAGATTTGGACCGTTGATCGTGTGATCAACGGTCCAAAAAACGTACATCCGTAGCAAACTACGGATGACGCCCTAGAATCCATTATTTGGTTCGTTCTTTTGATCGGGTGGACGAAACCACTTGAAATTTTAAACCCAAGAAGAGGATATGAACAGAAATGATGGGGAAAGATTAGTTTTAGCTAAATCACTCTATACATAAAGTTAATTAACTCCCTCTAGTGTGAGCTAGGTCTAAGGTTTTAAGAGATTATACCGTGAGATCTTCAAAATTTTTGGATGGATGAGCTTGTAGACTGTCCAAGTGTAGATCCCCAGTGCAAAACCGAGCTCAAACACGCCTGGATCGACCGCTACAAGCCTGGGACAGACTAGGTGGTGGACTCGCAGGAGAACTCGCCGCCGGTGACGTGCAACCACTTGGATTTTGTAGTGGAAAGGTAGAGGAGGCCCTGAGGAGCTAAAACAAACAAAGAACTCGCTCTAGGAGGCTGGGGTTAGTGAGAGAAATTTTTTTATCTAATGGCCTCAAAAGTCACCTTTTCCCCTATTCAAATGGTCTGGGCTAGATTGGATGGCTGGGATCGATTCATGAGCTCTCCAGATGATGCCACATATCCCTGGAATAGCTAGAAGGCTGCCTCAAAGGCTGGACAAGCCTTGCCTCCATTGGGTGGACTTGGGACAAGTGGGGGGGACCACTGCCGTTTAAGGCTAAACCAAGGCCTGAGCCTGGTTAGGAGAGCTACAAGTGAGCTTTAGACCATAAATGGGTCAGCCTAAGGCAGCCCTAAAGGAGGAAAAGGTGCTTAGCATGTGATAATACTCTTTTGAAAAGGCTTAGGCTTGAGGTTGACTTGTTTTGACCGGTCAACGGGTCAAGGGAGGCTGAGGTGGCATGGGGGAGTAGGAGCAGTCAATGGGAGAGATCCCAAGTCTAAAAGAGAGAAGTTTGAAATCAAAAGGGAGGATTTGACCATTTCAAAGAGGGATTTGAGGCTTTGGTGAAGGCTCTATGGTCAGAATCTTCAAGGTGGCAGGTCCAGTGGCATAGGCTGTAAATATCTGAAGGTTTTATAGCCTTTGAATTTTGATTTAGATTCTGGGGTTAGAGACCTCAGAATGAGCCCAAATTTGAAGGGTATCCTCCAGAGACATGTATTATCACTTTGCAAGTGATAGACTCTGAATAAAAGATCATTTGACTGGGTTTCAAAGTATTTGAGAAATTAATGAAAAAGGCCTTCAGGACCAAGCCTTTGAACCTTGGATTTGAGTCTGGATTTTTTGGATTTGAAATGGGTTCTGAGTTTGAATGACTGGATTTGAATTATCCACATCATTCGTGATCATTTTTCATGATCATGAGTGGTAGGATAGGGTTGAAGTTTGACAGATGCAAGATTAGAGTTTTAACTGAAGTTTGGGTTTTGAACTGGACTGAAGTCTGGTTTTGATTGAGACTCAAATTGAGTTGAGACCTGGAATGGATTGAGGTCATGATTGTTTTAATGTTTGAATTGATTGAAGCTTGGATTGGTTTAAGACTTGAATTGATTAGAGGGTTAGATTGGTCCTAGGATCTAGAGGGACTCTAAAATCTAGAATTTAGAATGATCCTAGGACTTGGAAGCTAAAATGTTTCTAGGATTTAGTATCTAGAGTATGGAGGAATCCTGAGCTCTAGAGTAGATCCTAGGGTCAGGAGTCTAGAAGATTCCTAAGGTCTATAATAGATCCTTGGGTTCAGATTAATTTGTAGTCTGGAAGGGTCTCAGTGACCTCATACAAAAATGAGGTCAACAAATGGACCCCTAATGTGTGCAGTAGGAGGAATTTCTGCTGCACACATTGGCGTTGACCGAATGGAAATTTAGGAAGGATCTCAAGAAGGTAAGGGAGGGTATCACCCAACCTTATGTCCATAGGATGCTGATAGAAGACTTACACCTAATAGACATGGTAGCTAGGAAAACCAAGGTAGGGAATACCTAGCCTTGGGTCTAAGGAAGGGCATCACCCAACTTTAGGCCTATAGGATGCTGATAAAAGACTTACTCCAAATAGGAAAATCAACTGGGAAAACAAGATAGGGAATACCTAACCTTGGGTCTAAGGAAGGGCAACACCCAACCTTAGGTCTACAGGATGCTGATAGAAGACTTACTCCTAGTAGACAAATTAACTGGAAACTAAGGTAAGGAATTCCTAGCCTTGGGTCTAAGGAAGGGCATCACCCAATCTTAGGCCTATAGGATGCTGATAGAAGACTTACTCCAAATAGGCAAATTAACTGAAAACCAAGGTAGGGAATACCTAGCATTGGTTCTAAGGAAGGGCATCACCCAACCTTAGGTCCATAGGATGCTGATAGAAGACTTACTCCTAATGGACAGATAACCTGGAAACTAAGGTAGGGAATACCTAACCTTGGGTCTAAGGAAGGGCATTACCCAACCTTAGGCCTATAGGATGCTGATAGAAGACTTACTCCTAATAGGCAGATTAACTGGAAACCAAAGTAGGGAATACCTAACTTTGGGTCTAAGCAAGGGCATCACCCAACCTTAGGTCCATAGGACGCTGATAGAAGACTTACTCCTAATAGACAGATTAATTGGAAACCAAGGTAGGGAATACCTAACCTTGGGTCTAAGGAAGGGCATCACCCAACCTTAGGCCTATAGGATGCTGATAGAAGACTTACTCCTAATAGGCAGATTAACTAGAAACCAAAGTAGGGAATACCTAACTTTGGGTCTAAGGAAGGGCATCACCCAACCTTAGGTCCATAGGATGCTGATAGAAGACTTACTCCTAATGGACAGATCAACTGGAAACCAAGGTAGGGAATACCTAACCCTGGGTCTAAGGAAGGGCATCACCCAACCTTAGGCCTATAGGATGTTGATAGAAGACTTACTCCAAATAGACAAATTAATTGGAAATCAAAGTAGGGAATACCTAACTTTGGGTCTAAGGAAGGGCATCACCCAACCTTAGGTCCATAGGATGCTGATAGAAGACTTACTCCTGATGGACAGATTAATTGGAAACCAAGGTAGGGAATACCTAACCTTGGGTCTAAGGAAGGGCATCACCCAACCTTAGGCCTATAGGATGCTGATAGAAGACTTACTCCAAATAGGCAAATTAACTGGAAACCAAAGTAGGGAATACCTAACTTTGGGTCTAAGGAAGGGCATAACCTAACCTTAGGTCCATAGGATGCTGATAAAAGACTTACTCTTAATGGACAGATCAACTGGAAATCAAGGTAGGGAATACCTAACCTTGGGTCTATAGAAGGGCATCACCCAACCTTAGGCCTATAGGATGCTGATAGAAGACTTACTCCTAATAGGCAGATCAAATGGCAAACTAGGATGGTGCCACGGAGGGCGTACTCCACCACTAGAGAATGTGAATCAGGATGGTGTCACGAAGGGCATACTCCACCACTAATCCCCAAGTCAAATGCCAGGGTAGTGCCACAGAGGGCGTACTCCACCACTAGCAAGGTGTGATCCTAAGGGAGGGAACGATCCGACCCTAAGGAGAAGGCGAAAAGTGTTAAAAGTAAAAGAATTTAAAAAGGAAAGAACTGGGTTGCGAATCAAGAAGAAAATTTTATTAATTGACAAGACAAGCTACATCAAGCATAGTATTTCTTAAGGAAACACCCATTAACAGGTAGCATTGGGTGATTTACTTTATAATCTACTAACTGATACGAGACTCCTTCGTATACAGTCTCTATGATGAAGGGTTCTTCCCAAGTGGGTTCAAATTTGCCTCCCAACTTTCGATGGGCTAAGATAGGCCTCCGAAGAACCAACACTAAGTCTCCTGCTTGGAAGGTCCTAGGTCGCACTAGCTTATCATGGGCTTGAACCATACGGGACTTATATAACTCTAAACTTTTTTGAGCTTGGAGACGTCACTCTACAAGGCCCTCGAGTTCTTTCAACCGTAGTTTTGCATTTTGTTCATTTTTGATCTGATTCTGAACTGCAATCCTGAGCGAAGGGATTTGTATTTCTAAGGGTAGAACGGCCTCAGATCCATACACTAGTGCAAACGGGGTGGATTGGGTCGGGGTTCTATAAGTGGTACGATAAGCCCACAAAGCTTCCACCAACTGCTCATCCCACTGTTGTTTGTTATCATCAAGGGTCTTTTTAACAATTTGCACCAAGGTTTTGTTGAAGGCCTCGGCCAATCCATTTACCCGAGGGTAATAGATCGTCGAGTATCTCCAATCAATATTATGGCATCTTACAAAACTGTTGATTTTTGTAGACTTGAATGCGGACCCATTATCGGATATGATTCTGTGGGGTACGTCGAATTGATATACGATATGGTCACGAAAGAATTTTAAGATATGGTGTGATGTTACGTTACGTAGGAGAATTGCTTCCACCCACTTTGAAAATTAATCAGTCGCTGCTAATATGAAACGATGACCTCTTGCGGAGGGAGGGTCAATCGGCCCAATGATATCTGTACCCCAGCTCTCGAAATGCCATGAGGCTATCGTAGGGTGTAACACATTAGGCGGCTGATGTAAAACCACACCGTGGACCTGACATTGATTACAGTGCTTTGTAGTATTCATACAATCGTCAATCATTGTAGGCCAATAGTATACAAGTCTTTTAATCTTCAGTTTCATTTTTGGACCCGATTGATGTGCACTGCATAGTCCTGGATGAATCTCATTAATAATCTTCAGGGCTTCTTGCTGGTCCAAACAGCGCAGCCACATGTGATCGAAGGACCGACGGTATAACAAATTGTTGACTAATACATAAGATAGGGCACGTTTCTTAATCTGGTTGGAGAGTGATTTATCCTGGGGAAGCTTCCTTTCTTTAAGGTAGTCGATTAAGGGTCGTCTCCAATCGCCTTCTTCGTTGGTTGTCGAAGAGGCAGAAAGGATCTAAAGGGGAGTCTTACTAATGTGTTCTAAATCTATAAAAGAGAGGGCTTTACGACCCTGAATTTCTATAGGGATGGAATCCTCCTCAGGACATGCAAATTCCTTTGCAAGTTTTGCTAAGGCATCCGCTGCGGAGTTACTTCCACGAGGAACCCTATACAAAGTGGCGTTAGGAATTTGTTCCAACAAGTGAAGTATGTACTGGTGGTATCTTAGGAGATTAGGATTCAAGACTTTATAAGTTTCGACCACTTGGTTAATCACCAACTGGGAATCTCCAAAGATCTCAATCTCTTTAATTTCCATTGGAATTGCAAGTTCCAAACCGGTTATCAGAGCTTCGTATTCAGCTTCGTTATTTGTGCAGGGCTCCGATAAATGGTAGGAAAAATGCATCATTCCTTTTTTGGGGTTATGAAAATTAGACCGACCCCAGCCTTTTCAGGAATTATAGATTGTTGGGTCGCACTCCTATGGGAGGATGCTGCTCCATCAAAATATAATTCCCAGACTGCCTCGCCATATTCCCTCAAACTCATGATTTGTTCGTTGGGTAAATCATCGTTCAGAGGAGAATCTGCGGGCAGTGGGTGTGCTGCCAGAAAATCGGCAACAGTCTATCCTTTCACAGCACGAAGAGGAGTGAAAGTAATCTCAAATTGCAGTAATATCATAGAACAACGTGCTAAACATTCTGACAACGTAGGTTGGGTCATAAGATATTACAAAGGATTAACTCTTGAAATCAAGCTGATTGAGTGGGAGAGCATGTAGTGCCTCAGTTCTGAGCTGCAAAAACCAAAGCAAGACAATGCTTCTCAATTGATGGATCGAATTTCGGTAGGAAGAACTCTTCGACTAAGGTAATAGAGAGTGTTCTCCTTCCCCTCGTCATTGACTTGAGCCAACAGGGCACCTAAAGACTCATCTAAGGTTGTAGTGTAGAGAATTAACGGCTTTCCCGGAATTGGGGCTGCCAAAATTAGTGGGTTAGAAATGTATTATTTAATTTCATCGAAAGCATTTTGACACTTCTTGTCCCATACGAATTTAGTGTCTTTTTTCGCAAGGACAGAAAAGGATTGGTATCTCCCAGAAAGATTAGAAATAAACCTCCTTATATACGCCAATCTACCTTGCAGAGACCTTAACTGGGTAAGGCTCTTAGGAGGCTGCATATCTAAGATGGCTTCAATTTTAACAGTGTCAATCTCAGTTCCGCGATGCCTCACTATGAATCCAAAGAATTTCCCTGAGGTGACGTCAAAGGCACACTTCAAGGGATTCATTTTCAAATTGTAGCGGCGCAACCGCTCAAATACAACTCTTAAATCATACAGGTGAGCCTCTTTGACCTTGCTCTTGACAACAAAATCATCAATATAGCACTCAACTTGATTATGAATTAAATCGTCAAAGATACGGGTCATGGCCCGTTGGTAGGTTTCTCCTGCATTCTTTAAGCCAAATGGCATCACCTTATAACAGAAGATTCCTATAGGGGTCCTGAACGCAGTATTTTTTTCATCTTCTCGGGCCATCTTGATTTGGTTATAACCCGACGAGCCATCCATGAATGAGAAAATGGCATGTGAGGAGGCAATGTCCACCATGAGTTCTGGTATTGGTAGGGGGAACTCGTCTTTAGGACATGCCTTATTCAGATCCCTATAGTCGACACAAATCCAAATTTGACCATTTTTCTTTCGAACTGGCACGACGCTGGCCATCCAAGAGGGATATTGCTCCTCTCGAATGAATCCGGCTTCTGCTAATTTCTTAACTTCAGAAACGACTTGTTGCTCGATCTCTAAGCACATGCATCAAGGAGCTTGTTTAACAGGAATGGCATCATGCCGAACCCCAAGTTTGTGGACTGCTACCTCAGCCGGCAAACCTGGCATTTCGTCGTATGTCCAGGTAAAGCAATCCCTGAACTCGGACAACAATTGAATTAAATTATGGGTTTCACCCTCGCTCAACAAAGTACTTATGAAAATCGGGCGGGGGTCATCATCGTTTCCCAGGTTAATTTCTCTCAACTCATCGACTGTGGATTTAATTTCCTCTTCAAATTCAGGGGGTGCATCCTGAACTTGAAGATCATCGGGATCGTCTAAAGTCTCCAAACAGAGCCCATCTAGAGGACAGGAGGGATCTGTAGGGACATTTGGAGAATCGAGATGGTAAGTTATCATTAGGCAATACTCATCATCATCAAATGAACTAACGGTTCCAAAGCCAATACCACTTGTTGGATTTTTATTTATCTTTGTTCGCCAAATATTCTCATGGTATCTAGCTTGACCCTTAGTCCATCGGTATGGTATAGAACCCTTAGAAAAAGTATTTTTTACACAAACAGGGAAGTAGCCGAAAGGTAATTCCATTAGTTCATTGAAATCTGCCTCCTCAAGGGTTACATCACCTTCATCCCTTGCGGAGGAGGAGCCAAGGAAGAATTTTTGGACTTTCTTAACTTCACCATCCAAGTTGGGGGCCACTTTGACTTCTAACACTATAGTCCCGCCTGCCGACCGTGGGGTCAGAGAAAGGGCCTCAATCCTTCTACTGAGCTTTTCATACATTGTTAATTCAGGCTCGTCACTTTTAACTTTTGAAATATCTGCCTCAGGGTCACTCTCCTGGTCTAAGGTGAGATCAAATTTTGGAGGAGTATTTATGTTCTGGTAATCGAGAGAGAGGGCAGCACCTTGATTTTCTAGTTCACCATCAGAGTCTGATTCCAAATCAATATACACAGGTGCTGCTCTCCTATCTAATGAAGCACGACCTCGACCTCATGCCCTTAAAGCCATCCTCCCACCTCTTTGAGGTAATGTGCTTGGAGGCCTAAGGACAACGATATCAGAGTCATCTTCACTACCCGATCGTGTCATTTCTTGATTGACATTTTTATCTTTTTCTTTCTTTTGGTCGAACTTCTGCTCAATCATTTTCTCCTCAATTTTGATTTCCAATTTAGAACGGGACGAGGACCCTTTTGGTATGAAATATGCAGCATCTTTGTAGATCCCAATTTCTTGAATTGAAAATGGTTGCATATCACCCTTAATCACATGTTCAATGCCGTCTCGTTGATACTTAACGCATTGGTGCAGGGTAGATGGAACCATTCTATATTTGTGAATCTAATGTCTACCTAGAAGAGCGTTACAGGACGTAGTCGAAACAATTATATGAAATTTAGCTTCAGTTTTTAACCCTCCTATTTCTAGGAGTAAAGTGATTGAACCTAAAGCTCTCTCGCCCTTCTCGTTGAACCCACGAAGCACCAACCTGTCGGTTGAAAGCTTGCTAGTATCAACTCTAAGATAAGCAAGGGTCTTTATGTTCATCACGTTGACCGATGCACCCGGATCAACAAGGACTCTTGATAACTTGAAGTTTCCCACATCTACGGTAATGTAGAGGGGGCGGTTGTGGTCAGTAGTTCCCAAGAGTAAATCTTCGTCAGAGAAGGTAACCCCGGGGACCTCTTTGAAGTAGAGAGCCTCACCTTCTGAAGCTGAAGCCAGTTGGGCCAAACAAATCTCAGGGTCGAGAAGTGCTTTGAACAAAGACTCCCTCATTTCCTTGGAAAGGAGGGCGTCGTAAATACTTAGTTTGGCTGGCAACTTCCTAAGATGGGCCAAAACATTGTACTCAACTCTAGGAACGACAGACTCAAAACCCGGTGGAATTAGAGAAAATTCTGGTTATTGAGGGGAATCTGGATTTAGATCTTCGAACGGGGATTGCTTGCCTTTGTCCTGAGGGGGCAACCTAGGAGGTAAGACTTTACCACCACGGAGTTGCACCTGCTCGATATCCTCGGGCGGGCAAACTAAAGCGGTGTCTACACTCACTGTAGGCATTGGATCATCGTTTCCTGAAAGAGAGTTAGAATCTGAAAACTTTATCTCGATAGGACTTCCCTGAAAATCAAATTGGGGGAAATCACTTTCTGATAAGGCTTCACATTCGACATCGTCTTGAGTAGTCGACTCGGGAAGGTCGGTTTGATTAACATCAAGATTTATTTCATTAGGAGTTTGATTTAAAACAGGAGAGTCATCAATTTGCATTTGAGATTCATGGCCAATCATCAAGACAGAAGTAGAATGATGTTTTTTATTCATCTTTTGACCCTTCGCCTTTGATGGGGCAAAGTAAAAGTCAGATAACAAAAGAGGGGAAAGGGTTTTAACACCACCATCCGCCATTTTAATACATCTCTCATCCACATACTTTCTCTCTACAAAATCATCTTTCTTTTCTTTTATATTTTTCTCAGTAGTTCCTACGACTACTGGAGAGGAAAGTGACTCAACATCCTTCTGCGAAGATTCCAGGTCAACCTTCCGCACCGGGGCCTGGGCTATCATAGTCAGCTGTTGAGAAAGACGAAAAGACTTGTTAATCGACTTTTTAAATGCCCGGGACAAAGCAATGTCCCAACCATCTTCAATAGGAAGAGAAGAATTAAGAAAATTACCTGAGATAGATTTAACTGAAGCCTTTTTCGGATCGACCAAGTATTCTTTAGGTATTATGATGTTACCTTGGGTGTAGTTCCTCTCAAGTCAATCTTTCAACACAACACAATCTTCAAGAGGGTGACTAAGCATCCGGTGGTATGGACAATACTTGGGATCATCTTTCTTACTTTCATCTTCGGGCCTCCTGGCCTCTGGCAGCTGAAAATCTGGTTTCTTTAACAGACTCTAGAAAATCCTCTTAACTGATTCCCTCTTAAAGGGATATGGTTTTGTCAATCTCTCTCTAAAAGGGACAAAGTTAGGGTCTCTGGTGTACTGAGGAGTGACCTGAAAGGGCTATCTCTGAGCTGGCTATGGCGGCGGTGGTGGATGAACACTGGGCTGACTAGCCATTGGCCTTTTTCCCTTGTCGACTGCCGACACTACTGCCTTTTTATCAAAAGTCTTAACCAATCTGGGACCCTTCTTTTCTTCAGACTGCTCTCGTAGGAATGGCATCTTATGAGCCTCTTCCTGCAAATTGCTAGCTTTATTAAGAAGTTTTTCAAAAGTTTTAATGGTGAAACCCTTCAGGAGAAAAGCAACATGGCCGTGGATATTCTTAATGAGGATCTCCACCGCATGTTGCTCTTGCAACTGGGGTTCACACTTCATCGAGAGGTTTCGCCACCTCAAGATGTACTCAACCAGAGACTCTCCCGGCTTTTGTTTCTCAACAATAAGATCACCCACAGTAGTTTGTTGTTGCACTCAAGAAAATCTTTTAAGAAAAAGGTTTTCTAGATCGCTAAAGGTTTTTATTGAACCATTGGGCAGATCAGCGTACCATTCAAAAGAAATGCCAGATAGACTACTTACAAATTGGCAAAATAGTAGAGCATCTAACCCTCCCGCATTGCAACAACTTGCTCTGAAGTGGGCTAGATGCTGTCTCGGGTTTTCTATTCCAGTGAAAATTTTAAAAGTTGGTGGTACAAAGCCTTTTGGGTAAGGAACTGAATCATATTCTTCGGGGTAGGGTCTACCCTTCAGAATAGATGCGGTTCCTTAAGATAAGGCTAAGGCCTCCCTTACCTGGTCCTCAATTAGTTGCTTAATATCCTTCTGAGGTAGAGTTGAAGGAACAGGGGAAACTGTAGGTGCTGCTGGAGATGCCTCTGGTAGGCAAGTAGAAATCACTGGTGTTGACTCGGGGGGCTTGGGACTAGACTCTGTCTTTTTAACCCTTTCCATAATTTCTCGAGCCGTTTGTTGAATCTTAAGTGAATCGTGCTCTGACTTATCAAATCTTTCTTGCATTTCTTTGACTTGTGATATCATAGTTGTCAACTGAATCTCCAAATCTTTAATATGCTCCTCACCCCTAGCCCTTATAGACTCATCTGAATCGGACACGGCAACCTGTGGATCATCATCTTTAGCAAGACGACGTTTGCTGGGCTCAGCTTCTTTATTAGATCCCCTAGTCTCAACCATATCAATGCTACCAACATAATCATCTTCATCTCCAATGAGATCATCCATATCAGGGTCAAAAGAGGCCATTCCTTCTTTATTCAACATAATGTTTCTTATTTCTTGAACTACCTCCTCGACCGGTCTATCCCCAATTGACTTAGGATTAAGGGGTAAGTATCCTTTGTACTCTACCATATCAAATAGTTCTTCAGAATCTAGGAGGGCAATGATTTCTGTAAGTTTTGGGTTAGGATCTGGTTAAGACTCTGGAACTGGTTCATCTTCCATTTCTAGATCCTGGTCAATTCTCTCCTCTTCAACTATCCCAGAACTGGTAGTCAGAAGAGTGGCATCCTCCACGGGGAGAGGGACATATACCTCGGGGGGAGAAGCAGGAGCTTGTAAAGTGATAGCTCCTACATCTGGCAAGGTAAAGTCCTCAGACACCTGACTAGGGAGCCTAGGAATAACACTCGGACCTTGGAGATCATCAACTGGGGAAACAGGAATGGTGACTATTGGATCTTGAGCTAGACTGGCTGTGGTAGGACTGCCAACTATAACAATCGGGGTAATAGTCTGGACATCTATCAAGTCAACTGAAACTGGAGTAGGGTTCGTTGAAACTCGTTGGAGCTGCAAAATGAACTTAGAAGTTCTATGAGGTGGTGGCAGACTCTCCAACTTAGTTCTCTTTGGCACATATTTCTTTTCAGGAGATTTGGGTCTTTTCCCTTTAATGTCCATAGACTTTTGAATCTCAACCCCCTTTGGCTTAACAATCACTGAGGCCAATCGCACAGGTTTATGTGGGGGTACCGAGAGTCTACCAGTGGGATGGTGGCCTCTCTCAGACCCAGTCAACATAATACCCTCCGTTTGAGAGGATGGAGGGCGTGGCACCCAATGATATCCATCAACCAGTACCAAAGTAGCGGGCTGTCTAACATACTTCTTATTCTTCCTAATGAATTGTGGGGTCAAATTCTTCGCCTCAAACACTTCTTCCCTCAACACCTCTTTTTGGAAGCGATGTGAGATCACTCCCTTTAATTGTTTTACATACTCCTCCTTAGTTTGTCCAGATTGTGCAGCACAGGTATGAATTATGTTTCTTAAAGTCCTTGTCCTCTGGAGATGTTTTTCTTTCTGAGTCTTCTTAGTCGAGTAGTCGGCCGGGCATGGTGGGGAACGGGCTATCCTAGCTGCCCTCTCCTCCCCCTAAGCTGAAGTCAGGGGGTAAAAGCGACTCCCCTTTAGGAGGGGAGAGGGAGCAGGAATAGGTAGCTCCTCAGCAGCCTCAGGCTCTACTTGAGCTAAGGTCTTAAAGGGTACGACCCTCTTAGCTTTAGAGATCTTCTTTCTAAGTCTCCTCAAATAGTTTTCTTTTGATTCTTAGTGGCGAAGCTAAGCCCAGAACTAGACCCTTCCTCGAAAACAGATTTGACCTCAGTGAGAGGCTCAACAACTAGTTCAGACTGTTTCTGGTCATCACTAACTACTGGCAAGGTACGTGCAGATCCCACAATCAACTCAACCACTGGGGGAACTTCCTTACTGGCATCCAAACTAACAATCTGGTGTCCATCCATGGAGAGCTCAAGAGTACTAAATCTCATTCCAAAAATGATAGTGCTTCCTTGGTCATTAATAGTTGAGGACAACTCTCGGTCGAAAGAGAAAATCAATTGGCCAGCCATTTGGGATTTTTTGAAAGTTAAAGAGATGATTGAAATTAGATTTTCTTTAAAAGGGAGACGAAAGAAATAATTTTTTTTTTTTGAAAATTAAGGCTTGTAAGAAAATCTCAACCCTCCAACATATGTCGAGCAGCGAAAGATATTGCTTAACATATGTTAGTAGGATAAAGAGACTAAGTACATGCCAAAAGGTCTTCTAAAAAAAATTTGACATATGTTAGCCCATAAGAAGGTTGTATGGGGCAACATATGACAACTTAGAGTTTGAAGAAATTTTGAATTTTGGAGGGTTTAAGGTGGGTTTTCTCACAGACTTCAAAACACAACGAACAGAGTTTCCCCTTGCCCGAAGGCTTATGAAATTGTGAGAGAACCCAAGTAAAAGGAATAGTATAACCCTCCCCTCCCCTGGAGGTCAAAGGGGAAGTGAGGGGGTTAAGACTAAAGTAGTTTTAGGTGTCCGTAATCAAAAAAAAAATTAATTCTTTTCAATTTTTAAGGATTTACATGTTGAATGCGAAATTTATTGATCATAAATCCATAAGATTGAAAAGGATATCTAAGGATCTGATTTGACACTGTCGCCTCACAGGCTGGGTCGGGGTAGAAGATCAAAATCAGAGTGAAAATTTATATACAACCAATTTTGGAGGTACAACCTCTCTTTTAATATTTATTTTATCTTAAATGTTGGCTACACTCACCCAAGGAAGAAATGGGTAAAGGGACCAACAGAAGAAATGATAGTTAAAACTATCGATGAAACGAAATTCTACCACTATTAAATATGGAAAGGGAAATTTGGTCCCACCGGGCGTGCCATTTTTTGTTGGTGGAATTTTGAAAACATGTTTTGAAAAATATTAGTTTTCTTTGGGAATTTTAAAATTTAGATTTTAATTCTAATTCTGAAGTCAAATCAACTCGGTAGAAAAAGTATATCATCCCGAAAGATGAAAATAAAATTTCATAACGATGTTCAGACTTAAAATTATTAGACTGATCTTGAGTATCATGGTCGGATTCTAGAGAGAACTTCGTATGGCTCCGAGGGAACAGAATGAAGTTTAACTAAATATTCGATTACGATATTCAAGAAGCATGATCGTCGAATTCACATCCAAAGCCTTATCAAAGAAGAATGTATCTCCCCAAAGGGAGATGACACCATTCAATGATAATTCTTCTAATGCAATACCAACGATCATTTTTTTTTTTACTTTTTTCAAAGAAATCTAATAAGATTTTAGAAAAGAATTAATTTTAAAAAAAAATCAAGTGCGTGTGTGGTTCCAAATCTCCTATGAGCGCAAGCCCTCATAGTTAATTACATCGTAGGTAGATAGAATCTCCTATGAAAACTCCCGATTAAAATGGTGGCAGAATTTCGTTAGATCTTCTAGGAGTGATATCAAAAAGATGAATTTTGGAAATTCAACAGAGAATGGATCAAAATTGAGCAGTTATTAACGGAGTTAAAGGAGGAGAGGTAGGGGACACTTTGAGATTCCGGAACCATCCGGAAGTGTCCCAACTTTATATAAGTGTTGGGCTTTATGTTTTGGGTTTAAATGATATTTAATTAAAGTTGAGCATTTTATTAGAAATTTGGGACTATATTCCCGAAGTATGGGGTCTTATAATCAAAGATCTGCCCCAGATCCTAAATCTAATTTGGACACTGGACCACAGTAGTCCGATCCTAACTAATGCAGTGCAAGGTCTGGACTTACCCCGGCCTGGATTGGGGAGCCAGCTAACCACCTAATTGATTTAAAAGAGATGAGTCTGGTCTTTTATGAAAGAGTGGTAGGGACGTTGTATTTAAAGTTTTGGAGAGTTGGGGCCGACATCTAGAGATTCTCCTATTTGGCCCCTTTGACTTATGTTGGGTGCAAAATGCTAAGGACAAAGAAATTAAAACTTTGATTCTTTTTAATTTGTTTCTAATGCAATGCATGCTAGTTGACAACCTCAGATCAAATATGCTTGAAATTTTAAAAATAAACTTAGAAAATAATTTTTTAGAAGACTGGACTTCCCCAGGTCCGGCACCTCGTTCTAATAGGTCAGACTATCCGGACTCTACCCGCAGGCGGGGAAGGGTCTAAAATAGGGGAAGAGTAATGCAGAAATATGCATGCGACCCCGGGGTCGATCCCCGGCTAATTCCCTAGATTCGTTATCTTCCTATGTTATTTAGACTCACTAAAATTTTAGACTTTAAGGTTATGAATATAAAAATTTTTACACCCTCACGAGTCTAGGAAAAAATAAAAACGGCACACAATCATCAAAAAAAACTAAGAAAAGCAGGCAATCCTAGAGGCAATCATTTCAACACATCAAATATAAATGAATTAATTAATAAATGTCCATAGGCAAAGTTGCCTTGCTTATTACAAACCAGAATTTTACAGAAAGTAAAGTGGCCGGGCACCACTGACAACAACCCGGATTCTAAACCTAGTAATGACGCAAGTAGTTTTGAATGGGATATTCTCAATCTTCAAGTCTTCAGTCTTGTTCTTCTTTGGACTCCTTTCCTTCAGGCCTCTTGGATCCTTCGTAGTAGACTACCCAAATGGATAAAAGGGCACTTCCTTTAAAGGGAAGGCCACTCTTTCCCCTTTGGGTAGGGAAGAAGTGTGGCCCAAATTTGGATCTCCAAATATAAAAGGTCTACTCCCCAAAGGGGCATCCTTTTCTCTTCGGAGTCCAAGCTTTTGACCTATATATCCCAACTCAAAACTAACTTTTACAACACTTAATAATTACACAAATTATATTTTCTTGAAAATAAAATCTAGACTCACCTGCAGGGTAATCCTAAACAGTTAATAGATGAAAAGCAATTATTCCCAAACAGTTATATTTGTGCAGAAAAGAAAATAAACACCCTGACCACGCTCCTTTTATTTGGGGGGCTTTAACAACTGAAGCACCTGTGCAAGCATGTATAGCAATTAATATTTTTTTATTTATTTAGTTCCTTTTATTGCCCTGCATAAGCGTGACCACCTGCAGAAGACTGTGTGAACATCCAGATCGTACCTAACCTAAGGGTAATCTAATCGCCAAACACATCAATCCATCCACAGAGTGCAGAAAAAGTAAGCAGACACAGCAAAGCAATTTCATCCATAACATGCAGTGAAAATCACGAAAAATCTGGCACACAGCAGTAAAGTAAACACCGGCCTAGCCTAGGTCTAGAGTTGATTGTCCTAGCACATCATCTGAAATGTGTATAAAAGATCGTGTGGCTGGGGTAGGTCCCAAACTGGGTGATAAGTTAAAGTTGTCTAGAAAAGTTCTGAATTTGTTAAGGCTTAGAAGGGGACTTAGGTTAAAATTTAAGTATTAATAGATTAAGATTTATAATTAAACATTTTTTAAGAGTTAATTTATTACTACCTTTGTTTCACACCGAGGCTGTGAAGTTTATTTCACCTTCCTTGGGGCTAAGCTAATAGCCTCGTAGGCCTGGGTTACCTAGTAGCAATCAGGGTTGATTAAGTTATTTAAATGAGTTGGAATTAAAGGAGTGAATTGATATTAAAGGGAGTTGGTTACTAATTTTAATATATTGGTTGAGAATTTTTATTATCCTATTAAAGAAATTCTGGAGTATGGGGGAGTTAATAAGTTTTGGAGGGTTATCCAGATATGTTAACTAAGGGGTCTAAATTTGATTTTTAAAATTAAGGCTAATCTTAAGGGTTTTAGATTTTTAACAAATACTAAACCTTATTATGAGTTGTTAGACAGGTAATTCACTCAATTTGGAGTTTTCTATCAAAAGTTATGATTTTTAGAAGTTTTGACCCGGTTTTGACCTAGCGTTGACCAAAATATTGACTTTTTTATTTTGATAGTTTTATGGAATTTTAATATTTTTAATAAATATTAGGCATTATAACGAGTTGAATGCAAGTTAGTTTTGTCAATTTGGATTTTATTTGATTTAGTTATGAATTATTGAGGTTTTGAGCATTTTAATGAATTTTGTAAATTGCTTAATTAATGGCCCTTTTTATGGTTTTGCTTCAAATAAGTTCCCAATTTCTTGAAAATACCTCCAAAGGTCAGGAATGTCCTAAGGAGGGATTCCCAACAGTTTTTTAAATTTCTTGAGATTTTTAATTATTATTAATTAATTATATTAATTAAATATGGGTTTTTAGTTAAAATTAAATTAATTATAGAATTAATGTCAAAAATAGGGGATTTTAATTTTCATTAGTTAAGGACTTAATTATGGTCAGTTAGAAGGGTTACATGTATTTTTTTAAGTTAAAATGGATTTATTACATTTTTTGAAGTCTTAGGGCTTAATTAAGGGTTTAAAATTGAGAAATTTGATTAAGGGCCTCAATGATTTCCAAAACCAGTGGAAATTTTTCTAAGGGTTGTACATGTCACTAAGTTCAAATGTTCAAAGTTCTAACTCAAGGGGAAGTGAATCCTAATTATTGGAATTTTTCTAAGTTTTCTACACATGAGTCCTTAATTATTGTCCTTAATTGTGTCACTAATTTAATGGGCTTAAATCAATGTTTGAACTAACCCTCATACTCAATACATAAGGCATGCATGAACACATAGACACATTCAACACTTAAATCTAGGAGAGCCTTAGACTATGTGGTGTGTGTTTCCTAGACATGCAAGGATTATTTAGCATAGTTAACTAAAGATAAGATTAGTGAATACTCAAGAAATGATTATCCACTAATCATCCACATTATTTCCATTCATGTACTCAACTCATGTTTAAAATTCCAAAGGGGACCTCTTAAACTCTTAGGGGTTTAAATGCCTATAATTTTAAAGTAATTTTTTTTTTAAATATATAACAATGTAAATATATATACATATGAATATATATATTTCAATATATATTTATATATATATATATATATATATATATATATATATATATATATATATATATATATATATATATATATATATATATATATATATATTTATTTATATATATATATATATATATATATATATATCTATAAATATATTTATTTTGCACACTTAATAACTATCAAAATATAGCTCCAATAAATGCATAAACATTTCTGGAAATCAGTCATATACTTAAAAATATTAATGCCAAATTTCAGATAAAATTATCCTATTTATATTTAATTAAAAATAAAATATGGTTTTCTGTATTTCTTAAATTACTAATAAAATAATAATCAAAACAGTTTAATTTTATTTTTAAAATAAACTAGATAAAATTCTAAACAGTTTGATATGTTATAGTCATTTTTTGGCTTTATATTTTATTTAATATCATTTTTTGAAGTTTTGTTAATAAAAAAAGAATTTAAAATGATTTTTTAATCAAATGGCGGCGCAGCAGGACAGATGGCGCGCTCGGATTCGCGGGATCAAAACCGTGTGACGGCGAGAACACGCATCAGCCGTGGACCGTGAAAGTCCGTTAAGATGTTAAGCCCTATGAACTTAGTCCCAAAGATAATTAAAAGAGAAGTGAATCGGTAGCAACGAAATCTAGATTCACCACAATGAAAACCAACGATGCGGAAATTAAAGTGCGGAATTAATAAAGAAATAACACACCAGATTTATAGTGGTTCGGTCAAAGCTTGACCTACATCCACTCCTTGGAGGCACCCTCCAAGTATTGCATTAACACAAGTGTCTCTACTTTAGCCCCCACAGCTAGGCGGAGAAGCCCTTACAAAATCTCTTCCACCTCTCCCGATGTGGCGGAGTTGCCGGGTCCTTTGACACCAAAGAGACTTCTTCTTTGGTGAACTTACCTCGAGACAAGCCTTGAATTCGATGGTACTAAGGTGCGAGTTCGCCGGAGCAACCGTGTGGAACCCCCTCCACACTCCCTTGAGTCCCCCCTCACAGGATCTTCTCCCTCTCTCAAACTCCACCCTTTCCTCTCTCCCTTTCAAGCTCTCTCTTCAAGTTTCTCTCACAAGAACAAAGCTACAATGCCTGCCAAAGACACTTACCAAGTGCCTTGTCATAGCTTAAATAGAAGAGCTAAAAATGAGCTCATTAATGCAAGTTGCCGACATTATCGTCCAGGACGATAGGCATATCGTCCTAGCTGATCAGTACAAATTAAGCTCATTAGCCCGGGACGATTTGAGACTATCAGAATAAAATTGGTTACATCGTCCAGGCCGATCTCACGATCGTCCTGGCCGATTAGTTTAAAACCGATTTCAATCTTCCTGATCATCGCCCTGAATACAAGCTGTCCGATGTAGATCGTCCAGGTCATCGTCCTGGCCGATCATGTGATCATCCCGGACGATGTGATCGTATTAATCAACCATTAATACTTTCCAAAGATACCAGATCAATTTAGGCATGATTGAGTTAGATCGTCCTGGACGATAATAATATCGTCCTGGCCGATTTCCTAAAATAAAGAATTCCTAAACTGATTATGGCGGTTGATTCTTTCTGAATTGAGATTATCGTCCTGGCCGATACAAGTATCGTCTAGGCCGATCAGTTGACGGCTACCTTAATGAGGATGCCCTAATGAGGGTTTCTGATTTTGGACATATCATCCCGGCCGATATTACCAAAAATAGAAATCTTATAGGGAACAATAGGAGATCTTATAAATTACAATCCAACTGGTCCCACACCAAATACAACAGACTCAAGAAAGGAAAAAAGATTACAAACTGACTCAGACCTAGTCTACCCAATCTTGAGCTGATTCCAAATTGCAGTCCGATCGTGGGAACCTGAAACGTTAGCACATAAGGCAATCGTAGAGAAATAAGGAATGTTTGATATCATCAAAATCATAAACTATAGATCCGCAACAATCTCCCCTTTTTTATGATGGCAAAATATTTCAATTTGAATTTTCAAGAGAAAGCAATTTCTCCTAATCTCCCCCTCACTAGAATAAAATTTTTAAAATAGGGGAGATGAAAAAAATTTTGTTATTTTTAATTTTTTGAAAACAAGATACAAATACGATAACAGTACAAAAATTCAACAATACGTTCTCCCCCTTTGACATTATCAAAAAGAGAGGAGGCACAAACAAAAACAAAACAACCAAAAGACAAAAAACATTCCCTGATCTAGTGAAAAACAAATATTCTTAAAATGAGAAAGTTACCTCTTGGTTTTAATCAAAAATTTAGTATAATTGGATTGACAACGCATAATTAAAAAAAAAGGTTAGAAAATCAAGACTTGATAATCCAAACTCAAGTTCTTAAAAAAGGCTCAAAAACTTTTTAATTCAATATCTAAATCAAGGAATAAGTTAGAGAAAGAAACAATAATTTTTCAAAACTCCTTTCATAAAACATATCTAATAGAAGATCAATGCATGAATTGTTGAATCAAGAATTAAAATTTTCAAAGTCAAGTATCGTAAGAATCAAGGGTTTTCTTAAGCTTTTTAAGAAGTATAAGAATGGTAAGCATTAACTTTTTATGGGCTCATTTTATGCCTCTTGACAATTGGTTGGCGCACTGCGCATCTTTTGATACACTTTGTATATTCTATATTTTTCAATTTGGCGCTTTGCGCATCTTTTATTTTTGGCATCATTGGCCAATTTTTTTAATTATGCTACCTTTCTGAAGTCTTAAATACCAAAAGTAAACCCATACTATTGATAAAGTGAATTTCTTGATTAAGAAAATTTTGAATTAAATTCAACAACTTGCAAAAGATTCCTATGCGATAAATAAAATATAGGGAGATAAAAAATTTAGTTTCAAAAACCAATTTAAAAGATGAAAAAGAGTTTAAATCAAAAGTAGAAAAACCTCTTTTAGGAAACAGAGTTTGAAAGTCAAAAACATGAGTTTCCTTCCTTTGATTGTTTTTAGATAAGTCAATCACAACTTTTACTAAAGATTTCAAGAAAAATTAGGAAGTAAATTTTTCATTTCTAAAAAAGTGAGTGTGTGTGTTGATGAGAGAAAAAATTTCACAGAGACAAAAAGGAATAAAAAAAGCACAAAACAAAAAACATAAAAACAAAAAACACAAAAAAGAAAAGAAACACAAAAACACAACACAAAAAAATACGAAAGGCTCTTATCCATTATCTCTCTCCTGGTCCGATGCTTCAGAGACCAGATCTGCCCATGAGATTTTTTTCCTTTCATTATTTCCCCAGTTTAAATTTTGCTTCGCCTTGCCCTTTTCTTTTGTAGGAAGAATTCTTACATTAGGGCACGTATTCTTCATATGTCCAGGTTTCCTACATCGAAAGCAAACAATGTCAGAGGAAATATGGACCCTTACCACTTTTACCTTTCTTCCACTTTTGCTTATGCATTGGTGAGCTTTGTGTTTTGCTTGACAATTCATTGCTATCGTCACCAACTAAGCTTCCTCTTTTCGTATCTTCGGCTTTTAGAACGATCGTTTCACCTGCATCCAAAAGTCTTTGACTCAACCCTTGCTCGTAGGTAATGAGTGAGCCAATCAAAATATCAATAGAAAAATCATTCAAATCTTTTGATTCACAAATAGAAATAACTTTAGAATCGAATTTTTCAAGTAAACAACGAAGAATTTTGTTAATTTTTTCAAAATTTGAAAAATCTTTTCCTGAGGCATGCAATGATGTAGTAATTTGAATAAACCTTGTATACATGTCTAAAATCGTTTCAAAAGGTTTCATAGAAAACATTTCAAAATCATGCATTAAAATATTCAACTTTGATTGCTTGATTTCATTAGATCCTTCGTATATGGTGTGCAATTTATCCCAAACTTCCTTACCGGTAGTGCACATGGAAATTAACATAAAATCATAAGAATTTAAAGCACAGAAAAAACAATTTAAAGACTTTGCATTTAATTGAGCATCTATTCGTTCACCCATATTCCATTGATTAAAAGGAATATCAGTTTTAATTCCATTAATAATACGTGATGGTGATGAATAACCAGTTAAAATCATATGCCACATACAAAAATCAATCGATTGCAAAAAAGTAGACATGCAAATTTTCCAAAAATTAAATATAATATTTTCAAACAATGGTGGTCTAGTGATTGAATATCCTTCCGCAAAAATACGATTAGAAATATTAGCCATGGATCGAAATTCAAAAGTTTTTAAAAACTTATTTTATGAAAACCGCTCTGATACCACTTGAAAGTCCGTTAGGATGTTAAGCCCTATGAACTTAGTCCCAAAGCTAATTAAAAGAGAAGTGAATCGGTAGCAATGAAATCTAGATTCACCACAATGAAAACCAACGATGCGAAAATTAAAGTGCGGAATTAATAAAGAAAGAACACACCGGATTTATAGTGGTTCGGTCAAACCTTGACCTACGTCCACTCCTTGGAGGCACCCTCCAAGTGTTGCACTAACACAAGTGTCTCTCCTTTAGCCCCCACAGCTAGGCGGAGAAGCCCTTACAAAATCACTTCCACCTCTCCCGATGCGGCGGAGTTGCCGGGTCCTTTGACACCAAAGAGACTTCTTCTTTGGTGAACTTACCTCGAGACAAGCCTTGAATCCGATGGTACTAAGGTGCGAGTTCGCCGGAGCAACCGTGTGGAACCCCCTCCACACTCCCTTGAGTCCCCCCTTATAGGATCTTCTCCCTCTCTCAAACTCCACCCTTTCCTCTCTCCCTTTCAAGCTCTCTCTTCAAGTTTCCCCCACAAGAACGAAGCTACAATGCCTGCCAAAGACACTTACCAAGTGCCTTGTCATAGCTTAAATAGAAGAGCTAAAAACGAGCTCATTAATGCAAGTTGCCGACATTATCGTCCAGGATGATAGGCATATCGTCCAGGACGATAGGCATATCGTCCTGGCCAATCAGTACAAATTAAGCTCATTAGCCCGGGATGATTTGAGAATATTAGAAGAAAATTGGTTACATCGTCCAGGCCGATCTCACGATCGTCCTGGCCGATTAGTTTAAAACCGATTTCAATTATCCTGATCATCGCCCTGAATACAAGCTGTCCGATATAGATCGTCCAGGTCATCGTCCTGGCCGATCATGTGATTGTCCCGGATGATGTGATCATATTAATAAACCATTAATACTTTCCAAAGATACTAGATCAATTTATGCATGATTGAGTTAGATCGTCCTGGACGATAATAATATCGTCCTGGCCGATTTCCTAAAACAAAGAATTCCTAAACTAATTATGGCGGTTGATTCTTTCTGAATTGAGATTATCGTCCTGGCCGATACAAGTATCGTCCAGGCCGATCAGTTGACGGCTGCCTTAATGAGGATGCCCTAATGAGGGTTTCTGATTTTGGACATATCGTCCAGGACGATATAAATATCATCCCGGTCGATATTACCAAAAATAGAAATCTTATAGGGAACAACAGGAGATCTTCTAAATTAAAATCCAACTAGTCCCACACCAAATACAACAGACTCAAGAAAGGAAAAAGATTACAAACTGACTCAGACATAGTCTACCCATTCTTGAGTTGATTTCAAATTGCAGTCCGATCGTGGGAACCTGAAACGTTAGCACATAAGGCAATCGTAGAGAAATAAGGAATGTTTGCTATCATCAAAATTATAAACCATAGATCCGCAACAGACCGCTTCATACGATTTCACTTAACCACATCAGCAGCGGGCGGTAACCGTTGGATTAGCCGCGGGTTTGATCTAACGGCTGAGATCACATTCCACCGTTTGATCTCAGCGGAGGAAGATCAAACGGCGGAGGTTTGATCCCGCTGTTTCGAACAGATGGCCCTGATCTCGTCAGACGATCGATATAACGCTAAATAAATACACGGGCAAACCAAGGCACGGATCGGCTAGATCTAGACCGTTGATCGTGTGATCAACGGTCAAGAAAATGTACATCCGCAGCAAACTACGGATGACGCCCTAGAATCTGTTATTTGGTTCGTTCTTTCGATCGGGTGGACGAAACCACTTGAAATTTTAAACTCAAGAAGAGGATATGAACAGAAATGATGGGGAAGGATTAGTTTTAGCTAAATCACTCTGTACATAAAGTTAATTAACTCCCTCTAGTGTGAGCTAGGTCTAAGGTTTTAAGAGATTATACTGCCAGATCTTCAAAATTTCTGGATAGATGAGCTTGTAGACTGTCCAAGTGTATATCCCCAGTGTAAAACCGAGCTCGAACACGTATAGATCGACCGCTACAAGCCTGGGACGGACTAGGTGGTGGACTCGCCAGAGAACTCGCCGTCGGTGATGTGCAACCACTTGGATTTTATAGTGGAAAGGTAGAGGAGGCCATGAGGAGCTAAAATGAACAAAGAACTCGCTCTAGGAGGCTGGGGTTAGTGAGAGAAATTTTTTTTATCCAATGGCCTCAAAAGTTACCTTTTCCCCTATTCAAATGGCCTGGGCTGGATTGGATGGTTGGGATCGATTCATGAGCTCTCCAGATGATGCCACATGTCCCTGGAATAGCTAGAAGGCTGCCTCAAAGGCTGGACAAGCCTTGCCTCCATTGGGTGGACTTGGGACAAGTGGGGGGACCACTATCGTTTAAGGCTAAACCAGGCCCTGAGCCTGGTTAGGAGAGCTCCAAGTGAGCTTTAGACCATAAATGGGTCAGCCTAAGGCAGCCCTAATGGAGGAAAAGGGGCTTAGCATGTGATAATGCTCTTTTGAAAAGGCTTAGGCTTGAGGTTGACTTGTTTTGACTGGTCAATGGGTCAAGGGAGGCTAAGGTGGCATGGGGGAGTAGGAGCAGTCAATGGGAGAGCTCCCAAGTCTAAAGGAGAGAAGTTTGAAATCAAAAGGGAGGGTTAGAACATTTCAAAGAGGGATTTGAGGCTTTAGTTAAGGCTCTAGGGTCAGAATCTTTAAGGTGGCAGGTCCCGTGGCATAGGCTGTAAATATCTGAAGGTTTTACAGCCTTTGAATTTTGATTTAGATTCTGGGGTTAGAGACCTCAGAATGAGCCCAAATTTGAAGGGTATCCTCTAGATACATGTATTATCACTTTGCAAGTGATAGACTATGAATCAGAGATCATTTGACTGGTTTTCAAAGTATTTGAGAAATCAATGAAAAAGGCCTTCAGGACCAAGCCTTTGAACCTTGGATTTGAGTCTGGATTTTTTGGATTTGAAATGGGTTCTGAGTTTGAATGACTGGATTTGAATTATCCACATCATTCGTGATCATTTATCATGATCATGAGTGGTAGGATAGGGTTGAAGTTTGACAGATGAAAGATTAGAGTTTTAACTGAAGTTTGGGTTTTGAACTGGACCGAAGTCTGGTTTTGATTGAGACTCAAATTGAGTTGAGACCTTGAACGGATTGAGGTCAGGATTGTTTTAATGTTTGAATTGATTGAAGCTTGGATTGGTTTAAGACTTGAATTGATCAGAGGGTTAGATTGGTCCTAGGATCTAGAGGGACTCTAAGATCTAGAATCTAGAAGGATCCTAGGACTTAGAAGCTAAAATGTTTCTAGGGTTTAGTATCTAGAGTATGGAGGAATCCTAAGCTCAAGAGTAGATCCTAGGGTCAGGAGTCTGGAAGATTCCTAAGGTCTCGAATAGATCCTAGGGTTCAGATTAATCTGGAGTCTGGAAGGGTCTCAGTGACCTCATACAAAAATGAGGTCAACAACTCTCTAAGTGTTCGCATAGTACCATCATCTGTTCACACCCTCTAAGTATTGGTAGAGTATCAGATCTTCTTCAAAGATATTCTCTCGAGCAACTAAAAAAAAGAAAGGAAGAGAAGTAACCAAACCAAGCAAAAGAGATTCTTACCTTTGAATAACCATGTTAATCCTTCACACTCCACTTAAAAGAACTCTCTCTTAAAGACTCTCCCAAAACACTTTTTTACTTGCTCTTAAAGAAATCACAAAGAAAAACACTGGTTAAGTCAATTTCTAAGGATATTTTATATAAAAGACATGAAAAATATCCAGAAAACTAAAATTTTCCATTTTAAATGTTTACAATTGTACAGTATAATTGTATTTCGTACGTACAAATAGTTCAAAAATTGTTATGTATGAACCAATACGAAATACTTTTGTACATGATGATTATCCTTTCATATTATACGAAGGGTTAAGAAAATTTTTTCATCTTCATCGGGACAAAATTTTACCCCATGTTTTCGTACTCTGGACGTCGTCTATACGAACCATATATCATACAGTACGATCAGTTCAGAAAATTTTGATGTTTTTCAAGAAGAAAAGGAACCTTTTTTTTTATACTATGGACGTCTTCTCTATCAAGGTCACTTCGTAAAGTATGAATCTTTTAGAAAATGTTAATTTTCATTGGGATGAAAAGAAACTCATTCTTTTCATACTTAGGATGTCATCTATACCAGTGGAACTTTGAATAGTATGAATGGTTTTAGAAAAACTTAGAAATCATCGGGATGAATAGGGACGTATCTATTTCATACTCTAGATGTCATCTAAATGAAGAATGATTCATGCAATACGATCGGTACGTAGAAAAATTTTATTCTCATATTTGTTTAACTACTCGTATAAGAGAATAATTGAACAAATCATCTCGTACGAATTGAAATCATATAATATGATTAATTTAAAAAAAATACAAATTTTAAACACTCCCTCATTGTGTGTGGGCACAATTACTCAATTATAATCACACTCTCTCAAACTCAATAAAATGAAAAATATAAACTCCATTTACAATGAACCCTAATCTAATCTAATTAGAAATTTTTAATAATATGGATTATAATTTCCCTAAAATGTTAGTACACATAAACAATAAAAGCAATATATCCAAAATTACAAAAGAAACTAGGAACAATCTACAGAAGCTACAAGGAAGCATCCAAAAAAGAAAGTTGTAGATGGGGAAATAAAGCTCAAGCTTTCTACAAAAATGGTTGATAACAGCTTTAAACCAAATGACCTGCAAAACAAAAATGCTACAAATGAGAAGATTATAACAACAAATAATATATGAAATAGAAATGTAGAAAGTTATTTTAGAAACATAAAAGAAGATGAACAAACCCACTTAAATAGAAATGATCAAAGCACCACTGAAAGTCAGACCATGGATATAGATTATAAGAGCTCAGGAAAATAATATAATTAGCTTCATCAAGAATATCCACATGCTACTTGATCCAACCGTCAAGAGCATAAACCATCCAGTTCTCTAAATGACCCAAGCCTAAGAAGGAAGCATAATTAACAGAAATTCAATATAAGTAAAAGGAATCATACAACCCGAAAGCACAATAGCACCTTAACAAACCACCCAAGGTCAAGCAACACAACTTCTAGCTATGAAGAGCAAAGGCCAAACACTCCACAGAATTACCAGAAGGATAGCCAAAGTCATTTCAGCAACTAAACTGATGAATTAGCTCCCCCAACTTCCCAACAAAGAGACAGTCGAAAAAAAAAAACAAAACCCCAACCAAATGGACAAAACCACTCCCAGCCAACCAAAGAAGCAACTTGAGGGAGGGAGAGCACCAAAGGGAAATGCTCTCTGCAAAAATAGTATTACAATCATGCTCATATCCATAACCAAAAAGACATTAGAAGCAATGAACAAACCTAACTGAACCAGCCAAAACAAATCAAAAGAACCCCATGAAAAGCAGTTAAGATGGGGAGATCCAAAAGCTGGGCACAATAGAACACAATTAACCAAACGTACGTAAAGGACCAGCACCGAGAGTTGCAGACAACAAGAAAATAGTAAGGAGAACCCCATACCAGAATCAAAAACTTAGACAGAGATAGAAAAATAATCTTCCAGTTAATGACCCCTCAACAGGGGAAAGACAAACGAAAAAGAATAAAAGCAACAGTTACACAAGGCCAAATTAAAATGTAAACGAGCTCCTCACCACAGAAAATCCAACCAACATAAGGCAAATTCCAGGAATTATGGGAACATAAAACAACATCCCAGCCAAACAGCAGGCTAAAGCAATAAACCTAGTCATAAAATAGGGACTAGCTAATAGAAAACCAAATGAAAAAACAAAAACCAAACACCAACCAATAGAAGTTAAGATTTAACATAGGGACAACCACAAGCATCAAGATTAAGTAATCCCAAATAAAAGTAGTAAAACTAGTCCGACTACAACCCCACATCACCAACCAAGAGGCACAAGAATTACCATCTTTACTGATATAGTGAAAAGAATAGATAAGGGACAACATCAAATTTTTAATGTCTCTAACCATATAGAAGAGGTTTTGGGAACAACACATCCATCTTCATCTTGAAAGAGGTGAAAACCCAAGTCAGAAATTACCTCAATATGCAAATTAAAAATGTTAAGAGAGATGCACAGTTGAATACCACACAAAATGGCCTTAAGAACAAGAGTATAATAGTTACCCTGAATAGGACCCGCAAAAGTAGCAATGAGGCCACCATTACTATCTCTAATCAGACCACCACAACCACCAAATAGATAAGTATTATTGCCATTCACATTAAGTTAAAAGAAATTAATGGGAGGTTTACGCCAGTATATATCATTAGAAATGACAGGAACTCCCTCCAACTTCAAACATAAAGAATTACCCACAAAATAACAATTTTAAAAGCTCTTAACAGAAATCCAATTAACAGCCAGCAGAGCTAACACCTTATCCTTCACTTTCTAAATAACATTCTGATGGTTCATTTTAACATTATTAAAAAGGGAATGATTCCTTTCTAGCCTCAGAAACCACAAAATGAGAGAAGGAACAAGGTTACGTATGTGACCTTTGGAGTTAATAAACAATAACTTAAGCAAAGATTTAAGAGACAAATGAGAGTTAAAACAGTTCAGTTGAAATAAATCATCAAAATAAATCCAAGTTCTCACAGCAACAGGCCCAGCGAAAAAAAACATGGTGCATACTCTTCTTATGAAAACAACATTGGCATTTAGAGGCCAAGATACACCCTTTCTTAATAAAATTATCATCCGTACGAATAAATCTATGCAGAACACTCCAAACAAAAATAGAAATAGTAGAAGGAATGCTTTTATGCAAGATATTATGGAAGTGGTTATCTTTATTTCATTTATCTCTGAAGGTATGCCAAGCACTCTTTAAATGAAAATCACCATCTTGGAAAGATCACACAACAAAATATCTCTAGAAGCAGTATTGATATGTAAGTTTAAAATAATATGGAGGATACATTTAGGGACCTCATTGGCAAGCTTATTATAGTCCCATGAATTATTATTAAAAAAAGGTATTGACCTTAATAGGAGAAGAAGAAGAAGAGTTCAGCATAGAGTCAATAGAATTTTTACCTAACCAGCGGTCCTGCCAAAAGAAAATATTACCATCACCAAGGCCCCAAGAGATGAAGGGCTCAACCTCCTATTTAATCCTGTAAAGTCTTTTCCAAACTCTAGAGTCACCTTGTTTAGAAAAATAAATAGTAGGATGCTTGCCATTACAATACTTAGAAAGCATAAAATTAGCCCGAAGACTAACATTAGCACATAAATTATACCTAAGTTTAAAAGAAAAGGATTTAGCAAGGTCCTTAAAGTTCTTACCCCCAAGACCACCTTCAACCAAAACACCACAACATTTCTCTCAGGCAGCCCAATGAATTTTAGCACTATAAGAAGTGCCTCTCCAAAAACATTTATTAATAATCTTGTGAAGTCTATCACAAACAATTTGAGAAGGAAAAATAGATTGAAATATATAAACCGAAAAAGCACAAAGAACACTTTTAATAAGAACAACCCGACCACCAAAGCTAAGGAAATTTGATTCCCAAGATAACAGTCTGTTTTGAACATAAGCAATGAGATCATCAAACAAAAAGGATTTCCCTCTACCAGCAAAAAGAGGCACTCCAAGATATTTAATTGGAAAATGAGCCTGAGAAAAGCCAGTGAGATTGCTAATAGATAAAATATGATCTTATGTAATTCTCTTAGAGGCAATGAAACAACATTTGTTTTTGTTAAAGGGTAAACTCTTAACCTTCTCAAAATAATCAAAAAATCCATAAGCTTCCTAATTTTGTTAAAAGACCCATTAGCAAACATAATAAAATCATCTGCAAAACATAAATGCGATAGAGGTACACCTCACAAAGTTTTAAAGTAAAAATGAGGATTGGAATTGAATAAATTATTAAGACCTCTAGAAAGAAACTCAGCAGCAATAATAAAGTGATCAGGGGAAATGAGGTAACCTTGCCTTAAACCATGAGAAGCTTTGAAGAAACCATTGTTAGAACCATTAATAATAATAGAAAAATTAACATTTTCAATACAGTTCTTGATAAGCTTGATAAAAATAGAGTTAAAACCAAAAAATTCTAAAAATAAGGTTAATGAAATTCCAATCAATATTATCATATGTCTTGGCAATATCCAGCTTCAAAATTAAATTACCACCACAAAACTTAACATCCAAGACTTGACAGAATTTCTGAGCCAACAGGATATTATCAGTAATGGACCTACCTTTCACAAACCCCATCTGATTTGGAGAAATAATTCTATGTAAAATAGTAGTTAGATGATTCACAATATATTTAGAAATCAATTTATTGAAGAAATTGCAAAGATTGATAGGTCTAAAATCATTCCAGTTAGTAATAGCATTATTTTTTTGGAATAAGCACAATATAAGTAGAAATAAAAAAAATTTTAGGGATAAGAGTACCAGCAAAAAAATTCCAAAATAGCATGAAAAATATCATTACCAATAATATGCCAGCATTTTTGAAAAAATAGGATGGTAAAACCATCAGGCCAAGCAACAGACTCCTTATTCATATTCAGCAAGGTTTCTTTAACCTCCACAAAAGAAGGTCTAGAAAGAAAAATATTCTCCTCAATAGAAATAAGGGAAGGAATGATAAAATGATTAATAATTTGATCCGGAGTAAAAACTTTGTTAAACTTGGCTTGAAAATGATTCACATCTAAATTAGAAATCTCCTCAGAATTTTTAAAAAAAGACCCATCTTCCCTTTGGATTTTATTGATTCTGTTTTTGGCTCTTTTTCTCTTAAGCAAAACATGGAAATACTTACTGTTGTTATCACCTTCAAGAAAATGCTTAGCAGTAGATTTTTGCCTCCAATAAACCTCTTCCTGAGCTTATAAATTAAACAGATCCTCTTTAGAATTCTTTAAGAGAGAAAGATTAGTATCATAAGGATCGTTTTTATAAGCTAATTCGAGAGAGTTAACCAATTGCTCAGCTAGCAAAATATTAGAAAAAAACATTTTTGAACACATGATGGTTTCACCATTTTAAAACTTGTTTCAACCTTTTCAATTTAAACCAGAGTATCTTCATACCAAAAATAGAATTATCATGATGAAGAAGAGCAAGCCAATTAAGCTGAACAACATCCAAGAGAGAATCATGATTTAACCACATGTTTTGGAATCTAAATTGAGAAGAAACATTACCAACTTTACACTTAATGCTGATAACTAAATGGGAATGATCCGACAAAGTTCTACTCAAATGTTGCACATTAGTGGAAAATAGGGAATTAAGCCAAGGTCATTAAAAAGTACACGATCCAATCTTTGCCATAAATGACCCTTATTCCAAGTGAAGTTATTACCAACATACCCAATATCAATAAGATTGCAAGAAGTAATCATATTATTAAAATCCTCCATAGAACGAAAAGGAGGGAAACCTCCAATCCATTCAGAAGGGTTAGAGAAAATATTAAAATCACCACCAACAAGCCAAGTCAAATTACATATATTATGAAAATAAAAAAATTGATCCCAAAGTATTTTTTTTAAGAATAAAGCGAAGACACAGCGTAAAAAAAAAGAAGCACAATAGTTAAAGTTACGAACCTCTACCTTACAGTGCAAAACTTGAGTAAAGTCACCATTGACATCAAATTTAACTGAATCTTTCTAAAAAACCCAAATCTTATTTGCAACATTGGAAATAACATGGTTAAAGCCCAAAAACTGAGAACTGCTAATTAATTTATCAAAAGAGATAATAGGCTCAAGCAAAACAAGAATATAAAGGTTATGAACACGACACAAGTTTTTAACATAAATTCTAGAAGAAGGACAAACAATGCCCCTCACATTCCAAATAATTGTATTAAACATAAAAAACAAAATTAATGAGAAGTTTGTGATCGAGTGTTTCTAGGAGGTTGAAGATAAATATGCTTAGGTTTCCTTCCTCTTTTACTATGAACTTTGATAAAACTCAAATCATTATCATCTTTATTAAAATATTTAGCAGCAATATGCATTTCCTCAGTATCAGTCAAAGCATCATTATTATAATAAGAAAGAGAAAGAGCCTTACTACCACTTGGGGGATCCCTTAAAGAAGATAGATGAGGACATTCATCTTCCATAAACTTTTCCTCCTCCTCAGTAGCATCACAATCTCTTAGAAACAATTTCTTTATTGTTTTTTGGAGAATCAGTCAAAGCATCATTATTATAATAAGAAAGAGAAAGAGCCTTACTACCACTTGGGGGATCCCTTAAAGAAGATAGATGAGGACATTCATCTTCCATAAACTTTTCCTCCTCCTCAATAGCATCATAATCTCTTAGAACAATTTCTTTATTGTTTTTTGGAGAAGAAAAAATAAATTCTCCTTCCTCTAAAAGTGCATCTTTAGGAACCACTTGAATACCAAAGCTTCTTGATCATTTAAGAGATTAGTAGAGGTAGAAATAATCATCTTTCCAATAAAATAATTAGTATTTTAATTAACCATGCAAGTAGGAGAAACAATAATATTTGTACTAGTTGGAGCTTCATAATTATTCAAGTCTTGATCCTGGATGTTTTCACAAGCAATATTAGTATCAGCATGAGTTTTAACAATATGACCTTGATCAATAATCAAAGAACCATCATTAGTAGAAGAAATAATAGGGTTCTCCAAATTAACCTCCATCAGCTCAGCGTTAGGATTGAAGGTATTATCCTCTAAAGTAACTTGAATAGGATTCGAGATCACCTGAGTAGGCGCATCCTCATTTTGTTTCAAAGAGCTCTTTTCTTTACGGAGGTGAGGATGTTTCTGAAAGAATTCATTCATTCCATGCCCGTGCATCTTGCAAGATGAACAAAAAATAGGTAAATTTTCAAATTCTATTTTTTTGGAAATACCCCTTAACCTCTGATCTAATCCATATTTCTGTAGGATATTTCTTGGAGACATCAAGTTCAACTAAAACCCTAGCAACCAATGGCCTGGAAATAGCAGCGTCAAAGAAAATGGAGCAACGAACAAATCAACAACCGAGTCTTCAAACAAAAGAGCTGGACATCCCTTAAAAGAGGACTGCACGAATTTCAAATTCAAAATAAGTAGATGTAGAGCCAGCTAAAAAATCTTTAAAAGACCTTGACTTTCCCTCACTAAGCAAGGAAGTGTTCGAGATAGGGAATGATGAAGAAAATGGCATCATCGCCCAGAACCGAACCAAAAGGAAACCTCAAAATGAAACAATCACAACACAAAATGCATAGAGAGAAAGCCAGCAATCAAAAAAATCAAAGAGAAGAGCTACGGAAAGAACAAACCAGCGCTCCCAACGATGCCCTAGAAAAATCACCCTAGAATCGCCTAACGAACCCAGAGCAGAGAGCCGTTATGTGTCTTTTAATCATCTAATGATATTATTACTCCCCCTTTTGACAACAATAAAAAGGGAAGAAGAAAATTGACATGAAAGATGTTAAACGAGAAACTAAAAAAATTAATCCTTAAAATGATTGTAATATAGTTGCAATAACAAAGTCAATTACATAATACAAAAAAAGAAAGATTTAAAAATTTTAAATTAAAGAACAACTTAGATAAGAAAAGTTAATCAATATCATGATGCATTCTAGACAATTAGATAAGAATGATTATTGCAAAAGTGAATAAATGAAGATTAGTTAATTTAAATTTTTAATAAAGAATATAATTGAAAATTAGATTGATTTGAATTAAAAATTAAACAATGGAGGAAAGAATATTAAAAATTCAATTGATGATATTGCGCATCTTTTCAAATATTTATGGAAAACTTTGTGCATCTTTTTCTATTTGGGCTATTTTTGTGTCTCTTTTTATTTTGCAAATCATTGCGCATTCTTTCATTTTTTGTACACATTATACATTTCTTTTTTTATACCTCTTTTTTTTTTTATATTGGTCTTTCCAAAATCAATAATCTTAAATCAAACTTCTCTAATAATAAAAATAGTTATATTGAAAAAGAAATAAAAAATAATAAAACATTAAAATTGCAATAATTATATTCAAATTATATTTGACAAAAAAGAATATGAAATTGATATACTTAACTTAATTGAGTTATAAGTTAATTTAAATTTTTGAAATATTAGATTTCATAATGAAATTAATTTTGTAATGCAAGTTAATTTATAACACTTTTTAAGATCAATTAAAAGTGTATTTTTATATAAACATGCTCACTTAAAAAATAAGAACGACAACAAATTCATAAATTATGATAAGTTTTATTGATATTAAATAAAATGTTGGATACAATCAGCGCATTGATATCATTAAGATAACATTCAAACATCAAAACCTAAAACATCTCAACACAAAAGACTGTACTACAAGAAAGAAATAAAAAGACATCATTACATCACATCATATAATCGGTAAAGGACTTGTAGAAGCAAGATAAAGAAGTACATCTAAAAGTCTGAGGGGCCCTTATCTGGAGGAGGAGGCTGGTTGAACACTAAAAAATAGCTATTAATCATAGCTACATTGGAATTAACTGTGTTAAACTAACCATGGATCCACCCCATGTCCTCAAGTACCTTGTATTCTGCTGGTTTAAATGTATCTCAATTTGATTAAAACATTGATCAAAGTTAGTTTCTATATGATCAAAATGTTGAACCAACTCCTAAAAGTATTGCTGATCAGATCTAGGTACAGGTGTAGGAGCTCCACCTTCTTCTTCAGAATCTCCACTCAAACTCTACTCTCTCCCAAATAAGGATCGAAAGGAAGCATTAGTAAAAAAGATTAAAAATTCAGTGGGAGGATTAGGATAAATAATGGGTACATCTTGACTAATATATGTCACTAAGTGTCCTAGAGTAATATTCTTCTTCCTCTTATGATGAGGAAGCCCAATTTCCAAAAGGTTATGAATGTAATCCAAGATGAGTTGGGCCTCATCAATAGGTTTTCTGATCATGATCAAATATGTAATAGTTGAAAGAAAATGAGTCATATTTATGCAATCACCAGCCTTAGGAATGATTGAAGCTCTTAAAACATGGTAGATGATACAAGCATTTTGGTTCAATGTGTAGACTCTCTCTAAGTGACAAACTTGAGTTACACCTCTAAGAGTTTTATTTATCTCAGATCAGTTATAATCAAATTTACAGGTCAGAGTGTAAGTTCTAGTATCATAGGTCCTTAAGTGAAGAAAAGTTCCTAAATCTTCCTTTATGATTTCAACATGTTGTTTATTGACAAAAGAAGTTATCCTAGTTTCATCCTCACTGAACCTCATGTTTGTTAGAAAAAAGTGAACGGTCTCTTTATGGTAGGCATAGATCAAGGTTTAAATAAAGGAGAAATGAGTTGAAGCAAAGAGAGGCATGATAGAAAAATGGATTTCATTTTGGATAAGGAGTCTAGAAGTAATTTTGGTGGCTATATACCTATAAAATGCATCCTCATTATCCCTTGACAAAAATTTATCATCCACACCTCTAGAAGACGATCCCTTAATAACTCGAGAGTGCTTGTTATAGCTTACCATTCCTAGGTCAGAGCCTCTAGAAGGATTTAAGAAGGGTTTGAATGTGAATGAAAATGATTTCAATGGCCCTTCTATTTAAAAAAAATGACCTATCATACAGTACAAAATTGATTTTTACGTACGATCTTGACATCATACAGGAAGAAAACATTTTTATATGTATGAATAAAAACGTCCAAAATAAAATGACTTTTTATAAACACACAATTTATAAAGAATCCTTTTGTAAAGGCTTTTTGATCATTCATTCATACAGACGAACAAGTGTTCATCTAGTATGATCAATTATTTAAGATTATTTTAATGATGGTTAGGCTTGTCCCTCACAAAAATTGACACCTGGATCGTATATATGAAAGATGATTTCATACGTACGATCAATTATAAAAAACAAACTCTAACTAGATAATCGTTCACATGCATACATATGAATCTATACAATTCGTACGTATGATGACCACATCATACAGTACAAAAATTTATAAAGATCTAGAATTATTGCGTTCAACTCCAAGACCAATCAAAGACATACTATAGAGTTTGTATAATATGAAAACATTTTGCATAATATGAATAAAACACTTAAAAAATGAAAACTAGAAAAATTTCTCAAAATCGATCATCCTTACACAAGTGACAAATGTCTAAACTGAAAAAGTCATAAAACAAAAACCAAAATTAAAACACTCACAAAAAAAAATAAAAACAAAAAAAAAATAGAAAATAAAAACTAAATTAAACACACATAACAAACATATCAAGTTTGCAAAAAAATTTATCTAATCATTAAGATCAATCACACCTAACCTTGTTCTTAAGGTGTTAAAAGTATCAAAGGCTAGTGGTTTTATAAAAAAATATGCAAGTTAATTTTTAGTAAAAACATGATTCAATTTAATTTCTCATTTAGCTACATGATCCCTAATGAAATGATATCTTATGTCTATATGTTTGGTTCTAGAATGTTAAATAAGATTATTTGAAATGCAAGGCACTAGTGTTAACACAATAGATTGGAATTGTGCATATTGTATATCCTAAATCAATCAACTATTATTTTAACCAAAGAATTTGTGCCACACAACTTCCTAAGGCAATATATTCAACTTCAGTAGTAAATAGGGCTACAGAATTTTGTTTCCTACCTGACAAAGAAACTAATGAATTTTTCTATGAGCTGACAAAATCCATATGTACTCTTTCAATTAACCCAATAACTTGAAAAGTCTAAATCAGAATATCTGACAATCTCAAATGATGTGTTGTACTTAGAATACCAAATTTCTAAGTTTTAAGTTCCCAAAAGGTATCTTAAATTTCTTTTTCAACGCTATCAAATGTGATTCTTTTGAATCATATTGAAATATAACACACAAAAAAAATATTAAACCTTATATCAGGTCCACTAGTAGTCAAATATAAGTAATGATCCAATTATGCCACTAAATTTCTTTTGATCAACAAATTTTTCATTTAGGTCCATATCCTACTAAACTAAGGAACTTATCAGTGTAGTTTCTGGTTTTGCATTATCCATTTTATACTTCTGGATGATAAACTTAATATACTTTGACTAACTATGAAAAGTTCCCTCCTCATTTTTCTTAATGCTAAAACTAAGAAAATAACTTAAATCTCCTATTAAATTCATCTCAAATTCACTACTCATTATTTTAGAAAAATCATCATAAAGATTTTTACTTATAGATCCAAAAATCATATCATGAACATATATCTAAATAATGAGTATAGCATCTCCTAATTTTTTTCAAAAAGAGAGTGATATCTACACTTCCTTTTATAAAAGATCTCTCTAATAGAAAAGTGCTTAACCTCTCATATCAAGCACTAGGTGCCTATTACAATCCATATAATGCATTTTTCAATTTATATACGTGATTAGGAAACTTAGAATTTTTAAAACTTGGAGGTTGCTCAATATAAATATCTTCTTATATCACTCCATTCAAAAAGGCACTCATAATATCCATTTGAAATAGTTTAAAACCTTTAAAGCAGGAAAAGGCTATCAAAACCCTAATTGCTTCAAGTCTAGCTATAGGAGCAAAAGTCTCTTCAAAATTAATGCCTTTAACTTGATTATACCCCTTAGCCATTAATCTAGCCTTATTTATAATCATAACTCATGAATCATTCATTTTGTTTTTGAATACCCACTCAGTTCCAACTATACTTTGATTATTTGGTCTTTCAAATAATTCCCAAACATGGTTCCTTATAAAATTATTTAACTCCTCTTGCATGACCAAAATATAAAATTCATCTAAAAGTGCTTAATTATCATTTATGGGTTCAATCATAGAAATAAAGGTAGAATATTTAACCTCTTTGCTAAGTCCAGGCCTAGTCCTGACACCCTCACTAGGTTCACCTAAAATCAATTCCTTAGGATAATTTTTAGAAAATTTCAATTCTCTAGGCAAAGTTTCTATCTCCAAATTTCCTTCCAAGTTAATCTTCTAAATTTTTTTAGAGTTATTTTCAATATGATCATCTTCCAAACTTGGCTCTTCCAAGATGCCAGATTTATCAAATATAATATGTGTGGTCTCCTCAACTATCAAAGTTCTTTTGTTAAACACTCTATATGATTTTCCAACACTAGAGTATCCAAGAAAATTCCTTCATCTAATTTTGGATCAAATTTTCCTAAAAGAGATTTTCCATTATTATGTATGAACACCATACATCCAAAAATATATAAATATGAGTAATTAGGTATTTTCCCCTTAAGAAGCTCATAGGGTATTTTATTTAATTGTGATCTAATATTCATCCTATTTAGAACATAACAAGCAGTACAAACCACTTCAAACCAAAATGATTTTGGAAGTGAATAATCTACAAACTGTTGAGATTCGTTCACTATGAATTAGGTTGTTAAACATAAGCTTATGTCCCAAGGCTATCCAAGAGGGGGGTGAATTGGTATTTTTAAAAAATTATCACTCTTGAGTATGTTGAACCGAAAATAAACTTTAATGAATTTTTAGAAAATGTTTTTCAACCATAATTTTTTGGAACAAAAAAATGTAGAAAATAAAAAGCAATAAAAATAAAAGACACAAGATTTATAGTGGTTCGGTCTAAACCAGACCTACATCCACTCCCCGTAGGCACCCTCTGAGTATTGCACTAATACCAATAGTGTCTCTCCTTTTGCACCCACAGCAAGGCGGAGAAGCCTTTACAAAAACTCTTTCCACCACTACCCGGTGTGGCAGAGAACCATCATTCTTTTACACTATCCCCAGTGTTGGCAGAGAACCGTCAGCCTTTTACACTATCTCCAGTGTTGGCAGAGAACCGTCCATCCTTTCATACTCTCTTAGTGTGGGTAGAAAACCATTCGACCTTTCACACTCTCCTAGTGTGGGCAGAGAACCCGCGGCTATTTACACTCTCCAAGTGTCGATAGAGAACCGGATCTCCTTGACAGATCTTCTCACAAGAATTCTAGAAGGAAAGAAGAAAAGAGTGAAGTAATCCCAAATCACAAGTAGAGATTCTTACCTTTGAACACCAAGCGAAGCCTTCATGCTTCAGTGGCAGGAATCCTCCTTCGAATGCTCTCTCATACTCTCTCCTTGACTCTTCTTTCAATAGGCACGAAGATCAAATGGAAAAATATTGGGTGGCAGACTAAATTGGACTATATATAGGAGAGACAAGAAAGACCATCCAAAACTGCAAATTTTTCAAGTCAACATGAAATGAATCGTCTCGTATGATCGTAGATCATCCTAGAAGATTTTACTTAAAGTGTTGGAAATGATCCTAATGAATATTGGTATGAACTATGTTCATATATGATCATCATCCCGTATGAACTAGTTCGTCTGGTACAATCCGTTATACCATAGGTCGGTTCCCAAATAACTGCATGGACGTAACCAATTTTGGTAAGTCGGTTCACATCGTCCTGGGACGAACAGGACTTCGTCTGGACAAAATTTTTACAGAGAAGAAATCATCCTGGCACGATAATGAACTTCATCTGAACGAAATTTTTACAGAGAAGAATTCGTCCGGGGACAATTTGTATTTCGTCTGGACGAAATTTTTACAGAGAAGAAATCGTCCTAGCACAATTATAGATTTCATCTGAACGAAATTTTTGTAGAGCTTATTTCATCCTGGGATTAAAATAATTTCTTCTTGGACGATTAGGACTTAGACAAATTTCCTCAACTCCTGTTCGTTCCATTGCTCTTACAGGGAGAAAACTGACCTGATCGTCCCGTACGAACTATATTCGTCCCGGACGATCAGTACAAATTATATAAATTCTCCTTAAGTGTGTGTGTGTGTTTTAATTCATTCAATTATAATCACTCCCTCTCAATTCAAGGAACAATTTAAAGCTTCAATTTGCAAAGAATTGTATGCTGAATTTTATTTGAAGTTTTCATATTTTGGAGTTCAATTTCCCTGAAATATTAGTACACATAAGAGCAAAAATAAATCTTTCAAAAAGTGTTAGGAAATAATTGCACATAAAATAATAATATTAAAATCATCAAAACTATACAAGTTGCAAGAATTTAACATATGCAAATAGCAACTCTCTTAACAATCTCCCCCTTTTTGATGATGGCAAAATAATTATTGTTTGTAGGATTTCAAATTTTAAGAATCTCCTAAACTCCCCCTGAATTGATGAATGCATGAAAATAAGGAGGCATTGATTCAAAATTTTTGTTTTTTTTTTTTTTAAATTATACAAAACAAAACAACAACATAATCATAAAAACAAAATAAACACAAATACTGATACAACATACAAGACTCATAAGACACCAAAAACAAAAATAAACACAAATACTAACACAATATATAAGACTAACAAGACACAATTCAACAAACAATTTCTCCCCCTTTTTGACAACAGCAAAAAGTGAAGAAAAATAACTTGAAATGAAAGCAGAGATATGAAAATCATTTGGTAATGTAATCTTAACAGTGATTGAAATATGTTATGCAAATAAAATTAAAACACTAGGCAAATCATAGAAATTCATATAATTTAATAAGTGATATAACATAGATAATAAAAAGAATTTATCAAAGAAATTTGTAAGTTTAGACACTAAGATAGAGAATATTATTGCAATAAGGATGAATGAAAAATTGTATATTTCAAATTTTAATATCAATTATAAATGAACATAAGATCAATTTGAATTAAGATATTAAAAGAGTTTGGAAAGAAATAACTATCACATGTGGTGCTTTGCGCATCTTTTTCATAGTTGTGGCACACTTTTGTTCATCATTTTTATTTTGGGCTTATTTAGTGCTTCTTTTTCACTTTGCGAACCTTTGCGCATTCTTTTTGATTTTTTTATATTGTACTTTTACATAATTTGCAAGAGTAATTTTATTCTTTCCAAAAACAATAATCTAAAATTTCAAATCTCTTTAAGTGCATAAATAATGATTGATAAGTGAAATATAAAATAAGAAAACATCGCAGTTGTAATAATAATATTAACAATAATACAGCCTAAAGAAGAGACATGAAATTGATAAATCTAATAATATCAAGTTATAAACATAACTTAAACTTATAATAACTAGATTTTCTAGTGAATTTAATTTTTCTTGCAATTTAGGTTATAGCACGATTAAGATTAAAAATCTGATGATTTACATAAAGTATAAAAATATTTCAAAAGTAAATTTAAATCAAAACACAAGAACTTATATTGATATCATTTTAAATATTACAAGTATTCATCAAGATATCAATACAATTAACTAAAATAAAGAATAAATACATAAAAACTACTAAAAGCAAACAAAAACTGACACATAAATAATAATAATATAAACACAACATAAAGTGCAACAATCACTCGGACGGTCCCTGATTTGGAGGAGGAGGAGGAGGAGCACCACCAAAGAGGTTAAAATATGTACTCATCATAAGTATATTGGTACTAATATCATTCATTTGCTCCCTCATATAGCCCGTGTCATGTTGATATTGAGCAGCCTGCTGCTGTAAATGAGACTCAATTTGATCAAGGCGATGATCAAAATGAGTCTCTAACTGATCAAATCTTTGAACGTACACCTTCAGGCTCTTCTTCTATATCACTGATGACATGTGCTTTTCCTGATTCCTCCTTGAATATCACTATAAATGATCTGTCATTGTAATAGAGCGGTTCTTCATACTCTTGATCAAGATGAACCAAGTTATACTTCTTTTGTAGAACATAGGAAACTAAGTGTCCTAAAGCAAAGTTCCTTTTTCTTTTCTATTATGCATGGCCAATTTCAGAAAGCTCATAAAGGTAGTCAAGAATAAGTTGGGCTTCATCTATAGGTTTATCGCTCATGATTAAGAATGTCACCATGGAAAGAAGTGGGGTAATATTGTCTCTATCACCAGCTTTTAGAATGATTGAAGTTCTAAGAACATGCTGGATGATGCGAGCATTACGGACAAGACCAGATACCCTAGCCACATGCTCAGTTAAACTATTTCCTCTAATCACCCTATTGATTTCATATCATTTATATGTATCATTGGTGATTAAAGTATGGGCTCTACTCCCCTCAGTCCTTAAATGTAGAAAAGCTCCTAAGTTATGTTTAGTGAATTTAACTTTTATTTGAAAACAAATGTGCGAATCACAGAGTGGTCAGAATTGAAGGACATATTGGCTAGAAAATAGTGGAAGGTTTCTTTGTTATAAAGGTGGACCAGAGTAAGGATAAATTGAAACTGAGTCGAAGCAAATAGATGCATTACCTTAAAGGTAATATCTTCTTGAATTAAAATTTGGGAAGGAGTGATTTTGGCAGAAGCAAATCTAAGAAAAGAATCCTCATTTTCTTTGGACAGAAAGATTTCAAACAAATTCCTATGAGGCTTCTCGACTAAGACCTTTTGATGCTTGCTTGAACTGGCCATTTGAAAGTGATCTGGAGTAAGAAAGGAGTTGAAAGTGATGTTTAGCGTGTGACTATTGAGTTAAAAAAGCCCGCCTATATATAAAAAATGACATGTTCATACCAGACAAAAAATTTTTGTCCCGTACGAAAATTCTCGATCGTCCCGTATGAAAATATTTCATACAGACGATCCAATATGACCAGAATGAAACGACTTTTCATAATCAATGCAACTTATGAAGCATCCTTTCATACAGACTTTTGACCAGTCTGATCGTACAGACGAACACGTGTTCGTCCCGGGATGATCAAAACTTATATCATTTTAATGACAGTTGAAACCATCCCCTACATCGAACTAACATGTGTTCGCCTAGACGAACCAAAAGTTCATACATACAAAGTTCATTTTAAAAACTGTCTTATCCATTCAACTGCTCCATTCATTCGTCCTGTCATTTGAAAAATATTTCATCCGAACGATCGTGATGATCATACAAATGAAGTACATTAAAACTACACTTAAAACGGTTCAAAATCTCATAATTTTTCATACTACACAAATCGTCCTGTACGAAACTATTTCGTCCTGGACGATGATGACTTAAAAAAATTTTTGCACTCAAACAAAAACTACAATTTAAAAACAAAATAAAATAGATACCAAAAACAACAAAGAAGCACAGACTCTAAAAGGAAAAAATCACACAAACAAAATTATAAACACATAAAAAATATTTAATTAATAAACAAACATCAATGTTACAAGAACATTTTTATTTGAGCATTTAAATCAATCACACCAAAATCTTGTTCTTAATGCACTGAAAATATCAAAGGCTAAAGGTTTTGTAAAAATGTCTGCAAGTTGATTTTCAGTTATAACATGAATGAGTTCAATTTCTCCCTTGGATACATGATCCCTTATAAAATGATGTCTTATGTCTATGTGTTTTGTTTTTGAATGTTGAATAAGATTTTTAGAAATGCAAATAGCACTAGTGTTATCACAATAAATTGGAATAGTGCCTATAGACAATCCTAAATCAATCAACTGTTATTTCAACCAAAGTACTTGTGACACACAACTTCCTAATGCAATGTATTAAGCTTCTACAGTAGATAGGGCTACCGAATTTTGTTTTCAACTGGACCAAGAGACTAAAGAATTTCTAATGAATTGACATGTTCCAGAAGTGCTTTTCCTATCCACCCTACATACTGCAAAGTCAAAATCTGAATAACCAATTATTTCAAATGAAGAGCTAAACTTAGGATACCAAATTCCTAAGTTCTGAGTTTCTAACAGATATCATAAAATCCTTTTCACTTCTATCAAATGTGATTCTTTTGGATCTGATTGAAATCTAGCACATAAGCAAACACTAAACATGATATCGGGCCGGCTAGCAGTTAAGTAAAGTAAAGATCCAATTATCCCTCTAAATTTCTTTTGATCAACAGATTTTCCCTTAGGGTTCTTATCCAACTGAACTGAGGAACTCATTGGTGTACTTACAGGTTTAGCATTATCCATTTCATACTTTTTGAGGATATCCTTAATATACTTTTATTGACTTAGAAATGTTCCTTCCTCAATTTACTTAATGCTAAAACCTAAAAAGTAAATTAAATCTCCCATTAGACTCATCTCAAATTCACTACTCATTATCTTAGAAAAATCATCACAAAGATTTTTATTTGAAGATCCAAAAATGATATCATCTACATAAATTTGAACAATGAGTATATCCTTTTCACATTTCTTCAAAAAGAGAGTTGTATCCACACTTCCTTTTTCAAATGATATTTCAAGTAGAAAGGTGCTCAACCTCTCATACCAAGCCCTAGGTGCCTGTTTCAATCCATATAATGCCTTTTTCAACTTGAAAACATGATTTGGGTATTTAGAATTTTCAAAGCCTGGAGGTTGTTCTACAAACACATCCTCTTGAATTACCCCATTTAAAAAGGTACTTTTAACATCCATTTGATACAATTTAAATCCTCTAAAACAGGCAAAGGCTAACAAAACCCTAATTGCTTCAAGTCTAGCTACAGGGGCAAAAGTTTTCTCAAAATCAATTCCTTCAATCTGATTATACCCCTTAGCAACTAATCTAGCCTTATTTCTAATGACTACTCCTGAGTCATTCATTTTATTTTTGAATACCCACTTAGTTTCAACTACACTTTGATCTTTTGGCCTTGTAGTTAATTCTCAAACTTTATTTCTTACAAATTGATTCAACTCTTCTTCCATGGCCAAAATCCAAAATTCATCAGAAAGTGTTTGATCAATATTTGTGGGTTCTATCGTTGAAATGAAGGCTAAATGATTGACTTTCTTATTTAATCCACGCCTAGTCCTTACACCCTCACTTGGTTCACATATGATCAATTCCCTTGGGTGGTTTATGGAAAATCTCAAATCTCTAGGTAAAGGGTTTTCTATCTCCAAATTTTCTTCCACATTTTCTTCCAAGTTTTCTTTCAAGTTCAATTTATCTATCTTTTGGGAGTTAATCTCAATTTCATCTTCTATAATATTTGGCTCTTTTATATTTCCATATTCATCAAATACAACATGTGTGGTCTCCTCAATTACCAAAGTTCTTCTATTGAATACACTATAAAATTTTCCAACACTTGAGTATCCAACAAAAATTTTTTCATCTAATTTTGGATCAAATTTTTCGAAGGCAGATTTTTCATTGTTATGAATGAGCACCTTACAACCAAAAATATACAAATGAGACAAATTATGTGTTCTCCCTTTTAGCAACTCATAGGGTGTTTTATTCAATTTAGATCTTACATTTAACCTGTTCAGAACATAATATGTTGTGCGAACTGCCTCAACCCAAAAATATTTAGGAAGTGAATATTCTGCCAACATTGCTCGGGCGGCTTCTATTAATGTTCTATTTTTCCTTTTGACTACCCCATTCTGCTGACAGGTTCTAGGTGCAAAAAAGTTGTGATCAATTCCTTTTTCCTTACAAAATTCTTCAAATCTCTCATTTTTAAATTCTCCTCCATAATCACTTTGAATAGAAATAATTTCACACCCTAATTTCCTTTGAATCCAAGTCAAAAATTTTCTAAATTTCTCAAATGATTCACTCTTATGAAATATAAATCTAACCCATGTGAATCTTGAGTAATCATCCAAAATCATAAATCCATATACATTCCCTCCTAGACTCATAGTTCCAACTGGTCCAAAAACATCCATATGTAAAATTTATAATGGTTTATTAGTTCTAATATCCTTATTGGACTAAAAAGCGAACTTCACCTGCTTTCCTAATTAACATGCATCAAAAAGGTGGTCCTTAGTAAAGTCTAGTTTTGGTATTCCTCTCACTAAGTTCTTTTGGGTAATCCTTTTAAGGTTTTTCATGCTATAATGACAAAGTCTCTTATGCCAAAGCCATGACTCATCAGATACAGTTTTCAAACAAAAACAGTTGGAGTTTGAATGCAATTTAAATCTAGCATATAAACATTGTTTACCCTTTTTCCATTTAAAACATCTTTACCATTTAGGCTTAATATGCAGCTAGTAGGAAAACATTTTACACAGTAACCTTTATCACATAGCTGACTTATACTTAACAAATTATGTTTTAAGCCTTCAACCAATAATACATTATCTATGAAAAATTCTTTAAATTTCCAATCATACCTTTCCCAACCTCCTTCCTTGTGGTATTATCTCCAAGTGTAACCTTGCCTCTACTCCTAGCTTCCAGCGTTATGAATTGAGCAGTATCTCCAGTCATGTGCTTTGAACATCCACTGCCCAGGTACCATATGCTCTCACGAGGTCTTGTGTGAGAGCAACCCTACAAAATTATCAAACGTTAGACCTGGGAACCCAAACAAGTTTGGGTTCACCTTTTAGCAATTTATAATCATATGCATGTATGATATGTCTAGGTTTATGAATCTTAGGTTTCCACACCAAATTAGTTTTTATCTTCAAAGTACAGGTGTGAGCTATATGTCCAAACAATCCACAATTATTATATTTTACTTTAGAAAATGGATTCCTGAGTCTTCTAACATTCATCTATCTTTTCAGGGATTGCATAAATTTAGGATACATAATAAGATTAGTAAAATCTTCAAGTTTAGGTGGTATCCTATTATCCTCGAGAGCTTTTATAGTTAATTTGTAAAATGAATTCATATCCTCCAAAATTTGATTTGTATAATTGGTTCTATAAAGTTTGCTCTCAAATTCATCCTTAGAATTCTTATAATCTTTCTCGAGTTCTGCTTGGATGATTTTAAATTCGCATTATTTTTATTCAAGTCATCAAACTCATCAAGTAATTTTATGTGATTATTATCAATCAAAGCATGATCTTTCCTAAGAATTTCATGTTCCTTTTTAAGTTCTTCAAATTCTAGACTTAGACTAGCATGCATTTTTTTTATTTTTCTATATGCATCATGCATGTGTTCAGAAACTTCAAATAATCCATCATAAGTTAAGTCACATACCTTTTTTGATCTAACTGATCAAGACTGTCAGCCATTAAGCACAAATTAGTGACTTCCTCTTCTTTTTCAGTCTCTGTTGAATTTGAAGCTGAGTCCGCCCAGAAAGCTTTTTGAAACTTCTTTCTATCCTTCTTTACAGTAGGTTTCTCCTTTACCTTCTACTTGTTAGGATTGGCTTTGAGTTTAGGACAATCCGTCTTATTATATATATAGGTTTCCTGCACTCATAGCAAATAATATCATTTGAACCTTGATATTTTTATCGAATTTACCTCTATTTCATTATTGGCATTTCTTCTGCTTCCTCTTCAGAAAGCTTCTTAATTATCTAGTCATCAATGCGATGTCTTCTTCATCCTCAGGTTGTGAGTGTTCACTCTCAGACTCTTCCACATTCAATGCTATGTTCTTCTCCCTTCGTGGTTCACCGTCATCAATCTTTCTTTGGCTAACTCCTTGCTCGTAAGCAATAAGCGAACCAAGAAGATTGTCAATATAATAAATGTTTAAATCCATAGAATCTGTAATTGCAGTAATTTTAGCATCATATGTTGTGGGTAAGCAACGAAGAATCTTATTAACCATTTCTATATTTGTTAACTCCCTACCCAATGCATGCAAAGAGGTAACTATTTGTGTGAATCTTGTATACATATCAGAAATAGATTCATTTGGTTTCATGCGAAACAGTTCATAATCATGCAACAAAATATTGAGTCTCGATTGTTTAACCTCATTAGTCCCCTCATATGTTATACAAAGTCTATCCCATATATCCTTTCCACTTTTGCAAGTGAAAACCCGCATGTAGTCTTTTGATTTTAAAGCACAAAAAAAACTATTCAAGCATTTGGCATTTAGTTGTGTTAAGTCATGTTCTTCTACTTTCCAGTCTACAAAAGGTGTTTCAACTCTAACTCCATCAACTAATCTAGTTAGTTTTGTATATCCTTCCTAGACTAAGATCCACATACAATAATCAAGTGACTGTAAGAAAGTAGACATCCATGTTTTCCAAAAATCAAAAGGTATATTGTCAAACATTTTAGGTCTAGTAATAGAGTAACCCTCAGGTGTGTCTCAGTTTCCAAATGTAGTCATTTACGTTAATCAAAAAGTAGCAAATTTTTTAAGTCAACACAAAATGAATCGTCCCATACGATCGTGGATCGACCTGGACGATTTTACTTAAAGTGTTGGAAATGATCCTAATGAATATTGATATGAACTATGTTCATACAAGATCATCGTCGTGTACGAACTAGGTTTGTCTGGTACGATCCGTTATATCATAGGTCGGTTCCCAAATAACTGCATTGAAGTAACTAATTTTGGTAAGTCGGTTCACATCGTCCTGGGATGAACAGGACTTCGTCTAGATGAAATCTTTACTGAGAAGAAAAGGTCCTAGCACGATAATGAACTTCGTCTGAATGAAATTTTTACAGAGAAGAATTCATCCATGGACGATTTGTATTTCGTCTGGATGAAATTTTTATAGAGAAGAAATCGTCCTGGCACGATTATAGATTTCGTCTGAACAAAATTTTTACAGAGCCTATTTCGTCCTGGACGATCAGGACTTACAAAAATTTCCTCAACTTCTGTTCGTTCCATTGCTCTTACGGGGAGAAAACTGACCTGATCATCCCGTAAGAACTATATTCATCCCGGACGATCAGTACAAATTTTGTAAATTTTTCTTAAGTGTGTGTGTGTGTGTGTGTGTGTGTGTGTGTGTGTTTTTATTCATTTAATTACAATCACTCCCTCTCAATTCAAGGAACAATTTAAAGCTTCAATTTGCAAAGAATTGTATGCTGAATTTGATTTGAAGTCTTCATAGTTTGGAGTTCAATTTTTCTGAAATGTTAGTACACACAAGAGCAAAAATAAATCTTCCAAAAAGTTTTAGAAAATAATTGCACATAAAATAATAATATTTAAAATCATCAAAACTATACAAGTTGCAAGAATATAACATATGCAAATAGCAACTCTCTTAACACAAACATGGCTCTAGCTGCTTAATTAATGTTCTATTCTTTGTTTTGACTATTCCATTTTAATGAGGGGTCCTAGATACAGAAAAATTATGATCAATTCCATTTTCTTTATAAAAATCCTCAAATATTTTATTTTTAAATTCACCACCATGATCACTTTGAATAGTAAAAATTTCACATCCTAGTTTCCTCTAAATATAAGTTGAAAAGTTTTTAAATTTTTCAAATAATTCACTCTTATGAAATTAAAATTTAACACATGTGAATCTTAAAAAATCATCTACTATCACAAGTCCGTATACCTTCTCTCTTAGACTTACAGTGCCAACTGGTCCAAAAAGATCTGCATGAATAATCTCCAATGGTTTGCTAGTTCTAAGATCCTTAGTAGAATAAAATGAGGACTTCACCAGTTTTTCTAGTTGACATGCATCACAAAGGTGATCCTTAGTAAAATCTAGTTTTGTATACCTTTAATAAGTTCTTTTTGGATAATGTTTCTATGATTTTTTATGCTAGCATGACAAAGCCTCCTATGCCATAACCATAATTCATTAGAAATCATTTTTAAATAAAATGCATTTTGAGATTTAATATATTTTAAATCTAGTATATAAACATTATTTCTCTATTACCATACAATATATTAATTCCATTTTGGCTTAATATATAGCTAGTGGAAAAAATTTTAACACTATGTCATTTATCTCATAACTGACTAATACTCAACAGATTATGCTTTAAGCTTTCAACAAGTAACACATTTTCAATAAAAAAATTATTCAAGTTACCAATTATACATGTGCCTACTACTTTCCTAATGGTATTATCTCCCAATGCAACCTTCCTTCCATTTTTAACTTCCAGCGACATGAATTGTGTAGTGTCTCTAATCATATGCTTCAAGCAACCGCTATCCAAGTACCAAATGCTATCACGAGCTCTTATATAATAGCATCTCTATAAAATAATCAAATGTTAGTCTTGGGAACCCAAATAAGTTTGGGTTCTACTCTTGGTAAAATTAAACTAAATGCATGTATGATATAATTTGTTTTATGCATCTTAGGTCTCCACACTAAATGAGTTTTGTTATGTATAGAACAAGTGTGTGAAATATGCCCAATCAATCCACAAGAAAAGCATTTAACTCCAGGAAAAGAATTTTATAATAATCAATAATAAAGTTATCTTTTTTTAGGTTTCAAGATTTTTTATTTTAAAATAGGATCAGTAAAATCTTCAAGTTTAGGGGGATCATATTATCCTCAAGAGCTTTCACCTTAACTTTAAGAAATGAGTTAACCTATTCTAACACATTAATATTATATTTCAAACAGTGCTCTCTATTTTTCGATTCATCCTTAAAAGTTTTAAATTCATTTTCTAATTTAGTGTAGAATGATTTTAATAACTCATATTGTTTATTCAAATAATCAAATTCATCCAAAGCTCATATGGTTGTTATTAATATGTGTGTGATCTTTCTTAAAGATTTCATATTCTTTTTATAATTTTAAAAAATCTAAATTTAACCTACCATGCATTTTTTTACGTTTTCTATATGTTGTATAAATTCTTTCATAAACTTTTAGTAATGCATTATAACTTAAGTCACATACCTCCTTTTGATCTGACTAATCAAGATTATCGACCATTAAACACATATTGATGACTTCTTATTCCTTCTTAATTTCTGATGAATCTGAAGCTGAATCTGCCTAAAAAGCTCGCTAAAATCTCTTCTTGCCCTTTCTCACATTCATTTTCTCCTCCACCTTCTCCTTGCTTGGAGTGGCTTTAAGATTGATGCAATCTAATTTGATATATCCAAGTTTCATGTATTCATAGTAAATAAGATCATTAGAAACCTTAACATTCTTGTGAAACTTACCTTTATTGCACTATTGACATCTCTTTTGCTTCCTCTTCAGAAAACTCCTAAATTACCTCGTCATTAAGGCAATATCATCCTCATCATTAGGTTATGACTGATCACTCTCCGAGTCATCCACTTTCAAAGCTATGTTCTTCTCCTTTCACTTTTCTCCTACATCAATCTATCTTTGAGTCACTCCTTGCTCATAAATAATTAGTGATCCAAGAAGATTATCAATGGAATTAACAGTTTAATCCTTTAACTCTATAATAGCAGTAATTTTAGCATCATATATAATAGTCAAATAATGAAGTATTTTATTAACCATTTCAGTATTCATTAATTTCCTATCTAATGCATGCAAAGAAGTGACTATTTCAATGAATCTTATATACATGTTAGATATAGATTTATTTAGTTTCATGCATAATTATTCATAATCATGTAACAATATATTTAATCTAGACTATTTTACTTCATTACTCCCTTTCTATGTAATACAAAGCCTATCACAAATATCTTTTCCATTTTTACAAGTACAAACCCGCATATAATCTTCAGACTTAAGCACACTAAAGAAACTATTTATGAATTTTGTGTTTAATTTTACTAAGTCTCATTCTTCTATAATCAAATCAGCTAAGGGTGTTTCAATTCTAATGTCATCTTCAAGTTTAGTTGGCCTAGTATACCCATCCTGAACTAAAATCCACATGCGATAGCCAAGCGATTGAAGAAAGTATATATACATATTTTTCAAAAATAAAAATGGATATTATTAAATAAACGAGGTCTAGTGATCGAATACCCTTCAAGTGTGTTACAATTTCCAAAAGTAGCCATTATCATTTTCAAAAAGTAGCCTAAACTTATAATTTTGAAACAAAGCTCTAATACCACTTGTAAAGTTCGTATAGGATATTAGACCTATGTAATTATCCCAAGGCTAACCAAAAGGGGTGTGAATTGATATTTTAAAATTTTTTCTTGGATATTAACAAAAACTGATTTTTATATATTTTTCAAAAATAATTTTTCATCCAGAAAACAAAAATTGTTGAAAAATAAAAGTGCAGAATTAAAAATGGACACAAAGATTTATAGTGGTTCGGTCCAACAAGACCTACGTCCACTCCCTGAAGACTCACTCTTTATATATTGCATTATTACCAAAGTAACTTTCTTTTTGCCCCCACATCAAAGCAGAGAAGACTTTGCAATTTTCCTCTCTTCCACCTATCCTCGATGCAGTAGAGTACTGTCACCATTTCACACCCTCTAAGTATCGGTAGAGTACCGGCATCTATTCACACCCTTTAAGTGTTGATAGAACCATCATTTGTTAACACTCTCGAAGGGTTGGTAGAGTACCAGATCTTCTTTAAATATCATCTCTCGAGACACCAGAAAGAAGAAAAGAAGAGAAGTAACAAAAAATAAAAGAGATTCTTACCTTTGAGTAACCTTGTGAACACACTCCACTTGCAAGAATTCTCTCTCAAACACTCTCCCAAAACATTGTTTCACTTGTTCTCAAAGAAATCACAAAGAAAAATACATGTCAAGTCAGTTTCTAAAGACCGTTTATATAAAAGACACGAAAAATTGTCTAGAAAACTAAAATTTTTCATTTTGAGTCAGTTCGATTGTATTTATTACAAACAAAAAGATCAAAATAGGTTGCATATATAACTATAAAAAATATTTTTGTATATGATGATCATCTAATATGAACTATATTTGTCTTGTATGAACGATTAAGAAAAATTTTTAGCTTCATCAGGATGAAAAGGTACCCCACTTTTTTATACTTTGGACGTCATCTTTATGAACTGTGAATCAAACAATATGATCTGTTCAAAAAAAATTTAAGTTCATTTGGATGAAAACGAACCTATTCTTATCATAGTCTAGACATCATCAGTATGAAAGTCACTTCGTACAATATGAATCGTTCAGAAAAATTTGATGTTCATTGGGAAGAAAAGGAACCCGTTCTTTTCACTCTCTCAGACTCAATAAAATAAAATATATATACTCCATTTACAATGAACTCTAATCTAATCTAATTTGAAGTTTTCAACAATCGGAGTATGATTTCCCTTAAATATTAGTACACAAAAATAACAAAAGCAATATATTCAAAATATATTAGGAGAAAAATTAATTAAAATAATAATATTTGAAATCATCAAAAACATACATGTTGCAATATTCTCAACAATCAAAAAACTAAGTTGCAACAATCTCAACATGTGTGACTTTGGATACGTCCTATGTTGGGTAATTAGTTTAAGTTGTTTTAAGTTCTCGTTTGTTGATGGTCTGAAAAAAAAAACTTTGATTAAAGTTCAAGTATTAATGAATTTGAGTCTATTTTAGCTAATTTAGTTTGTGGTTTTATTTTAATACTAAGGGTAGTGATCTTTGAATTTCAAATTGCTTTAATAAATTTTAGAAGGTCTAACGTCCTCTATCTACTAAGCAAAGGGGGTCCAAAAAAGTCACTATTGGAATTAGGCTAGGTTTGGGGGTTCTAGCATTTTAATTAAATATTAGGCCTTAAGAGAAGTAGTTAGACTATGAGTTTGCTAGATTTGGAGTTTTCTAAGCAAAGTTATGAATTTTGGAAGTTTTGGACAATTAATGAATTATTAAAATTGTTTAATAAATGGGCACTTTAAGATTCAAATCAGCTCCAAAATGCCTAGAATCACCCCCAAAGGTCAACAATGGTCTAAAACAATGTTCCTAAGTGTTTGACAAAATTTTGGAATTTTTAATAATTTTTAAAAACTTAATATATGCAAAAGGTGAATTATAATTAAAATTAAATTGAGGTTCAAATTAAAGTTCAATTAAAAGAATTTTAATTTTTTTAGATTAAGGATTGAATTCTAAAGTGTTCAAGATATTATAGGTAATTTTTATAGTTAAAATGAATTTATTAAAAAAAATTAAGTTAATAGGGCTTAATTATGGGTTAAATTAAATTAAGGGGTTTAAAGGGTGCTAAAAATTCCTAGAAAATTTAGTAATGAGTTTAGGATGTTACTAATTTTAATTTTTTTAAGTTTCATGTCAATCGAGGATCTATCTTAACTCATAGAATTTTTCTAAGTTTGCTAGACTGATTCTTAATTATTATCCTTAGGGTATCGCTACGTTGAATAGGTTTATAGCAAGTTTTGGACTAACCCTTGGATAACATGAAAGGAAATGCATAAAACCAATAAATACAACAAACCCTTAGATATATGAGGACCTAGGTTATATGCTCATGCGTCCTACACATGCAAAAGATGATAAAAATAGAAAGTAAGCACGCTTATTGAAGTGATTAGTGGATGATTAGAGCCCAATCACCCACTGTTCCACCCCCCATGAATGATATTCACAAGTACAATCAATATTTAAAATTTCACAAAGTGAATCTCTCCAAATTAGGAGATTTAAAATATATGTAATTTAAAAATTGTTTTAAAATACATATAATAAATATATAAGCCTTACAAAATAATATCATTAAAATAGTTCAATTTATAAAAGTACATAAATTATGGGAGATCCATTGGTCACCCAAGGAGTTTTCAAAATAATTTTTAGGTTTAACCTAATTAGCATATTATTTATTTAAATAATAGTTAAGTAATAAAAAAATTAAATAATCAAAACTAAATTAGAAAAATAGATTTTGATATTAAAAAATAATTTTAAATTAAAATTAATAATTGTCTAAAAGCTTTAAGGTATTATACACAAAATGCTAATTCAAAATAAATTTATTACAAATTTTTTAAATTTAAAGTAATTAAAAAGGTTTTTAAAATATTTTCAAAATACTTAATTATTAAAATAATTATTAAATCAACTTAAATTAAATATTGAAGTTTCTAGAATTTAAAATAATGTAATAAAAATAATTTAAATAAATTTTAAAATGTAATTATATTTAAATTTAATTAATTATTAAGTATATAAATAATCAAATAATTAAGGAAAATACACAAATTTATGAAATATTTATTAAATAAAAATAAAATAACCAAAAATAACTCTCTAATTTTTTAGTAAATAAAATATTATTTTTTTTACATATTTTTATTTAAAATTAATTATTAAAAATATATTAATTACTTAAATAATAATAATACATTAATATCTAGTAATTATGTAAAATAATTAAATATTAACTTAAATTTTAAACTAAAAAAGTCTTATGTATTAATCTGAGACAATATATAATTTTTAAATAAAATCATTAATTTCATTAAATAATTTAGTAATTTATTATTAATTATTAATTAAAAATAAAAAATATTTAGTAATTAAAAATTTTAAATATAATTAATATTTAAAACTAATTTTATTTTTTTAATTAAAGAAAAAATTTCTAAAACTTTTAACATATTACATGTACTTTTTTTATTTAAAAATAATTTTAAAATAATTATTAAAGAAATCTGATAAAAAATTAAAATTAATTTAAATCAACCTAATTTTGAGTTAATCTAACAGCAGCGTCTGGCCATATGGGGGCTCCCTATTCATTGCCTCAGACCACTGTAATGATTGCAGCAGGGAGCAATCATTGGCCAAAAATTATGCTAAGGCAATCTTTGGACATTATTGATGCATAACGGACGCAGGATCACTCATCCACGTATGTGCCTTCTCTATATTATTGGATCATCTGCTGTTTGAGAAGGCGGTCTTGATCCAGCTAGATGATGGGGTAACAGATCAATATATGGGTTCATATCAGAGCATGGAACAACGCAATCTAGTCTAGATTTCATAATACATGTGTAGGCTGTATACCGAACCCTAAATAATATTTTTTGCTTCATTTGATCGATTGGCTCAATCAAATTACATTAAATTTTAAACAATAAACCTAGAAGTGAAGAGCATTCATAGGGCACAACTCTCGCGGTCTGAAACACGATGTGTAAGGAGTTTAGGCTAAGAGTTTTTAAGAGATCTAACCATTAGAATTAGAAAATAATGGATTCTCTGAGCTTGTAGTCTGTCCTATAAGTTTTCCCTCTTGAATCCTCAGTCAAACGAGCTATAGATCGCCCGGGATGAGCCTTGGACGGATCTAGGCTTGCTCTCGCCGGAAGATCATCGTCAGTGAGGTCTCAAAGGAGGATTCGGCTTGGGAAAGGTGAAAAGTGATTGAGAGAGGTTACCCACAAGAAAACTCGGGTTGGAGGAGCTTAGGGAGAAAGATCATGCCAAAAATACTCTCTTCAATTGATCCTAATAGGCCTATTTATAGACCTAGGCCTTGGATCAATGGCCTAGATCATATCTCGGGCTATTTAGGAGGTGATTGAGCTCAAGTGGTCATAGCCTTGCTCAAGGTATAATTAGGAATGAATTAAAGGCATTTGAAAGGTTTAAATTGACCTAAATAGGTCAATTTGACCCAAAGAGAACAAGGGTTGACTTGGTCAACCTAGTCAAAGAGACCCAAGTGGGTGGGGGGTTGGGTCTAAAGAAGGTTGGAATGAGTACGTTTTAATTTAAAATGACCTCACTTTGGCTTAATGGGTCAACCTAGGTTAACCTGGTCAACCAGGTTGACCTAGGCATGGGTTTGAGCTCAAGAGACTTGGTCTGACCGATGGAACCCAAAGGAGTTGTGAGATTGAGCCAAAGAAGTTTGAATCTGATTTAAAATTAAATAGTGAGCATTGGGTCAATTTGGGTCAACCTTGGTTGACCTAGTCAACCAAGTTGACCCAGGGCCTAGGTCTAGGCTCAATAGATTTTATTTGATCCATTGAACCCAAGGGAGGTGGTCTTGGGAAGGACTTAGTTAATTTGACCAAATCAACTCCTTTGACCTTGGGTTTGAGTAAAAGAAGGTCAACAATTAATTACTACCTTTATTGCTCACTGAGGCTGTGAGATTTATTTCACCCTCCTTGGGGCTAACTAAATAGCCTTGTAGGTATGAGTTACCCAGTAGTAATCAATTTCATTAAATTAATTTAGTTGGTTAGAAATTAAGAAGAAATGTGGATTAATTAATTTATTATTGATTAAGGTATTAAATTAGCTAAGTTTGCTATCAATTGGTTTATGGCATTGTGTCACCAGGCTCGAGGAACTAAGCCTCCTTAATACTCATTGCCCTGCAGTTTGGAGTAGTTCATCCTTAAACCTAAGTTGGTATAGTTATATTAAGAGTTTTATTTAGTTAAATCATTAATAATCAATTAATTTTAAGGTTTTAACATTTCATAGAATTCATTTGTGGCGTTGTGCCATCAGGCTCAATGAATGTGCCTACTTAGGACACGTAGCCCGTAGCCTGGAGTAGTCCATCCAATAAACTTCATCATTGGAATGGTTGTTTTGTATTAAGGAGTTTTTTGATTTATTTTAATAGATTAGTTTAAGTTGGATTAAGTTTTGGTGAGTTAATAGGTTTTCAAATTTTTTAGTTATAATTTAGCTTTAATCAGTCTCTCATGTTGCTTACTTAGTTTAGTTTTAATCCATTTGCATTTAATGTTAGAGGTATTTTAGACTATGTGTGTAATTAATTATAAAAAATTATAATAAATTAAAGTTGGGTTTTAGAAAGTCTTTTATTTTAACAAGTTTTAACTTAGGTTTGCTCTCCTAATTTAGTCCACATCTTTTAAGTTTTAAGTTTGTTAAAAGTTGATTAATGAGTTGGTTAGACTTAGTTTAAGTGTATGTTTTATACTTTTCTTTTAATGGTTATATGTGTTAATTATGATTTAATTAATAATTAAGTGTTTTAATGCATTTTGACTTAGATTACTATAGATTTTATTGATTAGTTATTAAGAGATTAAGGCACATTAATACTAGAAAAATATGTCACTAAGGTATCTATGTTTTAAAGTCTCTATCCTAAAAGAAACATGTATCATAAGTCTATGTTATTTAAGACCTAGTCCTTAGTTTTTGTCCTTAAGTGTCACTAGTATTATAGGGGACAAAATATGTTTCTAACCCTTTGGACATACGCATGTATAAATAGGTTTGGGGTTCTAAAAATAAATAAAAGCAATCTAATAAAATTGAAGTTACTACAGGGTCCTAAGGTTGGGAAGCGTGCAACCATGAAGGCTCCTAAAGGTCTTTCTATATATTAAGAAACTTACAGCACTAGGGGCTACGACTCGGTGGTTCCGCCCGTAGCACCCCCACCGGAATGAATGGGGGCGACTGATTTATTTATGTAGGCTCTATCATCATAGAAACTCCAAAGGATCCCTTCTCCTTTGCTTTCCCAAAAGCACCTCGCAAACACAAACAAGCAAAGGAAAGTTGTATTAGAGCAATGTGATATTTAATATGCAAATAATTGAAATAAAATGCATCTAAATAAAAATGTACCTTTTTAGGGCTTGGACACTGGTTGAGCCATTTGCCTTTTGAATCCTTCAGTATATTGCAAGTTATTTACCACATTTCATTTTAAAACACAAATAGTAAAAGAAGTAGTTGAAGAAGAGAGAGTGGTAATGGGAAAAAGAGAGTTAGCTTTGTTTGCCAAATTTTCACTTTCCAATAATCATCCTACAAACCCAACCCTCCAACACACTCCACTCTCCAACACACATACACCTTGTCAAAATTCATAAGAAACACTCCCAACAACTACCTTTCTTCATTCAAAGAAAGAGACAATCCAACCTCCAAAATGTATACACCAAACCACTTTACTCTTCAAAATCAATCGCTTTATTTTCATCTTTCCTACATGATACCTTTCCAACATAAACCCTTCACAAACACCTTTCTCAAATGCATACATCTTTCCAACATACAAAAATTTACTTCTTCAAATCACACACATAACATCTTCCAAACCATACACATGTGAGAATGAGAATTAGAACAACTTTTATAACAAACAACCAACAAGAAACACCCTCAAAGTTGAAACTCAATGCTTTCTAGTACTGAAAAGCAATCACAAGCAAGAATTTAATGCCAATTTGATCCTCTTCCAAAATGTTTAAGAGACCTCTTAACATAAAGCATTCTTCTTCATAATCAAAGCATGCTCCAACTAAGATATAAGCATGCACGTAGTAACTCATCACTAAAACATAAAGCAAGCAAAGCTATCCACAATATTATAAACCTTTGCACCCAACATCATCATGCATAGGAAAATTTCTATCCTAACCATGCAGTGAGAATAGAAGAATCATCTACTCATAACTCTTTATTGTTAAATATGTCTCCAAACCATTCACTCATTCTAATCCAACTTTTGAGCCAAATGCAAATAAGAGAAAAACATTTATTTTTGAAAACTTACTCCATCTTAAAAGAATTTTCAAACATAAAGCTGCCCACCCTTTCAAAGGCTCAAAACTTCCTTCAACTAAAAAATTCTTGTAAAAAAATAGAAAAGGGAAAAAACAAAATAATTTAAATCATCTTGATAAAACATAAAGCAATAGAACAACTAATCCTTCAAACACAAAGAGAGACGGAGAGGGGCTCACAAATCAGAGAGGGGGAGAACGGAGGGTTTGCGAATAGCGACCTCTGTCTGAATGGGAAGAATCCAAAGGGTTATGCCAGGAGAGTTGCGAGAGCCTCGGAGATAACCTCACTACCTCTCCTTCTCGATCCATCCATTACACATCAAAATGAGTTTTTTGTGCTCGGCCATTGCGAAATAAGCCTGCACTTATTCTGGAATGGGAAACTCACACGCTTCACTGAAGCACTATGGCAATGACAGGTTTCAAATTTTAGGGAGATCAACACAGTCGATGCAATTTCCTGATCTAGGAAATAAATTCAAACCATTTAGAAATTCAAATAGATCTTAATATGATTATATTGGGCTAAATCATGTCAAGTTGGGCTAAGATTAGGTTGGATTCAACTCAACCAAAAATCGATTTGGGTTAATTCGGTTTAGGTCGAGTTCAACCCAACCCGCCCAAATTAACAGAATTGAACCCAAACTAATATTGATTCGAATCAAATCGAGCTCAATGATGCTCGATCAACTCGATCGAACAAGCTCGAGGGAGAATTAAGATAAAATCGAAGTCAACAACTGGGTCATCTCACCACGCTATAAGAGCATGTATGGTTATTATAAAGTGACATTGTGGCCTTCATATCTTCAATCCCACTACGCAACGAAAGCGTGGATGGGATCTTCAAAAATACCTGTTGGAAGACATAAGTGGCATTCCCTACCCACTACAAGAGCGTGTACATGTACTTAGGGACTCTCTAACACGCTACAAGAGCGTGTATAGGGCCTACCCACCTTGTCGTATGCATCGCACTGGGTTTCCTCCTGCCATGCTACGAGAGCACGTATATGAGGTTTTCCAGCTCGACAAAAACACCAAATGCAGGATTTTTTAATTGGAAAGTTATACCTTTGCATGCCGACGGCAACGAAGACGACAAAATGCACATTAAGATATTTCCTTTTTTTTTCTTCTTTTCACGTCATATTTTTTAAATTCCCCCCTTCACTTTCTTCTTTCTCTTTTTTTTCACTTTTCGTCTCCCCTTTTTTCTTCATTTCATTTTTTAAACTTCATCTCTCTCTCTCTCTCTCTCTCTAAATATCTTCTCTCTCTTTTTTTAAAATTGTTGTCTACCTTTTGTCTCTCATCTTTTCAGGGTACAGCTTTCAGCAAGTATATCTTACACATTATGAGATTGAGCAGAATGCTTCACCAGTTGAGAATTTTATTAACCTTTTAGATAGTCCATATTTGAAGTCATGTATTTGTTAACTTTCTGCTCAATTTTGCTATCTTGATGCAAATTAATTAGCTTGTTCTTCAAATGCATCAATGCCTTTAAGATAACTTTCTATGATTTCCTGAAGCTGCTGATAAATGTAAGAACATAGCCTCTGAATCCCCATTCGCTTGAAATTATGGGAAGAAACTTCTCCGGAAGATCCATAGTGTTGTTTATTTCTTTAACGGTCAGCTTTGAGTCTGGTTTGGTAGGCCAATCAAAAATGTTATACAACACATTGATTTCTGGTTAATAAAAGATCAAGTGCATCTATAAGCAGAACACTGGGTCGGTTTTCTTCCTTGCCAATTTTGGTTCCATCAGAGAATAGCTCATTGAGAATGTTACGAGCCTTCTTTCGTTCAACTCTATTCACACTCAGAGCTTCATAAATAACCCTGTAAATATTTTCAAGTGAGGATAGTTTCAGACATTAACCTCAACAAAGAAGTACGATCTTGTAAACTACATATGAGGAAGGGAAGTTGTAATCCTTTTAATGATACTTTTGTATTCTTAACAAACATCTTAACAAGAATAGGCTGTCAATTCCCATCCCAAAATAGTTTTTTTCACTCTGATATGCATCTAAGACACTTACAAGCCTTCAATACTTACTTTCTACATTTCTACATTAAAAAGACGAAGTTTATGCTTACTAATTTTGTCTAATGGCAGAATGTTCAACATGAAGTCGACCAAAATGCTACTCATCAAAGAGCTTTCTCGCTTTAACTTTTGAATCATTGTTGGTCTGGTGCAATTTCTCCTCAGGTAATGGCAGATGCAACCTATCCATTTGTTGATTGTATAGCTTCAAACGCCTATCAAGGATCGCCTTATTGAAAACCTCAACAAGAACCAGTTGATGGAATTTTCCCTTTGTTTAATGGCTCAAGAATTTACTCTAGGAATGATGCAAACTCCTCGCCATTGAGAGTTTTTTTCCTTGGACAATATTTGGACACATGATTGAACCAACAAGTTTCAAATGCTCTCTTCGCTCTACATATGAGTGGTCAAGCTCACTATCTTTCATATCACAATGTTTTGTCCTTAGCATATGAGGTTGAGGTGAAGAGAGCGGAGAGGTGAAGGGAGAAGAAATATATGGTGAGTTTGATGGGTTGAAGGCTGGTTCGGCTGCAGGAGGCTGGCAACTGGGTTATCTTTTCAAGTGGAGAAAAGGTTTGCAGTTGATAGGAGATTGGTTTATTAGGTCAAATCAGGCTGAGAGATGATGATTCCACTGCTTTGTGGTATTTTATACAGGAGAAAGAGTAGAGGGATGGGAGGTAGAGAAGTGCTCGGCTGAGGGGAAGTAGAGTGGCTACGTGAAGGTAGAAGACGGGAGAGAAGGAAAATACCACAGGAGGGATCATCACTCAGAAGCTTCTCTGGTATTGAATCTCAGTCCATCCTGCTGGAGAATTTAAAATATATGATTGGCTTCAACTCTAATCCCTTCCGAATATCATTTATGAGGACTGGAGGTAGAGATTTAGATGAAGCTTGCAGGTAGGTGGGATCTTGGGAGCTTGAGCGTGCAGTTGGTAAGCGACCTTGACACAAGACATTCGACTACTTTGAGTAATCAATTTGTAAAGGGATTTGGCTAAGGACGGATGGACAGAGCTTGGGACGGCTATGGTTTCAGCAAATATTAGAAAGTGAGGGGGATTTAGACGTCAAGCATGGACGTGAGCAGGCAGACTATTAGAATAGTAAGAGGGAAATTCAGAAGACTTGTATGTGCGAGAAAGCCGAGAAGAAAAGAAAAGGCCTCAACGTTCATTTTGGCTTCAATTTAATGATAGAGTTGTCTGAACAGAGATCTTAGGAGGTGATGGAGGTAGAATTCAGCAGGATTTACGGGATCTTGATGCGGATTTAGAATAATTTTTCATAGAACAAGGTTCGTAATAATGAGCATTTAATGTACTTCACCTTTTTTTCTACTTAGCTCTTGATCTTTGCTTTTTTTTTTAATTAAATAACTATATCAGTGAAATGTCACTCTATATTTTTTTTTCCCCGAAATTTTTGGGGTAGAGCCCATTTTATTTAAATAAAATACAAATACAAAATTCAACTAATAACAAAACAACAAAATAAAAGAAAGAAGCCAGAGCTACAACCAACATTCTATAACATATATAGAATGTGGAAATTACATACCCAGTAAACCAGAAACAAACAAAGAACTAAAATTAAAAAGCTGAGAATGATCAAAATTCCAGCTCCTCGACCAAGCAGAAGAGAGCAAGTCAAGGTCCAAGATCCCAGTGTTACTCAAGCTAATATCAGAACCGAAGATTAACGAATGTGGGGCTAATTCCAACCAAAAATCAGAGAAGAAATGAATAAATGATTTCTCCTCAAACAGATCCAAAGCCAAGTTAGTGAATGTGCGATCCAAAACAGAATCCGAAGAGTGATTGTAGAAATCATGCTCGGCATCATCAACCCTTAGATTCTCCAAAAGATCCAGGTCTCGAAATTCTCGAAATTTTGTCCAGGTCTCATTCCAGTAAATAATCAGTCCAAACATGAAAGAAGAAAATTTGGTGTTAGTAAAGAATATTGGAAATTTACTTTGTAACTTATCATAATTTTTCCAATTTGAGATTTTCAATTTAATAGCATTCCTAATAGAATAGTGAAGGGTCAGGGAGAGACCCACTTCCCAGAATATCGTCTGTTATTTCTTTCAAACCAGAGAAAATAAACCAGCGAAAATATGACTAGAAAAATAAATTTCTTCTCTTTTTCAGAGAAATTATGAGTTTGGTCAAAATAATCCAGAAGCTACAGAAGAGTCGACCTCATGTAAAAATTGTTCAAATGAGGAAGAAAATAAGAAATAACAAAAAAGGAGTAATCTCACTCAAAGAAAAGGTGTTTATGATTCTCAATCTCATTCCGGCAAAAGAAGCAAGAGGGATTAATGTCAATATTCCTCTTGAGCAATAAATCAGCCGTTTTAAGTTTCTCTAAAATAGTCATCCAAGTATAGACCGAGAAACGAATAGCATGCCTTTTATACCAAATATATTTATGCCAAGATACCTCAATTAAACTTTTATAATAGCTGGCCATAAAAACACGATGAGTCGGATTTGGTAAGCCATCCCAGAGCTGCGCCGGTTGCTTACAAATAGAAATTGTAAGGATTTCTTCCGCCACAATTCTAGGAGTATCCATATATAACCTCCACATATTCGTGGAAATAAAACTATTTACCTGAACATAAGAATCAGTTGGAGAATTAATGATATCAGCAATTGCTTTGCCATTACACTAGGGATCCCAATAGAAGGAAAAATTGCTATTATAAGTAATATGTAAATAAATTTTTTCCTTAATATTGCCAGCAACCTCACAAATAAGTCTCCACATTTTAGAAGCATCCGCTTGAGGCGGTTTCTAGGGAGAAGAAAATTTACTTTTATACCAAAAAGCTAAGCCACTGTCACGGGACAAGATTCTCCAAATAAGAGAGCAAGTGAAACTGTGGTAAAGAGCTTTAATAGAAGGCAAGCCCAAACCACCAGCCTTCTTAGGCATACAAACAGTAGACCAAGCAATAGTGTGCATCTTATTGCCATTAACCTTACCATGAAATAAAAATCTGGAGCAAATCCTCTCAATTATTTTGCAAGCATTATTGGGTATAATTGCACCCCTTATCCAATAAGCAAGGGTATTAGCAATAGAAAATTTGAGAAATTGAATTCTCCCTGCTAGAGATAAGAATTTTACCTTCCAGCCATCAAGCATTTCAGAGATTTTATTAATCGGGGAATGAAAATAAGAGGCATTCAACTTATTAGGAGAAATAGGTAAGCCAAGATAAAGCAATTAACCATGTTATCAATACCCAAAATGTTACAGATATCCTCATGCTGACTCGATCGGGTAGAAAAGATAATGGAACTCTTAAGCGGGTTAATATGAAGAGCGGAAGCATTGCCAAAATCATTAAGTATTAACTTGAGATTGTTAACATTATTAATAGAATTCTCCCCAAAGACAAGTATATCATCCGCATAAAGTAAGTGATTATATTCATGCCCATTAGACAAGATACCTTTAAAATGATAAATACTATGATCATGTAGCATACTAGAAAAAGCATCCATCACAATGCTAAAAAGGAGAGGGGAGAGTGGGCAGCCTTGTCTCAGGACAGAAGTAGAATTAAAAAACCCTTCCAAAGAGCTGTTCAAATAGATGGAGAAATGCACATTATTAATGCAACCTTTGATCCAATGTAAAAATTTCTCAGGAAACCCTTTAGTCCTCATACAATTAATAATAAAATCTCTAGAAACTGTGTCAAATGCTTTATGAATATCAAGCTTAGCACAAGACAGATTCCTTGTAAAATTAAATTCTTTTAATATCTCATTAGCAAGAATAATATTGTCACAAGAGGACCTATTCTGAATAAAACCAACCTGACTAATATGAATAATATAGGGTAAAACTTTCTTCAATCTGTTAGCAAGGAGTTTGGCAACAATTTTGTAAAAAAATATTGCATAGGGAGATCGGTCTGAAGTCAGAAATAGAATTAGCATGAGAACATTTAGGAATAAGAATAATAGCAGTTGCTCTAACCCCTTTAGGAAAGTGCCCATATTTCATGAAGTTTTTAACAGCATTGCACACTTTAATACCAACAACTTCCCAATAATCTTTATAAAATTCAGCAGTGAAACCATCGGGATCAGGAGAAGAACCAGAGGGAAGAGATAAAACCACATCCTTGATGTCCTGATTGGTAAACGGCCCAATCAGAGAGTTAGCATCTTCATTAGTGAGAACATCCCCAGTGAAAAATTTCATAAAGTTAGTATGAGGAGGAATTAGAGAATTAAAAAGAGTACTAAAATGATTAACCAGTGCTTGAGCAATATCATTATGATCCGAAAGAATGCCATCAGTAGAGTTAAGAACCTTGAGAATATTAATGTTCTTTCTACTTCTAATATTAGCATAAAGAAAACCCATATCCTCTTCTCCGGCAGAATTCCATTTTACTTTAGGTCTTGGCATCAGTCAAGAGGCCCAATAGATTTGATAATCAGAAAGCTTATCATTAACATCTTTAGGTTTGGAGTTAAGAAGGTAATCCAGAGGATTATTTTCAATTTCATTCAGATAAAATAATTGCTTCGTTTTCAGATCCTCAATGGCATGGGAGATAAAATTAGCATAATTCCATTTTTTTTAAGGAGGTATTTAAGAGTTTGCAAGCTACAGTAGAGAGAAGCAATAGGATTGGAAGAAGGCAACTAAGAAAAAGCATCAAAAATAACTTCTTTGAAACCAGCATGTCTAGACCAATATTTTTTAAAGAGAAACCTGGAAAGTTTTTGACGAATAGTATCAAAGTAAATAATCAGTGGAGAATGGTCAGAGCAATGGGTGGATGTTGTACATACATTTGTATTCATAGAGAACTCATATGTATTGCTGATCTTTACTCTTGCTTGTAGAAGGCATGGATATTTGATTAATGTTATTGCAAGTCTTTGATCCTCAACTACAAGAAGAATTATTGTATTACAAGTTCATTTGTTCATCAACGTTTGCTTGAGTGCAATATGTTCATCTGATTGATACATGAATCATGCTCAATCATCGTCACTTGTGAGTGAGTTATCTTACATATAAGTTGCAATGCTTGTTGTAGAGAAGACTGAACTTGCTTGATATTGAAGGATTGCAAGTGATAGGGATAATACCACATTCATTTATATAACTTTCATGCTCCATGAATGTATCCTTTCTTCTTTTTTTTATGCAATTATTCATATTCATGTTGATTATTGCTTGTGAAACAGTGAATCATGCACTTATAATCAATTCATGTATGAATCTCAATTCAGTACTCTTTGATTGTATCATTCTTATGATTTCACTTATATTATTTATAATTCGTTTGAGCTTCTTTGTGTCAACATTCAAATCAAGCTCTTGGTCCAAGCATGAGTCCAAGTTCAATCAAAGTTCTTTGTTCAACTCACTTGAGTTCAAGTAGTACCCTGCTGTCTTATAGAGTTTAAGTTCAGATGTTCAAGTGTAGGTACAAGTCATATGTCCCCTGTTGTCCTTGCAAGTGCAATTTTATATCCAAACTGTTCAAGTTATTATTTGAGTTGAGTTAAGCTTTTGCACATTTTTTTTTATTTATGTTCAATTGCTTTATCAAGTCATTTAGATCTTGTTCAAAATTCCAGTTTAAGTCCTTCGTAGTCTTTCTGAGTTCAATCAAGTCCATGTTCCAAGTCCTTGTCTGTATTTCAGACAAAATTTCGACAGCCTCCCGGCGTCACCCTCATTTAGGGGAAAAACTAAGAGGCCGCTTACCCGCCACATCACTAAAGACGTGCACGGTTGGTGTTGGTGAGACACCGCGGCGGTTGTATTTGTTTTTCTCCCACCACGCGCACTAAAAACGTGCATGGGGTTTTAAAAATGATTTTTATGAAAGGAGACAATTTTGCTTTCCCCCCGCTCGGGGGTACTTATAAGTGACCCTGCTTCGCCGTACGTGCCGCACCGGGGTCCCATCCCACCACGTGCAGTAAAGGCGTGCTTGGGGCGGTTCTCCGATTTGCCACGAACATTGAAATAGGGTTTTAAGTTTAGAAAGAGTCATACCTCCGCGGGGTTGTCGTGGTTGACACGTGGATCGAGGGGTCACTCGCCTACCTCGCCGTAGGTGTCGCACCGGGTTCCCTCCTACCACGCTTACTAAAGACGTGCTTAAGTGGTTTGCCGGTCCGACACGAACGCCGAGGAAGGAGAGGGAAGGGAAGCAAGATCAAGAGAGTTTTTTTTTCTTTTCTTTTCTTTTCTCTTTTCTTTCTTTTTTTTGCTTTTTTCTCTTTTTTTTTTTTTTTTACTCTTTTTTTTTTCTTTCTTTACAATATACAACCACACATGAAACAAATATACATATCAAAAAGGATACATAAGCATATATACTCTTAAATAACAACATCAATTAAAACACTTAGCTAACAGTATATATATAACAATATATATATAACAATATATATATATATATACATATAACTATACTAGTTAATAGAATACTAGTAATATTAAACCAGCAATAATAAAAAAAAGCTAATTTTGGATAATAGTAAATACTAATTAAATATTATATATAACAGTAAATAGATTTTGGACTAAATAATAGTTAAATGCTATATGTAGATAACAGCAAATATAAATAAAAAAATTTGCTTTTGGATTTTATGAGAGAAGATGAACTTTACTGTTACATATATATATATATATATATATATATATATATATATATATATATATATATATATATATATATATATATATATATATATATATATAAAAGAAATGTGCTCTTTAGTATATATTCGCATGGCTCAAGCTTTAGAAATCTTATTGAGACATCACATGCTTTTAGGAAAGGGATTAATTAATGTTGTTTGTACCATAATCCTTGACAGAACTTTTCTGTTGAATATATTTGTTTTAGGCGCATGGTATAATGACCGTACTGATGATCGCATCCATTCATATATATATACCTCAAATATTTCTTTTTTTTTCACTAAAAGACAAAAAAAAAAAAAGCCATGTGAGCATGCACAGCTTCACGGGATACCACCCATGATTGAATGGGAGAACAGTAGCTTCCATTACATCAGGCTTTAAAAAGCACCGGCTAAGTTGACTGAAGTCCTTATGCAAGGTAAACAAAATGCCGGTTGAGCTGCTGCGAAGGAGGTGGCTTGTGATTTGTGAGGTTGGATCGAGGCTGAGAGAGGGGTTGGACGCACTACAAGAAAATGGGTCAATAGCGACAAAAAAATTAGAGACAAAAAAAAATTGGTCGCTAAAGATATCTTTTAGTGACCAAAAGTAAGTGTGGCCTCTAAATAATAAGGAATCTATATATTAGCCACCAAAAAGAAAAATTGGCTGCAAATTTTGTCACTAAAAGTCTAGAGATTTATTTTCCACAAATATATACATGTAATTTTAGTGACTAATTATTCTTTTTAATTGTGTACATAATACATCTATATCTTTACTACTATTATAAAACCCGTTTGAATTTCCTTCCAACTTAAATCTTAGCCATCCATTTTATTTTTTTTAAATTATATGATCTATTCATTATATTTTAAGTAATTAATAAATTTAGAAATTAATGATAATTGTGCACATTAATTAGGTAAATTAATGACGCCTGTGAAATTCTAACAAAATATATTTTTAATCTTCTTAAAACCCGCTTCAGATTCCTTCCATCGAATAATTATGAGCATTATTTGAGGTTTCATACATTTTATAAATTAATTATGTAAGTTAATTACGCTTATGAAATTAAAATAAATATTTAATCTTCTCAAACCCCGCTTCAGATTCCCTCCATCGAGTACATGATTTCGCGCTTCCTATACGAAACCGCGATTTCTCTTGCTCAGACTCTTCGATTTGCCCTAGACTTCCCACTGTTCGCCGTCTTCTCCGCCGATAGGGTCTCCACCGTAAGGGTTTCTTCAATATTTCAGCCTCTTCAACTTTTATTAAAACGGTTCTTCTTTCCCACATCTATTTATTAGTAGAATTCCATAACATTTTCTATTTCAGTTTCTGTATGCTTCGTTTACTCGCATCTAGCATGATCAGTGGAAGGCGAAACGACAAAGTCGCTCAAATCACAATCGTGATTCATTTCAATTTTGGCGTTCCAATCCGTTTTCATTACCAATCCACTTCATCAGCACTTTGTATACCTAATATTCATAGTTAAGGCAAGAAGACAAAGCATCATATACGTTGAATGGCTGAATCACAAATGTTGGCATCTTTGAAGTTCTATCGGCAGCTTCAGGTACTATAAAATACAGAAAAGATTGGGGATTTCATTCTAGGTCTTATAAAACTGAATATCTTACCTTTTGATAATTTGATAAAACTGAATATCGTGTGCTTGTCCTTCAGAAACTGTTGAGAAAGGAATCTTGGAAGGGTGAGTTATAGAATGATGTAATCAAACCCTTGCACTTATTATGTTTGATTAAAAGCCTCAAAGAACAGTTATCGGGTAAATTACTTCTCTACAGATGTTTTGATGATTGCAGCAAGTAAGGCAGGAGTAATCCCGTTGTGAAGGGCAAGCTTGAAGCTCTATTTGGGGCAATTAACTATCTTGCATAAAAAATCACTTTTTTTTCTAAAGCATTGGCCTTCTCTATAAAATTATACTTATATGAATCAGATTATTCTTTCTTTGAAATTCTATAGCTAGAGCAACAGATTATGGAAGCAGATGGGTCACTCCAATGATATAAATTTAATATTTTTCAAGGTTGAATTTGGTGGACGGAGGTGAACAGAAAAAGTTTACACTCTATTTATCTATTTTTCTGCTTAGCTTGAGTTGTCCATGTTTTGACCCCTTATGGCCCACTCTTCTTTGGAGTAAGCATCTCTTTTGCAATTTATTTTCCTTTTTATCCAGCACTCAACCATCTTTATTATTCAATTATGAAGTTCAAGATAGATTTTGAAACCTTTTCTTGCAACTTAGTCTGTTGTGGAGCATGATCTAGATGTATTATTATCTATTATTTAATGTTATGTGCTCACTGACTATTGTGATTTGCTGCAATTATTTTTACTATATGGTCACTAATTGTTGTGATTTGTTTGTAAGTATCAAGGTTATGAATTTGAGCTAATGGAAATGAAGAAAGTGATCAAATGTTCAAATCAATCGTCTATTTGGATATAGATTCTTCATAAATCCGCAATGAACTTTCCATTTCATTTCATTTCTTTCATCTCTTCTTGCATTCAAATAAAAATTCTTGAAATATTGTAGTAGTTGTCATATTCGTAGCTATAGCTTTGCTGCAATGACTAATTTGGCAATAAAAAAATGCCATAGCAGCAATTTAGTCGATGAATGTGTGGATAGAGGAATCCTATGCCTTGATCAGTACCATTTTGATTATTGCTTATTGAATCACGATTGTGTTTGTTAATTTTCCTATAAATGTGTTTATCTCCAAATCATTTATTTATTTATTTATTTTTTGAATTATTAAAATAATTCAAAAGGATTCATGAAGCCGACCCCACATAGTGGGACAATGACTTGTTCTTGTTGTTGTTGTATTAAAATAATTATGAAAATTTTCTATTCTTTTAAAAGATATAATAGTAAAAGCATGTAATATATATTATTTATGGAAATGTCATATGATAATTGCCATTAAGGAAGTTGACGAGGGATGTAAGTTCTTCAATAAGCAGGGTTTAAATGGGTTCAAAGTCATTTGTCTATGCAAGAAGAAATTAAAATTTATGTGAAATTTTATATAGATCTTGCAGCTTATTTATGCCCTGTTTTTAAAATTTATAGAAAATAAAATTATATATTTCATGAACTTGGTAGCAGTGTTTTAGAATATCTACTATTATATATTCTCACTCTTTTTCTTTTTAGAAATAAACATCAAGGACTTGTAATTCAAGCATTTAGATATCATTTCTATTCTTCAATACATGTTATGTTGTTTGCTTTAGTATATCTTTCCACGTTGTGGCCTCTACAAATCTTCTCTTGTTTATCAATATGGGGTGATTTCTCTTTTGCGGTTGAACACCTCAAGCTATATATTTATTCCACTTTCTTTGCAATACATGTAGTTTCAAATTGGATGGTTTTGTTTGGAAATATTAGTGTGCTAGATTGCACTCATATTATTTACTTTTGGATGAAAAATAGATTTTACAATAGGAGCATTTAGCCCAAATTTAATCCTTCTTTTGCTCACTCTCCTTAACTTTTCTCATATCATAGATAGCATAATGGGGAAGAATGAGCATGTGTGATGCAGAAATGCATCTCCTTGCAAACACGCTTCTTTGATCTCTTCAACGATTGTTTGTTTTTCTTTGATATTCATGCATATCTCTCTACAACTTTAACATAATCTACAGATACCTACAAGGATCTCACTTCAGTTACATGGGTGTTTTTGACGACAAAAGCCCTCATGGAGGAGGCTGGTGTAATCCCAACATGGCTCCATTAATTACCATCAGTCAAGGGAGGAAAGGATCTCAGTTGTTTGAAGTTGATAGAAAGCTTGCAATTTACACACTTCAAAACACTAGGTACAACTCAGTTCAAAAAATTCTGCAAGCCACCTTGCTATGTTGATGAGCATTACTTCCCAACCATGCTCCACATTGAAAAATAAAATCTGATTGCAAATAGTAGATTATTTTTTGTGGATTGTTCATGAGGTGTCAAGATATGGCTTGGATACATATACATAAAGAATAAAACCAGAACTCTAGGTTCTGGTGCTCAATCTGCTCTTAGAGCTCTTGCACACTCTGAAATGAAACTTGGGCGTATTGGTAAGTTGTATTGTTAAATTTACTTATTACATTCACGGTGGATGTTTGTTTTGGAGGAATTAAAGCATAAAAGAAATATTTTTTGCCTTATAGTTACCATCTTACATGTATAGGTCATAAGAAATTATTGCAATAGTTACATATTCATATATCTTTTTACAATTCTCTATTTAAAGCCAGTCAAAAGCACAAACTGAAGTAGAATTAGATTTTTCCTTTTCAATTTACAATTTTTCCTACATTATTAAAAAACCAAGCAAAAGAGATATATATATGTATAATTTTTTCTTTTTTTCTTTTTTTAGCTTATCCTCAACCAAAGCAGCAGGTGAAAATTAATGTAGTTATTAGTATGATTTGAATGTGGAGAATTCCTATTAGGATTGGTGTTGTATCAAGAGACTTACTGAAGTGCCTAAATGGTGAAGTTCAAACACTAGTATGATAATGTTATCAATTTATGTTCCTCAATCTTTGATTATGCATACAAACAAAGCCACTAGATACATTATTGACTATGTCATTGACCCTTTGGCATTATTAGCTTCTCTACCGGTAAATTTTTTGGTATAATAGTATTTTGCTTATTTAAATTCGTAAAGAAATTGTTTGTGCACCTTGGTTTTGATTTGCAGAAACAAAAGCTCAGAAGTGAGCTTGAAGTTGTTCTGCCAGTTTATGATGACTTTTGTGCCGAGCTTAAAAATGATGGGAAGATATATAGATTGTAAGGTTTTGTTTTAACTTTGTTCTTCATTCAACTCAAGTTTTAGTTTAGATATAAATTTTTCAGTTTATATTTACAAATTTTGCTAAATGCGGCCATTGGAGAATGTATATATACATTTTTTTGGGTATGTCACATTCTCTTTTGGTTGAATTTTATATGGAGAACAAAGAAATAAAGCATGTTGTTGATCTGTAAGCGATTCTTTATTTCAGCTCTTTATGTTTGCTTATCCTAAGGACTAATGGAAGGTACTAAAGATGTCTTATTTGATAGTATTTCTTATTACTGCTTATGTACTTTGTTATAATGAAGTCAATTTGAGGCATTTGGTAAAGTAAAAATATAGAGTTGTATGAGGAAGTTTTGCTCAATGATAGCTAAGATAAGGGATCACACCTTCAGCACCCGTGTGCATCAAACAGTTGTGAACAGCACTTCAGAATCCTGACAGCATTCTTTACTATTGGAATACATTGTGGTTTGATAATAGCTAGTTTCTACTATGTGTGCTTCTCCTGTAGTGATGGCTCCATTAATGACTTCTATTACGATCCAAACAGCAGGTAAATTCCATCACCTAAATGAAGCATCTTTAAGAGTGTTTGATGAAACAATCTTATTTATTCATGATGATTTTCTTTGATATTGTTTGTGATGTTTTGTGACAGATTTGTCTTGCCCATAAAGTTTCCTTATTTGAAAAACTATAATATTTATGCATCTAACTTGATAATTCCTTTCTGCAAGTCAAATCTGAAAGCTGACATTTTGGAAGCCGTTGAAGAGGAAACATAGCTAAGCTTGTTGCATCCTTCTAGTGAGCTGTTCCAAGAAAATGAAGACCTTATGGATAGCATTCCTTTTAGTAGCAGCTTCTCTAAGATTTTCGCTTATATAGATAGGATGGAGTGCTTTTCTCTTTTGAATGCACAAGTTTTGTTAAATATGATTATAGATTGATGTTGTCATTTACCTTTGATAGAGCTGATTTTATAATTTTATATTTATTTGCATAAAAGTTAGTGAAAGATTTTTATGTTAACTAGATGTTATCATTTTGTAAATATTATGATTAATGATTTCTGAGATCGCATTTTTTATGTTAATTGATGGATGTATTTGTAAAAACATATGAATGAATATAATTTTCATTTTCTCCTAGCAAATTTTTGACAATGATATTGAGATTGAATATAATTTTTTTGGATTCTATGCTTTTATTATTGTTACCTCAAGCTAATAAAATGTGTTATTTCTCTATTATGAAATTTATCTAACTAATTGCAATATAAAGGAGTGATGGATCGATCTTAATTGTTATAACAAAGGCATAATAATTGGATAATAATTTTTTTTGCTAAATATCATAACTTTTATATTCATAACTATATATAAAAACTTCATGAAATTAATGGGGCATGTGATTTATCAGGTTGAATATTTTGCGATCAATTTTTATTTTGGTCACTAAAGGGAAAATATAATTATTAAAATTATTAAATAGCATCCAAATAAATAGTCATTAGTGTCAAAAAAAATGGTCGCTAATATGTCCAATTTTAGCGACCAATACTAATTAGTGGCCGCTAATTTAGCAACAAAAAAAAAAATTTGGTCGCTAAAAGCCTCAGCGACGAGGCTACTGCGACAAATCAGCGACCCAAATATTTTTGGTCGCTATTTGCTTTAGCGTCCAAATTAACATTTTTAGCGACCAATTTTGTTGGTCACTAATTACCTATTTTCTTGTAGTGACGGGAACAATTATTACGTCCTCCGATCGGACGCAGAGGAATGTCCGGTCGGAGGCCAAATCCCGCCAAAAAATGAGTTATACCGAGCAAATACCGAGCAATACCAAACAATAACGAGGAATACCATCATTTGAATACCCAATACCGAGTTATACCGAGCTAAATCAAGAAATACCGAGTTATACAAAAGTTGTACCGAGTTTTTCCTAGAAAAACTCGGTACAACTCGGTATTTCTCGGTACAGCTCGGTATAACTCGGTATTGGTCTTCAAAGAGCGGTATTTCTCGTTAATATCAAATAATACCTAGTTGTACCAAACAAATACCGAGTTTTTTGGCGGGATTTTGCCTCCAACCGGACGTTCCTCTACGTCCTTACACCAGACATAATAAAAGTTCGTTGGACGGACAGTGCTACAGGCCTGATTTTTGAGCTCGGAGTGGGTAAAGGCTCGGTACAGGTGAAGAGCAAAAACGGTATGGAGTTCAAATGGTGTGAACAACTATAGGAGGGGCGTTCTGTAGATTAAAGGTAGGCCGTGAGGGATTGGCCGGTGGAAAGGAAGTGGGCAAGTCTTAGGCTTCACTTGGACGGAGCTGGTGTGGCTTGGGTGGTCGACGGGAAGAGGGACGGTGAGAGGCTGCTGTTGTTGTTTGCTCGGCAACGCTGCACAGCAGAGATTAAGAAGGGCTGCAAGTGTTGCTGTGAGTAGGAAGTAGAGAACGAGTGTAGAGCAGGTGGAGCTGGGTAGAAGTCAGTGGGGAAGTGTGAGATTCGGCCTTGGTAGTGGAGGAGGGATTTCACGGCTTGGACGAGAGCTCTTGAACTCCAGGAAAAACTGAAATGAATGAATTCTTTCTCTGTTTAACGAGACTATCTTGTGTTTAAACAATGCAAACGACGTTTGAGGACAAGATTATTTCAGCGGGATATCAGGGATTTCGTTCAGAGATTTAGAGTAGGGTTCAGAACAGCTAATACGAGGTTTGCATGAAATGGGCTCCTGATTTACATTTGACTAATTCCCAAAAAAAAAAAAATTTACATTTGACTTTTGATTTTTCTTTTCCACTTGTCTTAAAAGAGTAAAATCCACTAATTAGGCTTTGAAATGGCAGAAAATTGCTAATCGACCAAAACAAATCATCAATTTGTGTGATTTCCTCGGTTTGCAAGCACTGTCTCATTTTATGTGTTTTCTTGCCTCGTTTAACGTGCAATTTTATCAATTATAAAAATTAGACAAATTGATAATGCATTTGGTTATTGATGATGTCCTGATCGCAATGGCGTAGTCCATTTTGCGATCGGACTTCGTTTGGGCGGAGACGAGGCTTAATTCCTTCAAAATGCTCGTTCTCTCGATTTGTGCATAAAACCTCATTTGAACAAATTAGCACTGCATTCATAGTATTGACAGTGTTCTGGACCCAATGATGCAGTCCGTTTTGCGATCTAACATCATTTGGGCAACCTCGAGACCTCTTTCCTCGGTATGTGTGTTTTGCCTCGAGATTTATGCCACCATATGGATACTTCAAATAAAATAAAATAAAATAAATGCAGTTTCCAGAGGTTAACAACATTCCGGACGCAATGGCGCTGTCCGTTCTTCAATCGGACGTCGTTCGAGTATCGTCGAGGCTAATTTCTCTTGTAATGCATGTCTTTGCAATATATTTGAATCGCCTTTGAAAATTGCGACACCACCTCAAACGATCCAATTTAATCAAATAAAATGTATATTTCTAATGTCGACGACGTTCCAGAAGCAATGGCATTGTCCGTTCGTCGATCTGATATTGTTTGGTCTCCGACGAGGCTAATTTCCCTTGTAATGCGTGCCTTTGCAACATATTTGGATCGCCTTTGTTGCGACATCACATCAAACGATCCAATTTGATCAAATAAAATATATACTCTTAATTTCGACGACGTTCCGATGGCGTTGTCCGTTTATCGATCGGTCGTCGTCCGAGCATCTTTGAAGTTTCGTTTCCGTCGTAATGCAGGCCTTTATATCATATTTGCATCGCCTACAAATTCACCACAATCACAGATGATCCAAATTTATTAAATAAAATATATATTTCTAATGTCGACGATGTTCCAGACGCAATGGCACTGTTCGTTTGTCGATCCGACGTCGTTTGATCTGCCTCGCGCTTTAATTTTGGGTGTCGGTCGTCCCTTTTGACCAATCTCATCCGATTCAATTGCGAGGGGCCTCGACCTAACATAATCCAATGTCCTGATCGCAATGAAACCATCTGTTTGGCATTTGGAGGTCATTTGACCCCTTAAGTGACACGTTTCGTCAATGCACATATTATTTTATTTATCAATTTGAGCCCTTTCTCGCATGGTTTGATGTATAGGGGTCAACAGTCTAATAATGCATATATGATGAATATATATAATTAAACTTCAAGTGATTCAAGATTATTTATTTACTAATTGATTGTTTATAAAGATTTTCAAGTTTATTTAATTAGTTAATTACAAAAATTAGCACTAACATTAAAATATCTCAAGCCATGAATGAGAAAAGTATAGGGTTGCATTAGGTTGTTAATTGTCAGCATAAAAAAATGTTAAATAAACATGACATGGATGTTTTAATACATTGTGATAATGTTAGGGCTTTCCCTATAAGCAACATGCTATATAAAATGAATACAAAAAAAAGTGTGCAAGGGTTGCTACACTGAAGCTTAAGTTCTATGTTAAAGAAGTAAGGGTTCCTATATTATGGATGGATGTAAAAAAATAAGCTACTAAATGAAACTTGAATTAGAATAGAAACTTAAAATATAAGAACACTCACAAAAAAACTATTAGAATTAATGGTTATTATGATTCAAAGGAAGATAAATATTTTATGTATTTAGGAAATTAAATGGGTTGTGGAAATGGTTATGGAGATTGATAGTCTAGGATTTAAACTTTGGCATTCAATTTAGAGTTGTACTAAAAATGGTGTATGTGTGATTATTAAAAAGAATTTATAGAATATTTTTGTAAAATTAATAGAATTAGAAATTGAATTATAGCTTTAAATAATATTAATGTTAAAATTATTAATATTATAAGTGCTTATGTTCCTCCTTAATGTAGGATTAGATGTGTGCAAAAAAAAAAAAGTAATACTTAAAATAATTAATACAAATGATATATCTTGATAAAACAATTTTTATTATTTCTATTAATCTGTGAACTTGATCAGCAGTGGCATGGGAGTTTTTCATGCATTATTGTTGTTTGTAATTGTTCTGATCGTTTCATCAGGAAGAATGAAAATTAAACGTTGCTTTCAAAAAAAATTGTAGGTAAAGATTAATTTGTCCATTGCAGAATCACATGTAAAAGATTGTGTGATGCACACGATGAGCAAGAGATTTTCTGATTTTTGCTCAAAGGCTTATGTACATTATAAAAAACATGGAGGTGGAATGTTAGCAAGACAAAAGCCTTACAAAGAACTTATCGAGAGACCAGATGATTGGATTTGGTTATGTAATTTTTTTTACTCAGAAACCTTTAAGGTTTGTCTTTAATTTTTAAAAAAATTAGTATTAAAGATAATATTGTTATTATTTATTGATGAAACTTCTTATTATGTAAAGATTTTGTGAGGAAAAAATATGAGTATTAAAGATAATATAAAAAAATGAGATGAACATATATATAAAAGAAATTCATATTAAAATGTTTAAATTTCAAGCATATGAAGATCAAATTTTCTTGTTACTTTTTTTTTGTTATATTATATTTAATCAATTTTTTTTATACAGAAAAAATTGGAATCAAACTGTCGAAATCGTTCGATGTTGAAGGTCATTCACCGAATGGGCACAAAGTCCCTTGTAGCTCATTTATATGACCAGGTATCTATAATTTTTTAGTTGTTTAAATTTTGAAAACTATTAATTTGTGATATATATTTTGTTATGGTGTAGAAATTAAGCAGGATTGAGTTATACAAGGAGGAGTTTACAGACAAAGAAAAGAAATGGGTATCTGAAGATTGTCATGCAAAATATGTTAGTATAAGTTTAATTTTTTTAGAATATATTTATTATTAATATTTTATCTTTTTTTGTGTTGATTTTTTGTTTAAACATACAAGATAAGATGATGGAAATTCGTGAGAAAATTATTGACGATGGAGGAATAGTTGATGAGACAATCATTTGCGCTGAAGTTTTAGGTGAAACATCTTCATATATTCGTGGCCTTGGTTATGGGCCAAAGCCGATAAAGAAAACTAAAATTGTCAGATCAAATGCATTGTCCGAGAGAGAGACCGAGCTTGAAACCAGTTTAAAAGTTATAAAAGAGAAATATGAGGAACAAAGTAAGATCATTAAATCTCAACAAAAAACTATAGATTGGTTAAAAATGATAGCAGAAAAAATGGGCATGCAACCCCCTAATGATGAAGGTAAGTATTTAGAATATGCACATTAAGGTTGACTTAATAAAATTGAAAATTTTATTTAACTAATATTATAAATTTATTCTTGTAGGTCCAGGCTTCTCAAATGAAGAAAATGATGACTAGATATCTGATTTATGTCTATTTTTTGAAACTATAATGTTAATAATTTACTTTCAATTTAGCTCTTGAACTACCTTATTTTTTTTTATCAATTTTCTTCTTTTAACACATGGTTGTTTTCTCTATTTGTAATATATTCCCGTTGTAGCAATTTGAACGTTGTTAGGAACATAATTTTGAAATGGAAATTTCTTGTTTTAATTTAATCTATGATTGAGAACTTCTCGTTCTTGCTTAAATCCAAGTTTCCTAAATTTGAACTTGTACTGTGAGTCTTTGACTTGTGGGATTAAGAGAAACTATTTAGTTTTTAATTTTTGGGTTATAAATATGACTCTTGTGATATGTAAAATTCATTAATTATTTTACAACAATATATGTTTTCTCTTTGTTCTTGTGTGTTTGAAGATGTGGATTCTTTGACTGCTTACAAGTTTTGATGCCAACTTTGTAAGCATAATTATTTTATTCCTAGTATGAGTTGTGGATTTCTTATTTGGTGATCTCTATCTTTGTTCCATCATCTAAACTAATTTGTGATTGTTTTGTTTGTGCGATAGAGATTTTATCTTATTCATTACAAGTGGTGCGCTCAAGTAGGAGCATAATAGGAGGCCTTGACTTCTCCGTTGATCTCAAGCTTGGGTGTTTCGGGGACCTTAGAGTGGCTGATAAGTGGAAGGAGCAAATTTTGTAGGATTTTCGGCATTAAACGTTTTATTTCTTTATTTTTTGCTCATTGTCATGTTGCTTCTGCATCACAATAAATATGAAAAAGTCTCTGTTGTGATAAGCAATTATGAAATTTAAGACGTATTTTTTATGCGAGGCATTTGTTTGTTGAAGTTAGATCAGCTTTAACACCGCTGATTGAAAGCTTTGTTAACAAATGATGATTCTTTCAGGTTTTCACTTCCGCTGGTGTTTCTCATTGGGAGAATGACAAAGAGGCAGCAACTCTTCGAATTGGATTTGTATATTTCAAAATTTTCATCTAAATGCTGTTGATTACGTTTCATATTGTGAATCTCTTATGTCCGCTGCCTCTTCTTTCAAAGCACAATTTAGTATTTTACTATTATGAATAGACCAACTGGATTAAAATTTCTCTGGTTTCAAATTTAAGTTGATCAAACTATATTTACTGTCTTCTTTGTCTAATTGACTAGCTTATTTTTCTACTACAAAAATTTATTCTTATAAGATGGGCAGGTAGAATTAGTGTGGGAAATTAGAGCATGTAAAAGTGCATACTTAAAAGTTCAAGCTCTCAAGGACTTGCATCAAGAATATAAATCACGTGAAATACAGGTTTGAAGATCACCAATTTCAGTTTCCCTCAAATCTTATTGTTGATTATACACAGGTCTTTCTGATGGAAAATTTGTTTCAGATAGCCATTTCCAACCCAAACCGTAAAGTTCTTCAAACACTCTCTAGAGCTGGCTTATTAATGGGACTAGACAGAGGGCTTTGGAAGCTAAAACTAACGTCATTTGGTGATGTCATGTGGTCCGTTCTTGGTCCTTTAAATTGAAATAGAAGTTGCTCTTGAATGATTCTTTTCAGTGTGCCGTCAGTGATTTTTAATCCATCTAATTTGCCTGTCAAGCCTTACTCGGTACATGCAAGTTGATTCACGATCGTTGGTGCCTTTTTAAAAAAGTTGTACTTTTCTTTTAATGATTGTCACTATAATAGCAGAACGAAATTCAATAATGACTTAAAGCCTCTTTTATATGGTTGTGACTAAACTTTTAAGTTTTAACCAACTGTTAATATTTTGACTTCAAGCAGGCTTGACATTTTTACTGCTTCTAAACATTATTAGCAGATTGGTGGCCAGCTTTATGGTTTTTGGTGTGTATGCGAGCTCTTACTTTTCCCATTATCCTTTCTTCAACTGTAGAATCCTGCCCAAACAATTGTAGTAGTCATGGGGCCTGCCATTCAAATGGCATCTGTGCATGTGAGAATGGACTAACCGGGAAAGATTGCTCCACCGGTATTATCTTTACTTCCACCACCTCACAGAGTTGTGCAATTTCCTTTACAATCTAATCTATCAATTTCTTGGACTGAGCAGTGGCCTACTTGAATGCACGATAACTTTTTCCCTACCTTCCTCCTGTTTAGTTATTAATGGAATTTCATCCAGATTTGAAAAATAAACATAAGCACTTGCTTCTTTGTCAAACAAATTTTCTGTTTTGAGTGAATGCTTATTAACATTCATAATGATGGAATAGCTTTCATGAATACTTTAACTTCAGTTGGAATTCCTTGAAAATGATCTCCATACAATAAATCACAATTTCACCATAGAAAATTTAAGTCAATTTTTTAAACAGGACACATGGAGTTGGAGAGGTTTAGAGGAAAATAAGTACAGTTTTGGGTTAATTTAAAATCACCTTGCTTCCAATTATTTTTTCTTGTATGGTATAACTTATAAATGGGCATCTTAATTACTTATTTGTGTACCTTTTTATCTGTCATTTTTCTTCCTGGTCCGTGAAACACAGCACACAAATAAAGAATTTTTGCATTACAAAATGTATTTGCAGCTCAGCATCGAGCTGCTGTACGAAAAATGTCTGGTGCAAAAAATATGCATGGTGGTCTTGGAATGCAGCGAGAGAAAGCAACAGTAGTGCAGGCCAAGATAGAGGACTTCATTATGTCAGAACTTCTTCGTATAGAACGGGATGCAGAGCTAGAATTCACCCAAGAAGAGTTGAATGCTATCCCTCATCCTGATGAAAATTTTGATTCGCTGAAACTGATTGAGTATCTTGTTAGGCATGGGCAGTCTCAGCAAGAGCAATGTGACACAATTTGTAATCTCAATGCTATCAGCTCTTCTACTGGTATGTTGAATGTTTTTTTGTATTTCTTGTTATCTCTTGCATGATTCCTTGTTCTTGGTCTAATCATTACCAGTCAATCAGTCTTTCTAAATATTGCAACAAACTATTAAAATTAAAAGTTATTTATATAGAAAACATTCGTATGTATTATTGACTGAAAGTTGGTGTGTAAATACATATATCCATATAAGGTGAGTACAAAAAAAAAAATTTGATAGGTTGAATATCATGAATATCCTACTAAAAATATAACCTTTAATTTTTTTTTTTAATTTTTCCTTTTATAATATTTTCTCTTAAGTTGGAGTGTATATATCAAAAGTTACAGCTTGTTACAAAGGTTGGAAAAAAATTTGAGTACTCAGAGTTTTGATAAAGATATCAGTTAATTGTTTTTTACTTGATTTATAAGGAGTGATGATCTTTGCGAACTTACATCCCAGATGAAGTGACAACTCAACTTCAATATATTTGTTTGTTTCATGGAATATATGATTGCTTGCAATGTAGATAGCTACCTAATTATCACAGTTACAGATTATAGGTTGGGTTAGAGGAAAGCCAAATTCTTCTACATAAGTGTTGATCCCACATCATTTGCAAGCAGAATGAGCCATTGTGCGGTATTTAGCTTCAACACTCAATTTAACTCGTCAAATTAGATAGTAGTTATGTTAATTGGTTTTTTTCTATATTTGCTTCTATTTTTTGGAGGGTTTTTTAGTTATTTTTATTATTATACGGTCAGTGATAGATCTTCATTGGAGCAGCTTTATCCATTATAATGTTTAATATTTTATTTCTGCTTACATGTTACCATATTTGCTATGCTGGTGACGATAAAAGAGTATGTTCCTCATATGTCGAGCATAGAGATGAAGATTGCATGGATTGTAGCTTACAATCACTTAGTTGCAGCTATAAAGGAGGAGATGAACTTGCTTCTTTGAGAACTCAATTGGTTTTTGAATTCTTGCATCATGGTGTCAAGCAGTATGCAAGTTTTCTATTTTGCCTTGATTTTTTTCAAAATTATTGAAATATTCTGGTAATTTTGTTTATTAATTTTTTATGTAGGGGTTGCTTGCTTGTACTCCAAGTTGAAGTTCGTTGCATCCGAAATGTGTATTGATAGATATGGAGTTGGATTTGGATCCCACACTGCAACAATACAAGATATTGATTGCTGTTAGCATGATTATAGATTGATGTTGTAATTTATTTTTGATATAATTTATATGAGGGAAAAATAATAATTTTGTAATTTTATATTTATTAACATAAAAGTTAATAAAAGATTTTTATGTTAATTAGATGTTATCATTTTATAAACATTAAGATTTTATGATTAATGATGTTTGAGATTATATTTTTTGTATTAATTGATTGATGTATTTGTAAAAGTATATGAATTAATGCAATTTTTATTTTCTCCTAGCAAATTCTTAACAATGATACTCATGAATAAATATAATTTTTTTTATTTAAGCTTTTTATTATTATTGCCTCAAGCTAATAAAATTTGTATTTTTTTCTATTATGTAATTTATTTAATTAATTGCAATATAAAGGAGTGATGTATTGGTCTTAATTGTTATAGCCAATGCATAATAAATGGATAATAATTTTATTTACTAAATATTACAAATTTTATATCCAAATTATATGAAATTAAAGGGGCATGTGATTTTTTTGATTGATCATTTTGCGACCAATTTTTATTTTGGTCGCTATAGGAAAAATATAATAAATAAAATTAACTATTAAAATTATTAAATAGCATCCAAATAAATATTCACTAGCCTCGAAAAAAATGGTAGCTAATATGTCCAATTTTAGCGACCAATACTAATTAGTGATCGCTAATTTAGCAACCTAAAAAAATTTTTGGTCGCTAAAAGCCTCAGCGACGAGGCTACTGCGACAAATCAGCGACCCAAATATTTTTGGTCGCTATTTGCTTTAGCGTCCAAATTAACTTTTTTAGCGACCAATTTTGTTGGTCGCTAATTACCTATTTTCTTGTAGAATTTCCAATGATCTCATTTCTACATGAATAATTTATTTTCAAAAAATACTCTCATCATTGTTTATCATTTCTTTATATGATCTTGGCTCATACTCAATTTTTCATCCATGATTGAGAACTTTGTTTTAATTTAATCTATGGTTGAGAACTTTGTTCTTGCTAAAATCCAAGTTTTCTGAATTTAAACTTGTACTGTGAGTCTTTGACTTGTAGGATTAAGAGAAATTATTTAGTTTTGAATTTTTGGGTTATAAATATAATTCTTGTGATATGTAAAATTCATTAATTATTTTACAACAATATATGTTTTCTCTTTGTTCTTGTGTTTTTGAAGATGTTAATTCCTTGACAGCTTACAAGTTTTGATGCCAACTTTGTAAGTATACTTGGTCTATTCCTAGTATGAGTTGTGGATTTCTTATTTGGTGATCTCTATCTTTGTTCCATCATCTAAACTAATTTGTGATTGTTTTATTTGTGTGATAGAGGATTTATCATATTCATTATAACATTGATTTTTATATTCATACTGTGAATTTAGATCATTGCAGAATTTTATATTGGTTCTTAAATTTATTGTGGAATTATAGATTCGAGACTTTTTTATATTATTATGTGGAATGGATGAAATGTATTTTCTAGGATCCAGCTGTAGCTACTGGAATTTATGATCTTGTATATGAATTTGAAGCCCAACTTCTAGAAACTAGCTCTCTGGTATATTGGCTTTTATATAGTATCATTTCACTTAGCACTATTCTTCCCCCTCTATATTCACGAACGATTAAAAGATCGTGCCATGTTCTCTCGGTAAAGTTGTCGTGGTCGAACGATAGGGGTCTTCACGGCTTTTTGTATTCATATTTACATGCATAGCTATCATTTATGGTTCTTTAATATTCATATTTACCTGTTCTATAACAGGAGGAATCTCCTTACCAAGCATTAATATTTCATGAATCCAAAGTTCATGATGATGAAATTTCAATGTCCGAGCCACCAGAAGTTACTTGCAATGGTTCAAAAGCTGGGTTTGCAAAGCTAAGTAAATATGAGAGCAAAAACTACAGCAGAAATCACCATGGTTTTTCACAAGATACAGAAAATGGGGATCTTCCCCCAAAACTCTCACAAACTAAACATAGATCGCTCAGATGGATTCCCAATCATGCTGAAGAAGACACTGATAAAAGTGCCTCTGATGATTTAGAAGAACTTTGCAAGGAAGTTAGGTGTATTGAAATGGATGGAACCAGCCAAAGAGAAAACTTGAATTTGTCATTCTCAGGAGTAAGCTACTCACCTGGGTTTGCAGAACCAGAGCAGTACGACTTTACACCCCCTCCCGGCTCACTGAGAGATTTCCCTAGAAGGCCTCGGGCATTGCTAAATTATAATGCTGAAAATGAAAACTTTTCAAGAGATAGATCTGTTATGTTAGAGGGTAGTGTTTCTGAAAGCTTGCTTAAAGAGCAAGATGATATTTCTTCTTCTAGAGAAGGCATAACCACCATCCAGGACTTTGTTTCAGGATTGAAAGAGATGGTTCAGGTTCATCAAAATCAGCTTGTTGATGGTCAGGTGTGATAACAACCATTTCTTTATAAGTTTCCATTTTTATGTCCTTATCCCTTTGTATCTTTTTCATTGTTGATTCCAATTTGCCCTGATCAAACTGCTAGTGAAGTGTGTGGAGCTGAAGGAACAAGGAAGAGTGTTGGCCTTGATACTATCCTAGACCCAGTGGATTCTCCATCCCGTTGGCCACGGGACTTTGAGAAAAAGCAACAAGAGATAATCAAACTCTGGCATGAATGCAACGTTTCCTTGATCCACAGAACATACTTTTACTTGCTCTTCAAAGGAGACCCTGTTGATTACATTTACATGGAAGTTGAGCTAAGGAGACTAGCTTTCCTGAAAAGAACATTCTCGCAGGGAAACTCTTACAAAATATGGGGCGGGACCGGTCGGCTTGTGACTCTAGAATCAAGGTATGAAACTGCTTATATGTCTGTTAAAGTTCATAAATTGAAGCAAATGTTGTGACTTGAACTCGTTATCTGCTTTCAAAATAAGTGGACTTGCTTACTGAAATGCAGTGAAGACCCCTTAGGTCTCATTTGTCTGCTTGAAGTTAGGAAACATGTTTTGCAAAACGGTAAATTTACTAGATTCCATTACTTGTTTGTATGTAGTTAGATATCAAGATGTATTTTGTATTTTCTATTATTATTATTATTGTTATTGTAATTATATGCATTGTTGTCAAAATATTTCTACATGATTTCCAGTATGCATTCATTATATGGAAATGTCTAAATCTAAAATTTATTTCATCTAGCAAAGCTTACAACTGAAGATTGGATGGAGTGCTTTTCTCTTCCGACTGCAGAAGCTTTGGTGTGACTTGAAGTATTATTATTAATATTTCTTTTGTTTCCTTGAGATTTTACTCTTCATATTCATAGAATAATAGCAAATAATGTTTTTTTTAAATAATTTACTTAAAATTTTGTAGGGAGGCGATCAATCAGTAGAACATCTATCATATTTTTATGAACTTTGCTTTGAGGAAGATATGATGCCAAGCAGTATGCAAGTTCCCTACAATTTTACCTTGAATTATCTCGGAATTGCTGAAATATTCTAGTAATCTTGTTTATAAAATTTTTATGTAGGGCTTGCCTACTTGTACTCCAAGTTGAAGTTCTTTGCATCCGAAATGTGTATTGATGGATATGGAGCTAGATCTCACACTGCAGCAGTACAAGATATTGATTGGTGTTAGTATTGCTACAAATTAATGTTGTCATTTACCTTTGATAAAGTTGATTTTGTAATTTTATATTTATTTACACAAAATTTAATGAAATTTTTATGTTAACTAGTTGTTATCATTTTGTAAACATTAAGATTTTATGATTAATGATTTCTGAGATCACATTTTTTATGTTAATTATTGGATGTATTTGTAAAAGTATATGAATGAATATAATTTTCATTTTCTCCTAGCAAATTCTTGACAATGATATTGTCGTATGAATATAATTTTTTGGATTATATGTTTTTTATTATTGTTACCTCAAGCTAAAAAAATGTGTTATTTCTCTATTATTAAATTTATCTAACTAATTGCAACATAAAGGAGTGGATGGATTGATCTTATTTCTTATTGCTAAGGCATAATAATTGGTTAATAATTATTTACAAAATATCATAAATTTTCTATCCATAAATATATATCAAAACCTAATGAAATTAAAGGAATAAAATTAAAGGGGCATGTGATTTATTTGGTTGATCATTTTGCGACCAATTTTTTATTTTGGTCGCTACAAAAAAATGTATTAAAGAAAATTAATTATCAAAATTATTAAATAGCATCTAAATAAATATTCATTAGCGTAAAAAAAAAATGGTCGCTAATATGTCTAATTTTAGCGACCAATACTAATTAGTGGTCGCTAATTTAGCAACCAAAAAATTTTTTTTGTCGCTAAAAGCCTCAGCGACGAGGCTACTGCGACAAATTAGCGACCCAAATTTTTTTGGTCGCTATTTGCTTTAGCGTCCAAATTAACATTTTTAGCGACCATTTTTGTTGGTCGCTATTGACCCATTTTCTTGTAGTGAGTTACACGTATTTATTAAATTCGGTTGTTTGGTTAATTTTTAGCGGAACAAAAAGAAATCCTCCTAACGTTTATTACAAAAGCGTTTCGTGCGAATTAGAAACCCGCTCATATTGAGCGGGGGTTTTAAATTTTCCCTATGAAGAAATCCTTCGCATCGTCGTTACTGTTCGGCTTCATTGCTTCGCAGCAGGTGTAAGATTGCACGAGTGGCTTCTTCGGCTCCTTCGTTCTTGTGCGACTTCGCTCCTTCGACGACTTTCCCTTTGCCTGTCGGATCAGAAGTTGCGACATTTTCATCGGAAGTAAGGACAAAAGCTCGCAAGTTTTGAAGGTAACTTTCTCCCTTTCGTGCGCTTCTTCGGCCAAATCCCGTCAATCCTTAGAACTACAGGATTTGGTAAAAAATCCATATTTTGATGCCAACCCTAAACCTAACTACCAATGTGCCATTGGACGCTGTGGTGGCCTCCGATGTGCTTAAGGATGCCACCAAAATCGTCGCCAAGACCATCGGCAAGCCAGAATCTGTAAGTTCTTTTCAAGTCCGCCTTTTTCCATGTCAGATGCCAAGTGTTCGACGAAATCAGTCAAAGAAACATTTTTGTTTTTAATTTTCCTGCAGTGTCAATTTTGTAAAGCATTGTTTGAATTCATGGAAATGCAATGAAATTGAAACAATTTTTGGTTGATTATGAATCTGCAACTATTGGTTTGAAATTCTTATGAAGTATTATGTTTGTAATGGCCCATTTATTTACTTGTCTAATGCCAGGTGGTGTCAGAGAAAATCACTCAAAGAAACTTTTTTTTTTTTTTTCAGATTCTTTAGTGATTTTATTGCAGTGTCAATTTAGCTTTGTATGGATTGAAGTAAATGCAATGAAATTGAAACAATATTTGGTTGATTATTTAAGTGCATCCATCGGTTAGGTTTAGGTTTGGCATCTATATAAAGATTTGTCGAGATGACAATTTCTTTCATGGATAGATACCTATGGTTCACTCATATAAATAATCTCCTCAAGATCTCCATGTAGAAAAATAATTATTACATGTTCAAATTATTGATCATACAATACTACTAGAGGCAATATTATGATAATCAAAGTATTCTTAACAACATGAGTGAAAATCTCTTTTAAAGTTTTTCCTTCTTTATAAGTGAATCCCTTTATCAGTAATATTGCCTTATTTAACTTGTTCAACATCTGAAATTCCATATTTCCTTTTTAATATCCACCTATAGCCACAACTGCTTTGTTATGTGGTATTTCCAGAAGTTCTTAGGTTCTATTTTTTTTTTAATATTTAAATGAGCACATTAGTATGGTAGCATAAATTTTAAAAAATAATCATGGTGGTTATGAGTTTGGGGTGATTAATAAAGGTCATAGGACCATATAAAATTTTGCTCTAACTTATGATTTTGTAATTGCTAATACTTTATTTAAGCATAGAAAGGATCATCTCATCTCTTATAAGAATGGTGATAGTAAAACTCAAATTGATTATTTTCTTATAAGAAATATAAATCATTTATCTTATAAAGATCTTAGAAGCATTCATAGTGAAAGTTAATGTAACTAACATCACTTATTAGTTTTTATACTTTAAAATGATTGAGTGTAAAATGAAAAACATAATAAAATATTTCCATATAATTAAAATGGGTATTTAAAGAATGCGTTAATAAAAAATATATTAGAGACTAATAGTCAAGATTATAAGATTTAGATTCTTCCTGATGAAACTAATATTATATGAGAAAAAGTTGTTTGTGAGATTAAAATGTTACAAATTATTTACATGAAGAATCAAAAGGGAAAGCTCCCAATAGTAAAAATAGTTGGTGTTGTAATTAAAATGTGCAAGAAAAAATAAAAAATAAAAAATTTTATTATAAAAATTGATTTATATGTAAAAGGTTAGAAAATTATAATAGATATGGAGGAGTTTGTAGGGAGTTTAAGAAAGTAATAGGTGATACAATGAATTTAATTTTAGTGATTTATATAATAGATTAAATACAAATGTGGGCGAATGATATATGTATAAATTTATCAAGCAATGAGATAGACAAAGTGAGGATTTAGTTCTAGTACATTAATAATGAAGATAAAAAAATATTTTTCTTAGAAGATGATATTCAACATAGGTGGATGAGATATTTTGATAAAGGTTATGAGAATATGATTGACTTTAATGACCTTAGCATGCTAAATGAAAATAATAATAATTAGTGAATTTGAAGTTATAGAGGCTTTAAAAAAAAAAAGTGTGAAATATAGTCGGACCTCATGATATTCCAATAGAAGTATAAAAATCCTTAGGTGATCAAGAAATTTTCTGGCTTACTAAAATTGTTAATATTATTTTGAAGACTTAAAAAAAATATTAGATGAGTGAAAAATGAGTGTGTTGATTCCTAGTTTTAAGAATAAAGATGATGCATAAGAATATACAAATTATTGATAAATTATGTTATTGTTTCATACATTAAAATTATGAGAGAGAGAGAGAGAGAGAGAGAAAGAGAGATCGAGAGTAATTGAGCATTGGTTATGACGTGATACTGTCATTATTCAAAATCGATTTGGATTCATGTCGAGTAGATCTATTATGGAAGCTAAATATTGACCTTATTTTGACTCAACCCCTTGGGTCAAGTGGTTGACATGGTCAAATTGACCAAGCCAGGTCCCAAGACCACCTTCCTTAAGTTCAGTGGGTCAAACCAAATATGTTGAGCCCAGGCCTAGGCTCTAGGTCAACCTAGTTTGACCCAAACCCTTTTGCTTGATTTCAATTCAAATTCAAAGCTTCTTCAACTCAATCATCTTCCTCCTTGGACTCAGTGGGTCAAACCCAACCCATTGAGCCCAAACCTATACCCTGGGTCAACCTAGTTGACCCAATTAGCTTAAATGGGCCATTCCAAGTTTTAATTCAATCTAAATCCTATCTCTTGCTCAAACCCTTGTCCCTTGGACTTATTTGACTAGGTTGACCAGTTCAAACCTTGTCTTCCTATAATCAATTTGACCTATTTAAGTCAAGTTAACTCCCTTTTAATGCCTTGAATTATTTCCTAATGCTCCCTTCATGCAAATCCCATCCAAATCAATTTCTTTCCTTCCTAATTAACCCTAGGATAGATCTAGGCTATCGATCATGAGTCTAGGGCTTTAAATAGGAGAGATTAGGGCTTCTTAGGGAACTTTTTGCTCTTACTCTTTCTCAAAGTCTCCTTAGCCCAAGAACTTTTGTGTGAGAGCTCCCACAATCTTTCCCCACCTTTCCCAATTCAAATTCTCCTTCAAACACCTGCTAGCGATGAGAACTCTGGCGAATCGAGGCTTGAAATGTTCTAAGGAAGATTATCATCGATCTAGAACTTTTTAGAAAGGGATTTCTTCTACAAATAGGAGTGTGGATATTCTACAATTGTAACAAGCACAAGATCTCCTGAATCCACCATGTGGATTAGGTAAAATTGCAAACCATCGATTAGAACACTTAGATCTAAATAACTCTTTATACGGTGTATTTTAGAACTCAATTTCAACTCCCCGTGAATGCTCATCATGTGTAGAGCTAATGTTTCAGATTTCATTAGATTTGATGCACTCAATCGAGAGAATGAGCCAAATTATTATTCAAGGGCTTGGGTTTGCTCTCCCGTTGCCTTGGACGTGATCTAGATCATTGATCTCAACGGTCAAGATCCTGTCGTTCCAATATTCAGATTGATCGTGGAGTTCAATCCAGCGATTATGCTATCCTTCTGATGCGATGTTGACCATCGAATTGAAACCACACTCGATCCGACAGAAGCCACGTGGTACTGACTGGGTTAAGTCGAAAATGTATGAACCCGCAATCATGGGACGATGATTACGTGATGACACAATTATTATTAATATTATTATTATTTTAAATGACTCTTTATTAATTAATTGGTTAATTAATTAAGTATTTAAGTTATTCATTAATAATTAATTATCATAAATTCAAAGTATTTTCTAATAATTTTGAAATTATTATTTTAATTTTTTTTAAATTATCAAAAATTATTTATAATTACTTAATTTTAAATTAATTATAATTTAAGAAATATTTCTTATTTTAAGTGCTTTATTTAATTATTTAATTACTTAAATACTCAATAATTATTTAAATTAAAAAAATACAATTATATTTTAATATTTATAAAAATTATTTATTTATTAAAATATTTTAAAATTCTAGAAAATTTAATATTTGATTTAGTTTAACAATTGTTTTTTTAATTACTTATTATTTTAGATTATTTTAAATTATCTTTTGATGGAATAAAATTTGAAAATTCATTATAATTTCATTTTAAATCGATTATTTTTGTATGATAACTTAAAGTTTTTATAAAATAATGTATTTTCATTTAAAATTATTTTTAGTAACAAAATTTTTCTATATTATTTATCTATTATTTAATTTTTATACTATTTAACTATTATTTAAATAAATAATATGTTAAATATTTTGAAATTAAAAATTATTTTCAAACCTCGCTCGGGTGGCCAGTGGATCCCATGAGTATGAGCATGAAATTATCTTCTATTCTATTTTTTTTTTAACTTGTATGTTTATTTTCTTTAATATATATATGTGTATTTTAAATTATTTTTAAATTACATATATTTTTAACTACCCCATTTTTTGAGAGATCCACTTTGTGGAAAATTAAATATAGATCATGTACATGAATGGCATTCATGGGGAGGTGGATTTAGGTTTCAATCACTAACTAATTGCACTTTAAATGTGTTGCATTACTATTTTTATTTTCTTTTACATGTGTAGGATGTACGAGCATCTAGCTTAGACCCTCCTAGATCTTATGATTGGTGTGTTTACTTTTTATGCATTCCCTGCATGTTATTCTAAGGGTTAATCTTGAACATGTGTTTTAAGCTTATTCAACGTAATGACATCCTAAGAATAATAATTAAAGACTAATCTAGCAAACTTAAAAAAAAATAGGAGCTAGGGTAGCCCCTTAATTGGATTTTAATATGAACCTTAATTTAATTTTAATTAAAAATCACTTTTAATTAAATTAAATAATTAAAAATTCTAAATTTTCTCCAAACACTTGAGAATACCTTTTTGGGTCATTTTTTACCTTTGGGGACAATTCCAAGTAGTTTGGAGGTATTTGGATCAAAAACCCTAAAATATCCTTTATTAAACAACTTTTAATAATTCATTAATTGCCCCAAATTTAAAAATTAATATCTAATTCTAGAAAAATCTAAATTGGACAAACTATGAGGCATGCAACTCTAATTAAAATCTAATATTTATTAAAAATATTATGTTTCCAAAAACTAAACTAAATAAAAAAGTCAACTTTTTGTCAATAGTGAGCTTTTTGACCCCCTTAGCCTACTGGATAAGAGGAACCCAAACCTTCTAAAATTCATTAATGCAACTTAAACTCTAAAGAACATCACCCCAAGCATTGAAATAGATCAATAAACTAAATTAACTAAAGGAGATCCTAATTCATTAATACTTAAACTTTAATCAAATATCCCCTTTTAGCTTTTAACAAATTTGAACACAAAGTAACTTGAACTAATTACCTGATATAGGACCTATCCAAAGCCACACAAGCCTACTACACACATATAAATTTGTTAGGGCAGCACTTCTAGCTCTAAGATTAAGGCCAGTATTTTGCTTTCTTTTTTATTTTATGTGATTTGATACTTCTGCCTGTGGCACGTGCGATTGATTTGCTTTAGTTTGACTTGTTATAATTGATGTGATTTTTATATTTTACTTATGATGTGATGTGTGTGATAGATTACCCATGGGCTAGGGGCGCCTTTGCTTCTTGTGTAGGTGGTCACGCTTATGCAGTGCTAAAATAAGGGGGATAAAATAATTAAAGCTTTAAAACTAATAATATTTTTATAGATGCTCCAAATACTACTGCTTAGCGCCCCCCCCCCCCCCCCCCCCCCCCAAAAAAAAAAAAAAATTAAAAAACATGGCCAAACTTGTTTACCTTTCTACATGAATATTAACTGCTTGATATGTGATATATAAATTACGTGAGATTCTTTTCTTTATTAGGATAACCATGTAGGAGAGTCTATATTTTCTTTTTCAAATGTAATGTAATTTATAAATTATAGAGTTTTGATAGTCTTCAAAAGTGAGGCATTTCAAACACTCGGTACCCAAAGAGAAAAAAAAGGCCATTGATAGGAAATTTCTTAGTTATTTGGTTATCCTTCTGGACGACAAACCATACGGAGCCCAAAGGAGATGAGCCGGAGGAAGATGATCTGAAGGAAGATGAACCGAAGGAGGACAATCCACTTGAAGATTAAATGTCTTATTTTTAATACTTACGTCATTCAGTCTGATTAGAATCTAGATTGTTGTCAATGGGGCATGACCACCATTATTTTTCTACATATCCTAGGTTGTACTTATACGATACTTGTTATGAACTTTTTTCTTTACTTTACTCTGTAGATTTATATTTATGTTTACATTGATTGTGTAATAGAACTTGCCTATTTTTCTTAGGTTTCTTTCTTTTATGTGCTTGGCCTGATTTTACTATGCTCTTTAAGGACTAAAAATTATTTTTACTCATAATTAAAAATTAATATTTTAAGGATTAAATAATATAGAAACATAATGATCTAGGGAATAGCTAGAATTATCTAGGGTCGTATGCATATTATTGTAAGTTTCTCTCTACTTCTATAAGACACTTACCCGCCTATGAGGATGAGGTTTCGGACCAAGGAAAGCCCAATTATTTTTAAAAATTATTTTCTATAAGTCTTTTTAAAATCTCAAGCATTCATGATTTGGAAACCTTTCAACTAGTATGTATATCATTATAAATCAACTAAATCAAAATTTTAATTGCATTAGATCTAGGAGCATTCAACATTTATAAGCCAAAGTCCAATTAGGAAACTCTCTAGAAGTCGGCCTTACTTCAAAAACACCCAGCCAACCTACCCATCTTTCATAAAGGCTGGATAGTATGGATTTTACGTGCTGAAATGGTTAATTAGCATTCCTTTTCAGGTAAGATATAAGCCTATATGTATTAGCTAAGACACGGGTGTTAGTATTGGGTGTGGAATACTAAACCCATCTTAGATTTAGGATTCAAGGCTACTACATTCAGTGTCTCATAGTATGTCTCATTGGTGGGTAAGTTCCTTTTTCTTTAGGGTCTATAAGTCCTGCTTATCCACATCACGTAGATGATGCCACTTACATCTTTTCCCTCTACATGCTTTGAGTGATTTGTTTCTTTTTCTCCACTTTCTTCTTAGTGCCTTAGTCCCTCCGGATGTTATTGTGAGCCATGTGTGTTGACTGAGCTCACTTGAACCCTTTCTTCCTTTTGAGTAGGATTGTGCTAATCCCTTTTTTAGAAGGAAAAATATCGGATCCTTAATCGAGGTAATTAACCACGGGGGCTTGCGCTCGTGGGAAACGGAACTCCACCATTAAATAAATCCCACTCTGACTGATGTATCGGGTGGGAGAAACTCGTTGTTTCGATCAGGTCAAGCACAATATTACCCATCGGGGTGCGTTGGCGAGAGCCGCTATTCTCAATGGTTAATCATATGTATGTTTTAATATGCCCTTCCATTCACTGCTTGCGAAGAGCGTGAAGGCCTGCGATCATTTCTATTCCTCGGGGTGGTGCAGTCGTATACCCTCTGCACTCTGTGGCGGATCCCTTTCAGATGTACACACTATACATTTGTTGAGAGGGTTGATGGAAAGTATATAGAGGGTAAGGATGATCTATATATGATATTTACCAATTTAGAGAAAGTATATGATACAATTTCAAGAGAAGTTCTTCATAGAGTTCTAGAAAAGAAAAGAGTTAATAATTCTTATATTCAAGTCATTAAGGATATGGATAAAGGAGTTGTTATTATTTTTCAAACACAAGATGGTTTGACCAAGTATTTTTCTATTTTAGTTGGATTACATTATGGATCAACTTTAAGCCCATATATTTTTTCTCTTTAGTCATAAATATTCATATATACTAGACACTTGCAAGAAGATGTACTTTTGTGTATGTTTTTGCTGGTGATATTTTTTTTGTTGATAAGAATAGAGAGGGAGTTTATGAGAAACTTGAATTATGGAGGTTAATCTTAAAGTCTAAAGTAGCAGGATTTTTACATTAGGTGATCATGTCATTAAAAAGAGTGCATGTTTTTGATATCTTAGGTCTAATATTAAAAGCAATGGTAAAACAAATTAGGATATTATTAATAGAATTTAGATTGGGTGGTTGAAGTGGAGGAATACATCAAGCATGTTGTGTGCGAAAAAAAATACCCCTCAACTTTAAGGGAATTTTTTTAAGATGGTAGTGAGACAGAGAATGTTTTATGGCGCAGAAAATTGACCATTAAAATGAGGCATCAAATTAAGTGTTATAGAGATAAGGATGCTCAAGCGAATGAGTAGCTTTACACTTAGAGATGGAACACGAAGTTAAGTATATGCATGAAAAAGGATCGAGTAGCTTCAATGGCTAATAAGATTAGAGAGAGTCATCTTAGATGGTTTGATCACATAAAATGTTGGCCTTCTTATGACTCTTTTAGGAGACTAAATGTATTGGATCTGACCTTTGCTAAGAAAGTTAGCAAAGAAAGGTAGAGGAAGACCTAAAAAGCATAGTTAGAAAGCATTAAAATTGACTTTTTTTATTAGACATAAATGAGAATCTAACTCTTAATTTGACACAATAAAAAAAAAAATCATGCATGTAATCAACCCCATTTAATGGGACAAATGCTTGTTATTGTTGTTGTTGTTAATAAAAAAAAAATCTATTATTATTTGTAATACCTTCTAATTTTAAATATTTTTCACCTTATTATTTAGCATCTTATTTTAATACAAAATGTATCACGATATTAATACAATTTTGTTTGCAATACACAATGTGAACGAATGGATATGAGTAGATCGTTCTAAACAAACAAAAACAAAAAAAACAAAAACAAAAACAAATGCCTTCCAGCTGAAACGTCAATCAATCAGTCATCTTCAAATGTAGAAACCAAAAAGCTAAAGAAAATAGAACTAAAGAAAAGCCAATGGATGGATGCATGGATTAGCAAGGCAATCCGATCTTGCAGTTAAGGGTCCCTGAGTAGCGTGTGAGCCTAGTTACGAACGTCCCTGGCTTGGCCCTCATCATATCATGCCTCGTGTATCTGCTAATAAATCGTTGCCCTGACTCAACGAAGAACGCTCCATTTATCATCAGATCACCCTGCGACTTCCACGTCCACTGGCTCCAGATAGCCTCCGGTGCATAATCCCTTTTCGTCACCTGCTTGGCGTTGATATCCGGCGGAGCAATGTATCGATTCCCCTGACTAATAACAGTGGGATGCTGGCTTCCCCCGACGGCGTACATTTGCCAATGTGTGTAGTCATTGTTGACGACATGGACAAAGCCCCATCGGCAACGCGGCATCCGTTGCACGAGTCCACGCCCGAAGTGGTTGAAGGCAACCGTTACCTGCGGTGAGGAAGCCAAAAAATTTGTGAATGCTAAAATATACTTAAGAATTTTGAGGGATCTTAAATTTACCTGCATAAGGGCATCCCCGGCGAAGGAGTCGCTGGCGCCAAAGAGCATTACATCGTCATGATTTGTCATGTGACAATTGGAAATGGTGATGGCGGTGGATCCCATGATGGCGTCTATTAGGCCATCAGCACAGTTGGACATGGATATGTGGTCAATCCATATGTTGGAGGCACCGTAGATGGAGATGCCATCGCCATCGCTACGAGTGCGAATACCATAATGTGAAGGTGAGTCGCGGATCATGCCACCGTTGCCAGGACTGAGGTGGTGGATGTGGAGGTTGTGGATGATAATGTGGTGGACGAATTGGATGGTGATTTGGGCGCCATAGGCGATGTGGATGTTGGCACCACGACCGTCGATTGTTTTGTAGCTATTTACTATTAGCTCCTCGTTGAGGCGGATCACCATGTCACGGGCGAACACAATCCACAATGGCTCAGCCTATGTATATATCATGCGAAAGTTGTGAACCTAATTAAGCTTTTAGTGAGAGGGGATTAAATTAAGACAAAATAATTTTTAGGATCTTATACGCTTAATTTTAAAGTAAGGCTAATTTTATTATATATATATATTGATTTTATTAATCCTTTAGATTATATAATTATCGGTCTATATGGGACAACTTTATCACTTTTTTTACTTTTTCGATCACAGTCGTATTTTCATTTGTCTACGACTTTCTTTGACTTTTAAGAAATTTATGTGGTGATAAGCTATTTCTTGCAATCAAATTTGCTAATATATTACAGCTATAAAAAAATTGGTACTAGATTTTTTCTAAATATATATGTAATATTTATAGTAGTTTTGAAAATTTTATTTCCCATATAATAACTAGCATTACATTTATTAAAAGCTTCACTTTTCCTAAGCGAACCCTAAGAGTCTATTTGAGCCTTCTCCAACTTTATAAAAGTAGCTTTAAAGTTCTTATACGAAAAATAAATTTTTTTTAACTACTATAGATATTTTAAATATTTTTTTTATTAAAGTCATAACTTTTTTACACCTTTCACATTCTAATATTTAAACAAAAATCAATTTCTCTTCATAAAAAATTTATAAAAAAAAATAGTAAATAATCAATAGCCAAATGATAGGGTGACAATAATCTAAAAATCAAAGTAATGAAAAAGGGGTCCAAAAATATTCTTAAATTTAAAAGACTAATACAACTTAATTATAAAAGAAGTTCATTGTATCATACTTATAAAGTCTAGTAATTTAATTATATTTATCTTTAAAATATGTTATTAAAGAATAGCATGTGAACCATAAAATAAATTTGCATTAATAAAATTAGCACCAATTTGATAAAAAAATGTATCATGAAATTTGAGTATAATTTACTATTATTATTAAATTTAAATTATTATGACCTGAATAACGGCATGGCGAAGTGTCCCCGGCTTGGGGTTGACAAGATCATTGTCGGACGCGTCTGTCACTACATAGAAGCGACCATTGACACCACCCATGGCATTGCGGCCAAATCCCTTAGCACAGAAGGCCAATCTCTTGCGGTAACTGGCCCAATTAGATTGGCAGCGCCAGCATCGGTCAATGGGGTTTGTGGCCCAGCATGGATCGGTAGGACTTCGCTTCCTTGATATTAGGGATCTGTGTGTATTGTTCCTCTCTAAAGCCCTATACATACAAGATGTATATGCAGATAATGTTAGGATTCTTTTATCTTGAAGTATTAATGCTAATCATATTTGAGTGAAGAAAATTAAACTTGTCGTGAATTGACTGACGACCCATTGGTTGATGAAGATGATTTCATTTCTAATGTCACATATTTTAGCCATACATTTTACTATTTATCACTAACTATTAAGAAAAATAAGCTTATCAAGGTTGATGAAATATGAATCGATGGGCACGAGCACACAATTCAGGGCAGACATGGGTTGCATTAATAAGAACTTGTCACTTGCATGGGAGCATGAGAAGCTGTAACCAAAATTATATAAAATAATGAAGTGGTAATAAAGATGTTAAGTTAAAACTTTTGTATTAGACTATTTTTGTTCGTTACAAAGAAGAACTTGACACATGCAGAGAATATTAAATGATGCATTTCTAAAGTGGTAATATTGCATTTATTATATAATATAATGTAAGTTTGAACTTTTGTTTAGTTTAATACTTTTATAACAGAATTAAAATACTCATAAAAATTAAAATCAAATTTATATAAATTTATAATAATTTTAAATAATAAAAACTTTAAAAAATAAGTTTGTATAAAAGGATTAAACATCTAAGTATATTATAAGTTAAAGTGCTTTTATTTAGATATTTTTTTTATTTCAAGGAAAGAATGAGCAATTGAATTTCTAAAGAAATAACTCCAATATATAACATCTTTTAGCGGACTTCTCGAACAAAGGAGTTATTTTCCATTCATATTTTTTTAAAGGGAATTATTTAAAAACAACATAATCGCTTAGCATGTCTGCAAACGTGGCAATCAAATAGACCATGATGTGGGTGATTATATTTTTTCGGGGCATTTAGGCCGATTAAGACAAACTACACACACATCACATACGCATGACTCGAATATAAAATCTTTTGGTTGGTAGTCAAAGCACCCAACCATCAAACCAATGTGAGCTGCATGTGGACATGTATTTGATTTATCTTTAATTTTTCTCAACAATTTTTTGTTAAATAAACTAATTATTATGATAATTTAAAAAAAGTATTTAAAAAAAGTAATCAAAGGGACCATTAGGCTGGATAATAAGGTATATAAATCTAAATGAAATGCAGTGTAAAAGGAATGTAGTTGTTGTGTCCAGGAGTATTCGCGACAGAAGAAATATAAAGTTTAATGTCTTAGCATTGTACGAAAATCCGTCATGCAATCAGATAAGAGAGTGTGTAGCATTCATAGAATACACCAATATTTTTACGTGGAAAACCTCTAAAAAGGGGGGAAACCACGGGGCCTAGCCCAGTTTGAATGAATCCACTAGTATTGCAGTTGATTACAAATGAGGCCCTTCCTTGGGAGAAGGCCTTAGCTTGATGTACATTTTATAGAGTACATTACATGATGTGAATACAAATAATCACTATTGACGTGTTCGTTTGGTCAAGAGGACCATAGTCTGGTGACGGAGGTCAAAAATACTGTAGTCTGCGGACGACATAAGTCCGGTGGACCGTAGTTAACGGGAGAAGGAGGTCGGAAAGACTGTAGTCGGTGGGCGACGTAAGTTAGAAGGATCGTACTCGACGGGTGACAGAGGTAGGAAAGACTGTAGTCGATGGGCGACGTAAGTCAGAAGGACCGTAGTTGGCGGGCGACAAGGGTAGGAAAGATTGTAGTCGGCGGGCGGCGTAAGTTAGGAGGAGCGTAGTCGACGGGAAAAGGACGTCGAAAAGACTGTTGTCTGACGATGAATGTCAAAAGGACGGCGTTAGGTAGAAGTCCAACAATGGACATAAATCCAACATCGGATAGATGTCCAGCAATAGTCTGATATCTGGTAGAAGTCCGACGTTAGGTAGAAACTTAGCGAAGAGCGGAGGTCTGGCGTCGGGTAGCATTCCGCCGTCAGTTGGAGCCCGAGGAGAACTCTAGGATTAGATAGTATTCAGGAAGAACTCCTATGTTACTTGGAGTTAATGTGAAACCCAGCGTCACTTGGAGAGGTTGAGCGGAATTTTGGCTTCGTTCGGATAGAATTCCGGCGGCGGTGGTCGAGGAGGAGTTCTTTCCTCCTAATCTTCTTCTCCTCCTTCTTCTTCCTTCCATCCCCCTCTCAAAAAAAATGAGGGGTCTATTTATAGATTTATGGAGTGGCATGACCCGTAAATAGGTGAGATATTAAGGGTAAATGGGGAGTGGATGGATGGACAGTCGATATTGAATCCCTTAATCATGGATCGTTCATTGGATATTTGAAGGCCTTAATGATGTCAGAATTTGGTGATTTTGGGCTCGTTGGATTTGTCTCGTCGAGCCGCTTGATTCGACTATAAGCTCGTTATGTTTAGAAACCATTTGGTAACCCAAACTGTGGTTTGAACCTTCCAACAGTGCTTCTGGTACTGATTTGTTCTCATTTGGGCTCAGATTCTGTTGAATTTGGTGTCATTGGGTTTGTATTTTTGAGACGCTCAGTTCGACTATAAGTTTGCTGAAATTGGAGTTCAGGTGATCCCGAATTTAATTTTTGAAGTTTCCGGACAAGCGTAGGCGGCCGAACTTGCGGCCGGCCGACCGTCTGCCGGCGGCGGCCCCGCGCCGTGCATGAAGCTGGGCGACCGTGCATGACCGCGCAGTTAGGCGCGTAGTTATGCATTTTTTATTTTTTATTTCTGTGGGGCCCACGAAATTAAAAAAATTCTAAAAAATTCTTAAAAAATTCCAAAAAATTCTTAAAAAATCTAGAAAATTCTGAAAAAAAAAAATTTAGAAAAATCGAGAAATTCAACAAAATTCCAAAATGTTCTTTTCTTCTCCAAAAATGCTATAAATACCCCCCATGGCTAGGGGGAAACTTGCACCTTCTCCTTTTCTCCTTCTTTATTTCTAACAGTTGAGGCTTTCCGCTTTTTTTGAGTAGGAGACTTTCCCTACTTAATTCAGCGCCCCTCCTCTTGTACAGAAGTTAGAAGTTTCTCTTTTTTCTTCTTCTAGCTTTCTAATAGTGGAGGCATTCAGCCGTTTTTGTAGGTGACTTTTCCTACGTAAATCGGTGCCACTCCTCTTGTACAGAAGTTGGAAATTTTATTTCTTTTTTTCCTTTTTTTCCCATTTTTCTTCTTGCTCTAGAGGCTTTCTGCTATTTTTCGTAAGTGGCTTTCCCTACTTAATTCAGCACCCTTCTTTAGTAAAGAAGGAAAAATTTTCTCCTTCCACTATCTTCTCCTCTGGCCATCTTCTTACAATTGAGGCATTCCGTTATTTTTCGTAAGCGACTTTCCCTACTTAATTCAGCGCCCCTCTTTTTATATAGAAGTTAAACTTTTTGGCAGTTATTTCTTTTATTTCTCCTCCCTCATTCTAACTTTTTTACAGTTGAGGCATTCTCATGTTTGTTGTAGGCGGCATCCCCTACTAAAATTCAGGGTCACTCTCCATGTGTAAAAGTTAGAATTTTTACAATCGTTCCTTTTCTTCTTCTATGGTCTTTTCTTACATTAGAGGCATTCCACTGTCGGAGATAGGTGGCATTCCCCTATCAAGCTTCAGTGCCCCTCTTTTGTGTAGAAGGAGATTTTTTTTCCTTTTTCTTTGCTTGCGCTCTTCTTCTTGCATTGAAGGCATTCCACTGTCGAAGATATGTGGCATTCCCCTATCAAGTTTCAGTGCCCCCCCTCTTTTGTGTAGAAAAAGTCATAATAAGAGACTATTTTCTAAATAAACAACCCGTGATAGAAGGAGATCAATCGTTGCTTATATGCGAGGGTGATTTGAGAAGATCTGGTGGTGATAGTGTCCTAAAAGAGAACCAAAAGTGATGAGTTGAAGAGAGATTTTTAATGCCATTTGAGCGAAAATCTATCGGCGATGGACGATCGAGTTTAAGCCCATTAACAGTCAACGATCGAGTGTAGGGCTGAAGGAGAGAGTTCGAGGGTGCACTGCAAGTAGTAGTCAAGCGAGAAACTGATGATGGCTGATATGAAATGAAGGGCCGCCAGCAAATATCAGATGTATAGCCAATGATGGTGGTAGTCCAGTGGCATTTTGCTAATACAATATTCATCTATACTAAAGTGTAACGACATCAGATATTTTTGAGTCAAGGGGCCGAAGCAGTGTGATATATTAGTGGTTTGGCGACACACATATAGTGTCAACTTAGTTGAGGCCTGATGAAGATCAAATTGTAATCTTCCTTTGAAGAAGAAGTTGTAGGAGATGTTTGATATGTGGTAGAAAAGAAATCACTAAATCCATTAAGGATATTTGACTGTTGTAAAGTTTCTTGTTGCTTGATGAAAGTAGCTTGTATAAATGATGTCATTGTACTTTTTTAATTTCAAATTCTTGCAAAAATGAACTTGATGTGCACTTTTTGCAATGTAACTCCAATTATATGAAGTCAAGAATTTGTCCTTCGCATGAAGTTGAATTATTTATGCATCTTTGAGGCATACTTTGATATATTGCATAAAGTACTTTTTTGAGGCTTTTTGGCTTGCTAAGAATCATTGTAGAAGATGTTGAGAGAATCTATCAAGAATATATATGACCTATCCGAGGTTGTATGTGGAGCCTTTGCTTGACAATGTTAATCTGTATGGAAGTGGTTGAGAGAATCCACAAAGGATGTGAGATATATCCAAGGTTGTAGGTCGGAGCCTTTGCTCGACGACTTTAACATGTATGGAAGAGGTCGACGGAACCCACCAAGGATGTGAGACCTATCCGAGATTGTATGTTAGAGCCTTTGCTCTACGACGTTAACATATATGGAAGAGGTCGAGAGAATCCACCAAGAATATGAAACCTATCCGAGGTTGTATGTCAGAGCCTTTACTCGATGACGTTAACCTGTGTGGAAGAGTCGAGAGAATCCACCAAGGATGTGAGACCTATCCGAGGTTTTATGTCTGAGTCTTTGCTCGACGGCGACGTTAACATGTGTGGAAGAGGTCGAGAGAATCCACCAAAGATGTGAGACCTATCTGAGGTTGTATGTTAGAGCCTTTGCTCGACGACGTTAACCTATATGGAAGAGGTCGAGAGAATCCACCAAGGATATGAGACCTATCCGAGGTTGTATGTCGGAGCCTTTGCTCGATGATGTTAACCTGTAAGGAAGAGGTCGAGAGAATCCACAAAGGATGTAAGACCTATCCGAGGCTATATGTCAGAGCCTTTACTCGATGACGTTAACCTGTGTGGAAGAGCTCGAGAGAATTCACTAAGGATGTAAGACCTATCTGAGGTTGTATGTCAGAGTATTTGCTCGATGACGTTAACATGTGTGGAAGAGGTCGAGAGAGTCCACCAAGATTATAAGACCTATCCGAGGTTGTATGTCAAATCCTTTGCTCGATGGCGTTAACATGTGTGGAAGTGGTCGAGAGAGTCCACCAAGAATGTAAGACCTATCCGAGGTTGTATGTCAGAGCCTTTGCTCGATGACATTAACCTGTGTGAAAGAGGTCGAATCGAATCCCCCTGGGACTGATTTTGCCTTGATTGGGAGGGGGTGAAAGCCATATGTATCCCAAATCAAAGGTAGAGTGGTCTATCTTTAGATCGTTACAGCCTTTTTGAGGTTGGGATTAAGACCTTGCCCAAGGAGTAAAAGTCCAGCAAGGGACTATATAAAACATGTAATTGATTGAAAGTATCCTTACATTTGTTCAGATTTTCCTGAAATATCATCTTGATATTGAAAGTATTGGGGGATCTTTTTGACCATAACTAGAGTCAGAGTTGCCCTCAGACCATATCTGATTTATATGAAACTGATGCAGCAATGACTGATGTCAAGAAGTTGATAAGAGCGATCTTTTGAGAATGGAGTAATAATTGCCCCCAAGTCAGGAACGATGTTCCCACAGAAGATGCCAAACTGTTGCATCCAGGAGTATTCGCGACAGTAGAGAAATATAAAGTTTAATGTCTTAGCATTGTACGAAAATCTGGCACGCAATCAGATAAGAGAGTGTGTAGCATTCATAGAAGACACCAATATTTTTACGTTGAAAACCCATAAAAGGGGGAAAAACCACGGGGCCTAGCCCAGTTTGAATGAATCCACAAGTATTGTAGTTGATTACAAATGAGGCCCTTTCTTGGGAGAAGGCCTTAGCTTGATGTACATTTTATAGAGTACATTACATGATGTGAATACAAAGAATCACTATTGACATGTTCGTTTGGTCGGGAGGACCATCGTCTGGTGACGGAGGTTAAAAAGACTGTAGTCTGCGGATGACGTAAGTCAGGAGGACCGTAGTTGACGGGAGAAGGAGGTCAGAAAGACTGTAGTCGAGGAGTTCTTCCCTCCTAATCTTCTTCTCTTCTTCTCCTCCTTCTTGCTTCCATCCCCCTTTTAAGAGAAATGAGGGGTCTATTTATAGATTTATGAAGTGGCATGACCTGTAAATATGTGAGAGATCAAGGGTAAATGGGGAGTGGTTGGATGGACGACCGATATTGAATCCCTTGATCATGGACCGTTCGTTGGATATTTGAAAATCTTAATGATGTCTGAATTTGGTGATTTTGTGCTCGTTGGATTCGTCTCGTCGAGACGCTCGATTCGACTATAAGCTCGTTATATTTAGAAATCGTTTGGTAACCTAAATTGTGGTTTGAACCTTCCAACAACACTTTGGGTACTTTGATTTGTACTAATTTGGGCTCAGATTGAGTTGAATTTGGTGTCGTTGGGTTCATATTTCCGAGACGCTCAGTTCAACTAAAGTTTACTAAATTGGAGTTCAGGTGATCCCGGATTTAATTTTTGAAATTTTCGGGTTGATTTTGCCTCGAGATTCGTGCCCGACCAAGATAATTTTTTGATGATATATCAGTAGTGCATTTGAAATATTTATAAATATTTGAATGAGTGTAAAGTAAATATTAGTTATTATTATTATTATTATTTATTATTTAATTTTTTTAAATTTTACTTGTCTTGAAGTAAATTGAAGGTAGTGTACTTGATAATAATAGCGATGGCTAGTAGCGAGCAGCGACTGTTCTAGATGGTAGTGGTGGGCTAAAGTGGTGGCACTACTAAAAAAGTTGAGTTTTCCCAGCACTTGTTAGTGGCGGTTTGAAAACTGCTGTCAAAATAATTTTTTTGAATCAATTATAGCTGTTCCTATTTGTAGCAGTTTTAACCGGTGCAAATACCACCGATTTTAACCGCTGGGATAGCCAAACAAAACCCTAGGTCTTAAACCCGGTCGGACGCTATCTTCTCGATCACCTTTGCTCGCATTTTTATTTTCACCTTCTTTGCAAGCTAGTGTGATTCCCTTGTCCCGCCCTTTTCTTCTTCATGCATATATATTGGCATTCGATTGGAGAGTTAATATGTCGACTGCATCAAAGCCTCAAGTCCGTTAGGTCGTCTTCAGCTCTTCTTGATCTCCTTGGCCGATCGGTTTGTCCAGTTATAACCTAGGGTTTCATTTAAAAAGTTTGCATATAAACTGTTTCTTGGTTGTGATGTCCATCACTGACCTAACCTAGACGTTTCTTTGTAGTTTAATTTAAGAAATTCAACTTATGTTGTAATCTTGCCGTATCTTTGCAGTTTAATGTTGTATTCTTGTCCACTAACCTAGATGTATCTTGATCTTTATTTCTTTGTTTGATGTCTTGTTTATTATTTTTTTAAGTGTTCTCTACCCTAATATAGTACTTACTATCCAATAAACATGATCTTAAGTTGCATAAATTTACCACTTCACCAGAACTATCTTGTCATTTCTTAAACTGCTGTGGTGTGTCGTTGTAGTGTATTCAATTACAGGGAGAGTGCAGCGATTTTAAAACCGCTGCAAATAAAGTTGTGGTGTTTATAACCAGCGGGATAGACAAAAAATTGTACTGCAATAGGCATATTTTTTGGTAGTGTGTGGCGGGTGGTGATCAATGTGGCATCCTATGATAACTAGTGTTTGTTGGCGCTGGTGGCCAACAATTGTCAAATTTACAAATATGACAAATCTAATTATTTCTAAATATGTCAAAATAGAAAAAAGGTGAATTTTAGATACATTAAAAATTTGCTCCATATTTTTTTTACTTGAAATTAATTATCAATATTTTGAAATCTGTTGTCTTTGCATTCATTTCTTTCAAATCAAACAACCCTAGAGAAAAAAACTTAAGAGGAAAACTATGAGTCTAATTTTTGGGATCATAATGCTATTTAAATAGAAGATTACTCTTCATTAAAATTAACTGCATTAGGGATATTCAATATATTATTTTTGTTAGAAAGGAATGATATATAATTTAAATTAATGATTTTTTATCAAAGTTTCATAATGGTTAAATTTTACTAACGCGAATAGATAATTAATTTGAGTATGCAAAGTAATTATTTGAAAATTTATATAATTATACTAAAAAATTAATAAAATATCTTCTTATTTTAAATATTTATCTTTCGCTTATATAATGCATGGTAAGATGCTTCAAATTTTCTTGCCATTTTATAAAATTGACAAATGGAATAAGAATGCGCCTTACATGAACACATCTCTATTGAAGTCGTTGGTGGCCCCATGTGGGTCGGGGTTATAAGACTCACGGACCTTAGCGCGGGAAGCCTCAGCCCGCTTCTGCCAGAAATCGTCGAAATCACCGATGTGCGAGCGAACGGGCGCGGTGAGGATGAGGGCCGAGAAGAGGATGAGGAAGCAAGGCCTGAACTGTACGCACTCCATTCTTCTTCTTCTTCTTCTTCTTGCTTTTTTTCTTCTGTTTACAGTGCGTGTTTTCTTCTGTAATCGTGTTACTTTTTTTTTTTTTAAATCGGAAAGCAAAAAAGATTACAGAGGCAGGATGGTCGGCGAGAGTCTGGAAAAAAGGTTTTTGAAGCCAACAGGATAACCAGACCCGACCGCTGGCCGAGCGAACCTCGAAGAACGCTAGAATGTGAGGAACATTGGGTTGGTGGGGTGGGTTTGTTTTTAGGGCTTCGGCTTGGGAATGGAGCTATATAGGATTGTTATGGAATCGAGTAGGAAGAAACAGACGAAAAGATGGATCGGGCCGACAAGAGTGGCCAGCCATTAGCAATTCCGCAGTTAGGGGCGGGAGCTTTGCTGTGCGTATTAGTTTATCTGGCTCTGCGTATTTGCATATCTGGCGGTTATAGATCTCCGATATTGTTAATAATTCCTTGATATACTTCTCTTAGGACGGAAATGTGAAGGATGAAGAGAGAAAATAGAGAGGGTGGTTTTAAAGGGCTTAAATGGATTGGATCGTTTTAGGGATGGAAAATTTTGTTTTATTTGGTTTGAGTGGAAGCGAATGGAAATGAATTTGGAATATTTCAATACAATACGGGGGAATTTTTTTTTTCATTTGATTGTAATTGAGGATCTAATTGGTTATTTGAAATCTAAAAATATACTTTAAAAAAGAGGAAATTTGTTGGACTCATCATTTATTTTGTGTGGAGTTAGAGATTAATATTGAATTTAACTTCTAAAATATGCAAAAGAAACATTTTAAATGTAGTAATTTTAATTTCACAAATAAAATAAATGAAAATATATTTTTTATTAAAACTTTGTTTTTCCCATGCAAACACCCAATTAAGGCTTCCCATGAAATGAAACTATTGAAAACTTATAGTTCACATAAAATTCAATTAGGCTTTGCTGGATGAACTTAAAGAAGACTTGATAGAGAAAACTTCAAGCAATTTCACTCATTTAGTTGCACTTTTAATGGTGTAAAATAGTAACTTTATTAGGATTGTAAAAAAAATTATTTTATCAAATCAAAACTTTGATGTGAATCTTTGTCTTTAAACAGCCAAAAAAATCAAACATATTCTCAATCTTGCTTTATTCGAATGAACCTGTGGCAAAAATTAGTTTTTCTTACACGACTTCATCTCTTTGTCAGGGCCTTCGCATTTTTTTTTTCTTCTGATAAACAAGAGAAACGCATAGAACACCATTATTGCAGAATGATATTCCAATCAACCTCTAATATAAATGACACACTCTCTCAAAACATAGTAAAAATAATCTATGTTGCCACATGAGGAGCAAAATAGTTATTGGGGTATAAATATGGCCACAACTTTACTATTATAATTTACTCACTACTGGAAAATAGCATTTTTCGACGGATTTTTAGGCGAAAAATTATGATGTTTCTGGCAGATTTTGAAATTTTCTAGCAGATTTTGAAATTTTCCAGTGGATTTCTGGCAAAAATATTTTTGACTATAAATTGAGTGTCGGAAAACTTTTTCGTCGAAGAAAACACGACAGAAAATTTTTCCAGTGGAATAATTCCAACTGAACATTTTTCCGGTGAAAAAAACTCTGTCGGCATAACAAAAAAATAATTTAAAAATATTACTTCCCACAGGAGTTCCCGCTAGCCCGGCATTGCGCCCAGCGTAGCCAATACCACGCGCGCTTGCGTAGCTGGCTCGCTGTCCCATCTGGCGCCCGAGCCCAACAGGCCGCGCGTGTAGCCCCCTCGCGCCAACGCCATGGCCAGCCCGCGTCCGCGCAGAGAATCTAACTCATGACCCGTGTTCGCTAATGCCCAACTCCCGTCAACTCTGCTGTTATGTATAGTATAATAAATTGTTAACTATTTTTTATTTAAATAAGCTAAGAAAAATAATTTTCACAAAAATATAAATAATAAATTAATAAAATAAGTAATTAATATTAATATTAAATTTGTTATAAAATAATAAGTTAAAGTTATTAATAGAATAATAAGTTAAAGTTATTAATAAATAATTAAACTAATTATTACTTTACCAACTAAATTTTAATTATTTAAAGTTATTAAATTAATGCAACAACAACAACATCAAGCCTTTATCCCACTACGTGGGGTCGGCTACATGAATCCTTTTTCTCCATTGTGTCCTATTAAAAGTTAAATTATCATTTAAATCTAATAAAGAAAGGTCATTCTTAATATTTTCTAACCAAGTCTTTTTATGTTTACCCCTACCTTTCTTAACATAAGTCAAATCTAATACCTCTACTCTCCTAATCGGGTCATCGGAAGGCCGCCGTTTTATGTGACCAAACCATCTAAGGCGATTTTCTCTAATCTTATCTTCTACTGGAGCTACTCAAACCTTTTCGCATATATGCTCATTTCGTATCCTATCTCTAAGGGTAAAGCCACTCATTCACCTTGCCACACTTAACTTAGTATTATGCTTCTCTTTTAATAGCCAACATTCGGCACCATAAAGCATTGCAGGCCTCACTACCATCTTATAGATTTTTCCCTTAAGTTTGAGGGGTACATTTCTATCATATAATAAGCCCGATGCATTCCTCCACTTAAACCATCCAACTTGAATTCTGCTGATAATATCTCCATCTATTTCACCATCACTCTGAACAACAGATCCAAGATATCTAAAACGTGTACTCTTATTAATGACTTAATCACCCAAAATCACAATCCCCTCACTAGGTCTATTACTACTAAAATTACACTCCATATATTCCGTTTTAGACCGACTCAAGCAAAAACCTTTAGACTCTAAGGTTGTCCTCCATAATTCAAGTTTACCTTCAACTCCCTCTCTAGTCTTATCAACAAGAAGAATATCATCAGCGAAAAGCATACACCAAGGTACATCCTCTTGCAAATGTCTAGTGAGAACATCCATGACTAAAACAAAAAGATATGGGCTTAAGGCTGATCCTTGATGTAACCCAACCGAAATAGGAAAATACTTGGTCAATCCACCTTGTGTTTGAACACAAGTAATAGCTCCTGCATACATATCTTTAATGATTTGAATAAGCATTATTAACTCCTTTCTTTTCAAGAACTCTCCATAGCACTTCTCTTGGAACTTTATCATATGCTTTTTCTAAATCAATAAATATCATATGTAGATTCTCCTTATTTTCTCTATATTTCTCCATCAAACATCTTAATAAATGTATGGCTTCCATAGTCGACCTACCCGCCATGAATCCAAATTGATTTTGAGAAACATCAGTATCACGCCGCAGCCTATGCTCCATAACTCTTTCCCATAGTTTTAAAGTATGACACATTAACTTAATACCTCTATAATTCACACAATTTTGTGCATCACCTTTATTCTTAAAAATAGGAATTAACACACTCATTCTCCACTCATCTGACATCTTTTGTCTTCAAAATAGTATTAAAAAGTTTAGTAAGCCATAAAATTCCTTCATCTCCTAAGCATTTCCACAAATCTATTGGAATATCATCACGTCCAATAGCTTTTCCACCCTTCATTTTCTTTAGAGACTCTATAACTTCAGTTTTACTAATACGCCGATAAAAACAGAAATCTTTATTTTCATTTAGGGTGCTAAGATCACTATAGTCAATCTTATTTTCACAATCTTTATTAAAAAGTTTAGCAAAATATCTTATCCACCTTTGTTGAATATCATCTTCTAAGAAAAGTATTTTTTGATCTTCATCCTTAATACACTTCACTTGAACTAAATCCTTACTACTCCTATCTCTTTGTTTGACTAACTTATACATATATCTTTCTCCCTCTTTAGTATCTAATCTATAATATAAATCACTAAAAGTTAACGTCTTTGCATCGCATATTGCTTTCTTAGCATCCTTACGAGCCAATTTATATATTTTTAAATTATTAGAATTTTTAAATTTAAATCAATTTTTATAACAAAACTTCTTATTTTTAATCTTTTCTTGCACGTTTGGATTCCACCACTAACTATTTTTGCTATTATGAGCTTTTTCTTTTGATACTCCAAGAACATCTTTTGCAATATTCTTAATATCGCTAGCCACTTTTTCCCACATAGCATTAGCATCCTCATGCACAGATAAAATCTTAAGATCTAAAATCTTATTCTCAAAAATATTTTTGTTAATATTCTTTAAATGCACCCATCTAATCCTAAAAAATTGTTTTACTTTATTTTTTATTTTATGCCCCTTTATCTTAAAGTCCAAAATTAATAATCGATGTTGGGTACATAAATTTTCACTCGGAATAACTTTACAATCTTTGCAATCTAAATGATTTAATTTTCTAATAAGAAAATAGTCAATCTGGGTTGTACTATATCCATTTTTATAAGTGATGAGATGCTCATTCCTTTTCTTAAATAAAGTATTAACAATTGAAAAATTATAAGCTAAACAAAAATCCAATATGGTCTTGCCACTTTCATTCGTCGTTCCAAATTCATGGCTACCATGAATGCTTTTAAAATCATCTACCTCTCTACCAACATGTCCATTTAAATCTCCTCCAATAAAAACTCTTTCTTCAAGAGGTATCTTTTGTATTAATTCTTTTAAGTCATTACAAAAATTTAATTTAGAACTTATATCCAAACCTATTTGAGGAGCATAAGCACTTATAATATTAACAATTTTATCATCAACAACAATCTTTAAAGCTATAATTTTATCTCCAATCCTATTAGTTTTTATAACATTATCCTTTAAACTCTTATACCTACACCATTTCTAGTACGACTCCTACCCGAATACCAAAATTTAAATCCTAAACTATCAATTTCCTTAGCCTTCTCTCCAACCCATTTAGTTTCCTGAATGCATAAAATATTTAACTTCCTATGAATCATAATATCTATTAATTCCATTAATTTTCCTGTAAAGGAACCTATATTCTAAGTTCCTATCCTAATTTTAGTTTCATGGACTAGCTTCTTTGCCCACATCCGTCCTTGATGTGGGAACCCTTGCCTATTTAACACTACACCCGGGTGTCGGTGCAGTGGCCCTTGCACACTTGTCACTGTATTCAGGCCATATAGCGCGTCGCTTCCATGGGACGCCCTATCATTAACACAATTTCTTAAATGATTCATATCATTATTATTCGACAAGTTTTATGCTGGCTGTCGAATACCTAACGCAACCCTCCACTTTTTTTATCTAGGACTTGGGACCTAGCAACGGCAGTGTTAAAGTTATTAAATTAATAATGAATTAAAATAGGCTATAAAAATATTAATTAATGACATTATGAATATATAATTTTTTTCAGAAATTATAATAATCGTCGAAAAATCTGCCGAAAAATCTGTCGGAAACAAATCAGCTGGAAAGCCGCTGGAAATTCTCCAAAAAATCTTCCTGAAAATCTGTCTGAAATATTTCAGCTTTATCCATCGGAAACCCTTCGGAAAATAGTTCGTCGGAAATCCACCAGAAATTTTGCCGGTAGTAGGCGTTTTTCCTTTAGTGTCTATCACTATACTAAGTTACTATACTGCAATGCTTTTTTATTATTAATATTAATTTTATTAACAACATTGTACTGATATCGAGCATGTGATTAAGATATTGATTTGATACTAATATAGAATCATTGAATAACATGCGTATATCATTATAGAGCTTTGCTATATTAATATGATTCTGACAGTCTTTACAGATGCTTTGATTTTATTACTTTATATAAATTCTTTACTGATTAATAGTACTGATACGATGATTGCTTTATTGATTTGACATATACATTGGTTTACTGGCTTCCCCACTGTACTGCTTTATTGGCCTCTGCACTAAATTATTTTATAAGCTACAAACTTTTATGCTACTTCATGTGTATTTTACTATTTCTACATTGATTCATGATCATATGATTTTTCATTCCTACGAATTAGCCGATGACTTACATACTGCTTCTTTACCATGCTTTAAGTCGATTGTAGGATTTGATTATTTACAGGGCTCTTGAGCTCATTATACATGGTTAAATGATTTCATGTCAAGATGAGGAAGCATCATTATGAGATTGACTAGGATCTTGTTATTGTAGCTATTTTTTTATGCTCAATGCAGAATAGTTGTGAGATCATTATATAGATATTGAATTATGTACATAATTTTTGGGGAAATGAATACAAATGTATATATTAATATTTTGATTGATAGTTTTATTTTTGTTGGTAATTATATTTATAAAAGAAATTATATAGCTTTGGTTGTTGTACGTTAAAATATAAAAGAATAATTCTTTCAAATTAGATTCTGGGGCGTCATATAAGCTTATTGTCTAAGGTCCAAATTTTGGCCAACCACGACCTTGCCAGGATGTCAAGACTATTAGGAACGGTCCAATAGGTGTCACCAGGTTACCTGAGAAGTTGGAGCCCATGGTATCAGTTGTTGAGTCAGTAAGGCTTAAACCAGTGTCTGTTGGAGCTATTTTTAAATATTTCAACCACTCAAGCAGCTTTATGGCTTGAGGTGAATAAGATCCTTGTCTGGAAGGTTAAGGAAGAAAATACATGGATTGGTTGGGCCTAATTTGATATGGGTTATGAAATGGCTCATGGAAACCTTACTTTAGATATTTGGGTTTGCCAATTTGGCTAATCTAGGTCAGCACATGGGTTGGGCTTGCTGGGGTTGATGCTTAGAGTTCCTAGGCACCTAATATATGCATTTAATTGATATAATTTTACAAGGGTGAAGGCTTAACTCATTTAAACCAATTTGAGTTCACTTGGGTCAACCCAAATGGCTAGCCCAAGTGGGCCCAAGGGCGGGATTGGCTTGGGCATAGCCTTGGGCACCCAATGGACAATCATGAATGGTTTGGAGGCCTTGGGTTCAACTACCTTCAATGAATTGAAGAAGGAAATCCATATGGCATGCTAAGTCAAGCTAGGTTGACTTGGCCAACCAGGCTAGACCTGTAATATCAAAAATCTGCTCCAGTATCGTCTAGGACGATCTGGGATCGTCCTGGGACGATCAGTGAAGATGAGCTCCAGATTTTGCCCAGATTTGCTCCAGCTGATTTTCTGTAGGCATCGTCCAGGCCGATTGGAGACATCGGCCAGGCCGATAGTTACTGTAGAAAATATCGGCCAGACAACAGCCCTGGGAGGATTCCAGGACGATCCTTTTGGTCGGATCGTCCCGGGACGATGTCGCGATCGGCCGGGCCGATCTGAGTATTACTTAAGGGAAATCAGTCGTTTTGAAGAGAGAGAAAAATCAAAAATAAAAATATCTGATTTACTGTTCTGAGGAGAGAGAAAAAGAGATTTTGAAAAAGTTGATTTCGGGAAGACGCGGAGCCGTTTTCGTCCGTCGAGACTGTTCAGGAAGTTGCTGTGCTCGAGGTAAGACACATTCCGCCTTTCTCAATTTTCAGTTCCGTCGCGTTTGACGGTAATTTCTGTCCGGATTTCGTTTCCGTTACGGTTTTTCGTCCGTATCTTTTGATTGGTTCAGTTTTTACCGCGTAACTTTCCGTATATTGTTGACGTGCCGAGTGTGCACATTTTGGTTATTTTCCGAAGATTTTTGTTCGGGTATTTTTGAATCGGCGATGTTTTTCGTAGACTATAATTTTCTGTGAAATTGTAAATTTTCTGTGCAGTAGAATAAATGTTTTGGAATATGATTATCTATGTTCTGTGCGAATTCGGTAAATTTTCTTTGCAGAAAATTTTGTGTAAATTCTGTATACTGCCGTTGTGCTACCCGATTTTTGGGTAATTTCTGATTTCTCCGGATTTTTTCTGAATTGAAATGCTATGTGTATAAGCTATAAAAAGGGAGTTATAAGGGGCCTGAATCCTATGAGATTCAGTTAGTGTCGGGGAAATCTGAAATGAGCTCAAATCTGAAATCTGATATCTGTTCTGTTCCGGATCCGATAAATTCTGTTCTGGTGCTATAAGCACATCTGTTCTGGTGCCGTGAGCACATTTAGCTATTAATTACTCAGCTATTATTCTGGTGCTGTGAGCACAAGGGAGACATAAGGGTCAGAATCCGTAGTGATTCTATTTAGTTTAGTTTAGCTATTAATTAAATATCTGATATCTGATATGATATGTTCTGATACGATTTTGTTCTGTTCCGATATGATCTGTACGATTCTGATTCTGTTGATCTGATATGTCTGATCTGTTCTGTTTCTGATTTGATACGACTTCTGTTTCCGTACAGTTCTGTTTGATTTGATATCTGTCCGATTCCATTCTGATTTCTGTACGGATTTGTCTGATGTTTTGGTTTTGCGATTCTGAGGATTTTGATTGGTGGTTTGTTGCTTTGCTGAGCTGTTGAGCTCACCCTTGCTTTCTGGTGGTTTTCAGGTTCTGGGAAAGGGAAGGAAGTTCAGGATTAGTTCAGAGTTCTGATCCGTATAGGTATACTTTTGATTTTTGTACGGTCATGGCTTTTCTGATCTGTCTTTCTTTCTGTTCAAAAGCCATGTACTGTAATTGTAGATGATTATTTTGAGGAAATGAAATCAGATAGATGTTTTGTTCCGCTGTGTTTGATGATTATAGTAGCTCTGTTGTTCTGTGTTTTTGTGCCTGTTGAGTTTAAGTATTTGGAAGATCAGTTCAGTAACCAAATTCCAAAGCCAGATCCTGGATAAGAAGGTTGTGTTGCGATCCGGCTCGGGCGGGATCCGTCCCCGTCGGGTCGGGTCGTGACAAGCTTTAGTAGTATCAGAGCACTGGTTTTGGAAATTGGTTGGATTGTAAAACAGAGCTCTAGGAAGTGATCAGTGAGTCTGTCTGGGGGTAGTTTTGGGTCGTTCGGCTTTTTATTGTGCTGTTTTTGTGTTGTTTTTGTGATAGTTTTCTGGATTTTCTGGATTTTTCTGTATGGATCAGCCAGACCCAGACATGACAGATGGGCAGAGTGCCGATCAGGCAGCACCAGTGGGGAGTACAGCCCCAGTGGTCGGTGCTGATACACTGTCTCAGTTTGCTTCACTTGTTGCTCAGATGATGAGCGAGACTCAGAGCAGAGCTTCTACTGTTAGATATGAGGACATTGATCGACACCTGCAGTTATTTTTGAGGTTGAAGCCTCCGAGATTTGAGGGCGCTGTTGAGCCCAGAGCAGCCGAGGAGTGGCTGAGGAGGTTGGAAAAGACTTTTGATGGAATGCAGTGTCCTGCAGATAGGAAGGTTCCGTTAGCTGTTTTTCTGTTAGACGGAGAGGCTGAGCACTGGTGGGATGGCCAGCAGGCAGCCAGATTTCAGGGCAGACTGAACTCTTTGATAACTTGGGAAGAGTTCACTAAGGTATTTAGAGACTGGTTTGTTCCTCCTTCTGCACGACAGCAGATGCAGGAGAGTTTTCTGAGGCTTGTTCAGGGGAGCAAGACGGTAATGCAGTACGAGGCTGAGTTTACTGCATTGGCCAGGTACGCTCCGCAGCTGGTCAGCACTTCTGCTGAGAGGTGCTACAGATTTCTGAGAGGATTACGAGACACTTTGAGGCAGCCTCTGATACCATTCAGGATCACTGACTTCGCTGAGCTTGTGGAGCGAGCTCGTCTGATTGAGAATGACATGACGGCTACTCAGCAGCGGTGGACTGCGAGTAGGAAGAGATTTGGAGGTGAGACTTCTGGCAGTGGTTCCTCTGGAAAGAGGAGATTTGTTCATGGATCTGGATCTGGAGATTCCAGAAGGAGCGGAGGATCGTCTGGTACTGTTACCAGTACGACTAGTTCTGGATCTGTCAGTACGGCACATGTGTGCCAGAGTTGTGGACGGCGACACCATGACCAGTGCTACAGGATAGCTGGTCTTTGTTTCAGATGTGGTCAGCCGGGACATAGGATTGCAGAATGTCCACAGACTGGATTTGATCGGCGTTCTGAGTACCGATCTGAGGGTTTTGTCAGACCTGCCGGTTCAGCAGGAAGACCGAGGACTGTTCCTCCTCGCCCTGAGGGATTTTCTGGTAGAGGTGGTAGTACTAGTTCGGGACCACGGAGACCACCTACGACTCCCTCTGAGCAGAATAGTTCTATTGTTTCAGCTCCTGTTCCAGTTCAGCCAAGAGTTTACAGTTTGAGTCAGCAGGAGGCTCGCGATGCTCCGGATGTTGTGACAGGTACGATTTACATTTCTGATCAGCCCTGTCGTGTTTTGTTTGACTCTGGATCTAGTCACTCGTTTCTTTCCGAGCATTGTTTTGACCGAATCCAGATGCCTTTGTTTTCTCTGCCGGTTTCTTTGTCTGTGATTTTACCGGCTGGAAGTAATTTGATTGCCCGCAAGTTTTGTTTGTGTGAGATTGACATTGCTGGCAAGAAATGGAAATCTAGCTTGATTTTGTTGCCGATTTCTTCGTATGATGTGATTCTGGGAATGAATTGGCTGAGTCTGTATGAAGCTCAGATTGACTGTCTGAAGAAGCAAGTGAGTTTGCTTATGGCTGGAGAGAGAGTTGTATTTCAGGGATTACGAGGTGTTCTCTCCAGTCTGATTTCAGCGTTGGAGGTAAGTAGAATGTGGAAGAAAGGATGCCCAGTATTTTTAGCTTCGGTGCGGGATCTGAACCTAGAGGTTGGTTCTGTTTCTGAGATCCCAGTGGTACGGGAGTTTGTTGATGTCTTTCCTGAGGAGTGGGTTGGTTTACCTCCGGATAGAGATGTGGAGTTCTCTATTGATGTTTTTCCAGGTACAGCTCCTATATCAAAAGCTCCGTACAGGATGGCACCGAAAGAACTTTCTGAGTTGAAAGTTCAGCTTCAGGAGTTGGTTGACAGAAGTTTTGTGCGTCCTAGTGTTTCACCCTGGGGAGCACCTGTTTTGTTTGTGAAGAAGAAGGACGGTACACTCCGTATGTGTATTGATTACAGAGATTTGAACAAGGTCACGATCAAGAACAAGTATCCTTTGCCTCGGATTGACGACTTGTTTGATCAGCTTTCCGGATCTTCAGTATTTTCGAAGATTGATTTGCGATCCGGATATTATCAGGTGAAGGTGAAGGAGGCTGATGTGGCGAAGACAGCTTTCAGTACTCGGTACGGGCACTACGAGTTTTTGGTTATGCCTTTTGGGGTAACCAATGCGCCTGCTATTTTCATGGATCTGATGAACCGGGTATTCAGGGAGTATTTGAATCAGTTTGTGATCGTCTTTATCGACGATATTCTGGTATATTCTGCATCTGAGGATGAACATGCCAGACATTTGAGGATTGTGTTGGAGACTTTGAGGAGGCATCAGCTGTATGCCAAGTTCTCCAAGTGTGAATTCTGGCTGAAGAGCATTTCTTTTCTGGGGCATGTGATTAGCGGAGAAGGCATTTCTGTAGATCCCCAGAAGATTCAGGCAGTTGCTGATTGGCCAAGGCCAACTACGGTATTTGAGGTACGTAGTTTCTTGGGCATGGCTGGATATTATAGGAAATTTGTGAAAAGATTTTCACAGATTTCGACTCCTCTGACGAGACTGACTCAGAAGTCAGTTCCTTTTGTTTGGACACCGGAGTGTGAAGCTAGTTTTTAGCGATTGAAGGATTGTTTGACTTCAGCTCCAGTACTCGCACTTCCGTCAGGTACGGAAGGTTTTCAGGTGTTCAGTGATGCTTCACTGAAAGGATTGGGTTGTGTCCTGATGCAGCATGGTCAGGTAATTGCTTATGCTTCGAGACAGTTGAAACCACATGAGAAGAATTACCCGACGCATGATCTGGAGTTAGCTGCAGTTGTTTTTGCTTTGAAGATTTGGCGTCATTACCTGTATGGCGTCAGATGTGAGATCTTTACTGATCATAAGAGCCTGAAGTATATTTATACTCAGAAGGATCTGAATTTGAGGCAGAGACGGTGGCTCGAGTTGATCAAGGACTATGATTTGACTATTCAGTATCAGCCTGGGAAGGCGAATGTGGTAGCAGACGCTCTGAGCAGGAAATCTTCTGGATTGTCAGGTTTGTAGCTTACCTGTGATGACTTTCTGATTAGAGACATGGAGCGATTGCAGCTGGAGGTGATTTCCTCCAGTGGTTTGGAGTTAGCTCAGATGAGTATTCAGTCTTCTTTGGAAGCACGGATTCAAGAAGCCTAGAAGTCAGATTCTGATTATTCAAAGTTGATTGCACAGATTGGATCTGGTAAGACTCCTGAACTTCGAATTTCTGATTATGGTGCTATTTTCTGTAAGAACAGGTTGTGGGTACCTGTGTTTGGAGATTTGAGGCAGGAGATTCTGTACGAATCTCATCATTCAGGCTACACTGTACATCCAGGCAGTGGTAAGATGTACGCTGATATGAAGCTTTTGTTCTGGTGGCCTGGGATGAAGAAAGATGTGGCAGAGTTTGTGTCGAGATGCGAAGCCTGTCAGTTGGTGAAGGCAGAGCATCAGCGACCAGGTGGACTGTTGTAGTCGTTGCCTATCCCTGAGTGGAAATGGGAGGACGTAACAATGGATTTTGCGATGGGTTTTCCTCGATCTAGACAAGGGCACGATGCTATTTGGGTAGTTGTAGATCGATTGACGAAATCAGCCCATTTTCTTCCGATCAGACAGACGGATTCAGTTGAACGCTTGGCACAGTTATATGTGAAGGAGATAGTCAGATTGCACGGTGTGCCTCGCGTGATTGTTTCTGATCGAGATGGACGTTTTACTTCCAGACTTTGGAAGAGTGAGCAAGTTCAGTTTAAGGTCCAACATACCTAACGACCTTTTGAAGTTTTGGAAAGGATTGGAAAAGCTGCTTACAAGTTATTACTTTCTGATTCTATGCCTGATGTGCATAATGTGTTTCATGTATCCACTCTAAGGAAGTGGGTTTCAGACTCTGGGAAGAAGGTATCTGCTGATGAGGTTGAGATTCAGGAGGATCTGGCGTACAAATAAGAGCCAGAGTTGATTTTGGCGTACGACGTCTGGAAGTTAAGAAATAAAGAGATTTCGATGGTTAAAGTCCAGTGGAAGCACCGGACTGCACGGGAAGCGACTTGGGAAAATGAGTCTGACATGAGACGGTCGTACCCGTATTTGTTCTGACTGAGTTTGGATTGGATAATGTCGAGGACGACATTTTTCTGAGTTGGGGAGATTGTAATATCAAAAATCTGCTCCAGTATCGTCCAGGACGATCTGGGATCGTCCTGGGACGATCAGTGAAGATGAGCTTCAGATTTTGCCCAGATTTGCTCCAGGTGATTTTCTGTAGGCATCGTCCAGGCCGATTGGAGACATCGGCTAGGCCGATAGTTACTGTAGAAAATATCGGCCAGACAACAGCCCTGGGAGGATTCCAGGACGATCCTTTTGGTCGGATCGTCCCGGGACGATGTCGCGATCGGCCGGGCCGATCTGAGTATTACTTAAGGGAAATCAGTCGTTTTGAAGAGAGAGAAAAATCAAAAATAAAAATATCTGATTTACTGTTCTGAGGAGAGAGAAAAAGAGATTTTGAAAAAGTTGATTTCGGGAAGACGCGGAGCCGTTTTCATCCGTCGAGACTGTTCAGGAAGTTGCTGTGCTCGAGGTAAGGCACATTCCGCTTTTCTCAATTTTCAGTTCCGTCGCGTTTGGCGGTAATTTCTGTCCGGATTTCATTTCCGTTACGATTTTTCGTCCGTATCTTTTGATTGGTTCAGTTTTTATCGCGTAACTTTCTGTATATTGTTGACGTGCCGAGTGTGCACATTTTGGTTATTTTCCGAAGATTTTTGTCCGGGTATTTTTGAATCGGCGATGTTTTTCGTAGACTATAATTTTCTGTGAAATTGTAAATTTTCTGTGCAGTAGAATAAATGTTTTGGAATATGATTATCTATGTTCTGTGCGAATTCGGTAAATTTTCTTTGCAGGAAATTTTGTGTAAATTTTGTATACTGCCGTTGTGCTGCCCGATTTTTGGGTAATTTCTGATTTCTCCGGATTTCTTCTGAATTGAAATGCTATGTGTATAAACTATAAAAAGGGAGTTATAAGGGGCCTGAATCCTATGAGATTCAGTTAGTGTCGGGGAAATCTGAAATGAGCTCAAATCTGAAATCTGATATCTGTTCTGTTCCGGATCCGATGAATTCTGTTCTGGTGCTATAAGCACATCTGTTCTGGTGCCGTGAGCACATTTAGCTATTAATTACTCAGCTATTATTCTGGTGCTGTGAGCACAAGGGAGACATAAGGGTCAGAATCCGTAGTGATTCTGTTTAGTTTAGTTTAGCTATTAATTAAATATCTGATATCTGATATGATATGTTCTGATACGATTTTGTTCTGTTCCGATATGATCTGTACGATTCTGATTCTGTTGATCTGATATGTCTGATCTGTTCTGTTTCTGATTTGATACGACTTCTGTTTCCGTACAGTTCTGTTTGATTTGATATCTGTCCGATTCCATTCTGATTTCTGTACGGATTTGTCTGATGTTTTGGTTTTGCGATTCTGAGGATTTTGATTGGTGGTTTGTTGCTTTGCTGAGCTGTTGAGCTCACCCTTGCTTTCTGGTGATTTTCAGGTTCTGGGAAAGGGAAGGAAGTCCAGGATTAGTTCAGAGTTCTGATCCGTATAGGTATACTTTTGATTTTTGTACGGTCATGGCTTTTCTGATCTGTCTTTCTTTCTGTTCAAAAGCCATGTACTGTAATTGTAGATGATTATTTTGAGGAAATGAAATCAGATAGATGTTTTGTTCCGCTGTGTTTGATGATTATAGTAGCTCTGTTGTTCTGTGTTTTTGTGCCTGTTGAGTTTAAGTATTTGGAAGATCAGTTCAGTAACCAAATTCCAAAGCCAGATCCTGGATAAGAAGGTTGTGTTGCGATCCGGCTCGGGCGGGATCCGTCCCCGTCGGGTCGGGTCGTGACAAGACCTAACCTTGGGATTGGTCCAATGAGTTCCAATTGGCATTTGAAACTTGTTAGAAGTGGTTGTAGGTTAAGCGATAGTCTCCATGCAATGAATTGTATGTAGGGGTCTTTTAGGTCAAGTTGAGGTTCAAAGGTGAGTTTTGTCAATTATGGTCTACAAAGGATTCACTTAGGTTTAGGTATGTATGGGTGTATGTTTGGAAGGCTTAGGAAGTTTTGACAGGCTTAGGAAGTTTTGACATGGTTTGGTTTAGTTTATATGCATGTTTGAGGGTGTATGAGGCAAATGGGCCTTTATTGGTCAAAATGACCAATCATGCTCAACCTAGCTTAATCAAGGGTTCATTAGGGTCTAAACATGATCAAGGATGATTGCAAGATGCCTAGGGATCAAACCTAAGGCTTGGGTTAATGTTGATAATATGCTTCATGCATATGAAAGGATTTTTGGATTTACGGATCCATTTAGTTAAACTAGATCAACCTTGGTCAACAATAGACCCAAATGGATTCAAATCATTGAAGTAATGATTAGGAACATACTTAAGCCATTTTCAAAGGTTTATAAGGTGTTTAAGCCAAGATGCCATATTGTGTGGCATGAATTGCCATATTGTGTGGCATGAATGCCATATTGTGATCAAAGCTTTAGGTTTTAGGGTTTGGAAGGGCATGTGAGCGTCTAAAATGGCTAGGGATACTCTAGGAAGGCAGCCAATCAATAAGTGAATGACTAAACACCACTCCAGAGGTTTCACCTAGGGTTTTGAGCAAGCTAAAGATTTATCTAGAAAGGGAAAATCCAAGGCTTTTTAGGGTTTAGATTTAAATTGTATTTTGAATTATTTGAACACCGGAGATGATTGAATGATTTAGGATAATTGAAGGGCTTTGAATTGTGTTTAATTAAAATGTGGTTAATCCATTAAATTTGAATTGATTAAAATTTAAATGGTTGATTGATTGAAGTTGATTGATTTTGAGTTATGTTTGAAAAATGATTAAATTATAAATAATCATTGACAATCACTTTTTGATTAATGATCACAATTTAATGATTGAATGTGATTGATTAATTGAAGTTTAATAATTGAAAACCACTAAATGATTGAAAATCATTGAATGATTTATGATTAAATCATGATTGATGTTTTAATGATTGAACTTTATGACTTAACATATTAATTGGATTAAGTTTAAATGTAATTTGAACATGAATGGATTTTAATGATTTGAATTGATTGGAATAATTAAAGGGGTTTAATGATTAAACACTGTGATTGAATGCGATTGAAGAATTGGCCTTATATAAAAATGAGGTCAACAGAAAGCATGACTAAAACTTGATAGATTTGATTAAAATAGCGTGACCAAATCAAATGGGAGATCCAAACAAAAGGGCATGATCATATCAATATAGCATAGTCCAAATAGATGACTATATTAAGGATAAACATGACCCAAAGAGCATAGCTAGCTAATGATGTTTCCCTATCAAAAGAGCATAACTAAGAAGGTAAGTAGGTAAGTAGAACATTCAAAGGAACATAATTATAATAATAGAAGTAGACTTAACCAAATATGATATGGCTAATCTAAGAAAATTCTCAACATACGAGATGTGACTGAGAGGAACATAAATTATAATCAAATGATTGTGATCATATTGAAGACAAACTCAGCCAAAGTAGTATGAATTAGTTCAAAGGGAAGTCTAGGTAAGAGAGCATAGTTAAACTATTGACTCAAATTTGATTGAAATGTCAATCAAGCTAATGCATGTATATTGTTGATATAAAATAGGGTTGATTAGAATGGTACCTAGAAGAGTTAAGCATGCATAGGTATTATGACAATAGTACCATGAGGATATAAAGAAGTTGGATTAACTAAAATGCTATGTGAGTTATCTTAAAAGATGTTGTATCATATTGATCGACTTTATAACAGTGTTATGCTAATTAATATACTTATAAAATGATGTATATGGCTTAACCCATATCAATTAAGCTCAATTTAATGATTATCTAGTTGAAATAAAATTAATCAAATTGAAATCCTAGAGTGCATGTGCAGTAACTAGCTGACCCTATGTATGTTCAATGCAAATGTGAAAGTGCATGATATGCATGATCTGTAAGCAAGAAAGGATAGTACTCTCATGTCCACTTGGCATCCACATCATCATGCAGTTAATCTCATTTATTGTATCCAGTTTCTATATATATCTAACTACTGTATCGTGATTAGAGTGAATAAAATTTCTTTAGCTTCTTCATGTATTGCTCTTTCTCCTTGGTTGTGCATCTACATGGTATCAGAGCAGTAACTCTCCCTTCCCCTCCTCTTCTTTCGTCTTTCTGCGTGGCTCCCTCACCCGTGTTGCTTCCCATGGACATCTCGTCAAACAGATCATCTCTTAATCACTTCACCACCGAAGAACCGCCTCCTTCCTCCCCCTCCCCCCGCGACGATTCCCATGTCGCTTAAATTTCTAATGAGTAATGTCAAAAACATCATCTCTCCACCCCTCATTGTCGACAACCACCCTCTATGGTGATCTAAAACTCTCAAATTATTTCGGGCAAACGGCTATCAAGGATTCTTGGATGGAACTTCTCCTCCCCCATCAAGAACAATCACTTTGCCGGACGGCAAGATGATACCTAATCCAAACTACAACACCTGTGTGTGTTGTGTTCTATAATGATTTTTGCTATGAACAACCATGCCAAAGTAAAAAAAAAATTTAAAAAAAAGTTGAAGCTTAGAAATGATGTTTTAAAGATGACATTATTGAAATGACTAAACTCCAGTATGAGGTTAAGGTCAAAGTCAAAGTTAAACATCTATAATCACTAATTAATTGAAAATTAAATGATTGTAGGAAATATATTGGAAAATTAGTACAATTATTATGAAAATAAGTTAACGACCTTTCCAATACTATCAAATCAATTTAAATTATATTCTCAAATATTATGGGTATTTTTAGAGTTTAATTAAGAATTATCATAATTATCACGATGGAAAAATTATAAAAATTATCAAATATTTGGAAAGACATTCCAAAATCTTTAAGGATGTGAAGTGTTTTCCAATTGACTTTGAGAAACATAGATTAAGCCTTGAATAAGATAATTTAATAAAAAAAAATTATTTATCATTATTTAAAATAATTAATAATGAAAATCACATTATACACAAAGTATACATCCTATGGTGATGCAACCCTGGTCACATGATCATACATATGAGATGAACATTATTTCTAGAATCTTTTAAAATTATTTAATATTTTTTTATAGATACAATAAAGAAAATAAAAATTATGAAAATTATTTAAAAAATTAGAAAAAATTAAATAATGTGGAATGTTCTCTAACATGCTTAACATGATATTTGAAATTGAAATGTGCATTGGTGATATCATATGCATGAAATTTATTATTTTTTTAAATTAAAATATATGATTTTAAAAATTGAAAAATATTATTTTGGAATTAATTATTTTGAAAGCTTATGTTTAAGCACTACACAATCCTTTTAGGATATTTAGTGTAGTTTTTATCAATTAAATAATGAAATATTATTTTTTAATTATTCAATTATTAAAAATAGGAAAAGACCTCAATTAAATTTCAATAAATTGGTTTATATTTAAGATAGCAATTTGTATCCACGTTATGCATGCTATAATTATGGGACCTTCAAGGGAAAAATATTAATTTTGTATATATTTAAAATGTTAAAACCAATTGCTAGAAAAATTCATGAATATTAATATTAACTTGGGGAATATCTCTAAATTTTTTGAGAATTTTTTTAAATATTTTGCTAGGTCTAAAATTTTTTAAAATAGTAATAAATGCTATTTTTTAATTAAAAGATATATTAAATGGATTCCAAAATTTTCTAAGAAATTCAGAGAGATGTATAGCCATATAAGGAACAATCTTGATTTTTTTTTTTTTTTTTTTAATTTTGAATTAAAATCCCAATTTCTAGGATTTCTGAATAGTGAAAGTAAGGTTTTAAGAAAATTCACAAAATCCATTATATGATTCATCTGACCTTGAAGATTATATCAGGGGCTTATTGGAGTACTCTTTTAACCTCTCAAATGAGTTTGAGAAATTTCTAAATTTGTTTTGTGTTCATAATTCTTAAAATTAGAAAATTTTAGCATGATAGTATTTTACCTAAAATTTACAAGGTTTTGTGCATCCATTATGATATTTCATTCCATTTTGAGTTTTGGATTTCTTTTGGAGGGCATTTAGGCCAATTAAGGAAACTCATGCACATACATCACTTACTGAAGACTCAAACTCAAGACCTCTTGATTGTTAGCCAAAATTGCCAACCAACTAACAGGGTGAGCTGCGTAGAGTTTGGATCAATAACAACAAAAATATTATTTAGATGCTTAATAAACCCTAGAGAATATTCTCCATATTCCCCACGTGCTCTCTTTCGAACCATGGTGATGGGTTGGCTTTGTCCTACCTGACTTGATTCCCACCCAACATGACTTCTCCCTATATGCTCAACCAAACTACATGATTTGATATGAATTAGATTCAAGAGAGTGAGGGCTTGAACTTTAAGCGGCAAACTCAATATATTGTGGCTTGGATACATCACTCTGCTTGATTATTCAAAAACAAAAAGGATATTTCTATGACGTTGTGACCTACCAAGGCTTGAAGAATTGATCCACTCAACTTCTACAACACAAGGTAGGAAAACACTTCACTTTGGTCGGGCTAAGAAGGCCTGGTCTTCTAGCTTAGAATGACTGATCCTGATTCCTGATAAGCAAGTAACCTTATTTTGGATGGTTGATGCTTGCCGATAGTGGTCAGAGGTGCCTAGGTGTGTGGGGACTGGCTGCACATATGTAGCATGCTTTCCAACCCCTTGCCTGTTGTTACATGGTTTCTGTAATAGTCAAAAAGCCAAGTGGGTAACCAAGGATGAAACCATGGTTTACCGTAGGTTTAATCCTACTTATATTAATCCTAAGCTCTTAGCTTAACACTTGGGGGCTTGGAGAGAGTTTAGGGAGGTATTCATATGCTCTTGGGTTATGATTGGAAGCCAAACTTGGTGGTTCATGGTAGGATGGCTGGGATGAGGGTTAAAATTTTTGACGTGGTAAGCTTAGGGTTTTTTAAAGTTAAATGAAAATAGCTTGGATAAATATTTTGACCATTTGATGAGTTTAATTCTCTTCTAACCAACCATATTCCTTAATGAGGTAAATTAGTTATTTTAGCCTAATTGACCTACTTTAATGGTCAAAAGATGATATGCTAAATTAAGATTATGTTTATAATATTCTTGGCTAAAATTAATTCTAATGTGTAGAGTTAATCTAATCAATTTGATTAGCTAGGTTAATCCACTTAGAAATTGAATGCCACTTTCTGGGCTCGAATTAAACATATTGAGGCATTTGATTGAATTGACTCACATGAAGTGATCAAATTGTATTAGACCCAACTAGGTTTCTCTCGCTAACATCCTAACAAAACCTCTTCTAACGATGTGATTTGATTTTTGCCATTTTGTTGAAGTATATCACTTGCAAAGAAGGTATATTATCTTTAATGAACAATTGACAAATTGCCTTGTTTAACTAATTATGGTCAATTCAATGATCAAATTAAGCTAACCAAGGTGGGCAAGGATTAAAAAAAAATTCAAAAAGTTGTCCAAAAATAATTCTAATTTTTATAAAAAGTTTTGCACACAAAGTTTAAATAATTCCTAAAGTATAAAAAGTAATTGTTTGGCATAAATCTTATAAAGCATAAATTTAATTTTGGTAAAATTAGGCTTTTTGTAAGCTTATTGTCAAAGTATGAAATAAAAACCCTATAGACTTCTAACGCATAACTGACTTTAAATAAATTTGAAATATATATTCAAAGCTTTGTTGCACTTATCTTGATCTATTAAAGGTAATTTTGATGTTATTTTCGTCATCATGCATGTATATGTACCATATGTTATGTGATTATGTTGAATTCAATTTGCAATAATTCTAATCTATCTGAAATACTTAAGGACTATATAGTTGGTTAATAAAAGAATGGTTAATAAAAGAATGCAATGTGAAAGTAATGCAGTGTAAAAAAAAGTGCATTGTACTTGAAATACTTTGTTTCTATTTAGATGAGTGTAAAATAAACACAGTTGATTACTTTTTTTTTTTTTTATTTGGCTTAGAGTAAAATGAATGCATTGTAAACTCTAAATATGATACTGGTTGGTAACCACCTGCTATGATGGGTGATGGTGTTAGGTGATGACAACTGATAATTGATGGTGGTGGTGGGCAATAGTGGCCAATAATGGGCAATGGTGGCTTTTGTGATGGTTAGCAGCTGATAGAGGGTGATAGTGGTTTTGGTAGTGATGGCGGGTGGCAGCGATGGGTGGTGGTGATCAGCGGTGGTGGTTAGCAGTGATGAGTGATTGAGGATGGCGGTGGAGGGATGTGGTGGTGGCGGGATGTGGTGGCTAATGATGCTGCTGTGGTGGTCGGTGGTGGTCGACGGTGGTCGTTGGTGATGATGGGCCACTAGAAGTGACAACGTAACTTACTTGTGAGGAAAAAGGAATTTGATCAAAACTAGTCTTATTTACTTTTATCTAAAATGAATTAGAACACTTTGCACCACAAAAGGAATACTTTACGCCACATTCATTTTTCATCAAACCAAACACTAATATTTTTAAAATTCTCACAAAAGGAATACTTACACCTACTTTAATTTAAATCAAACATCCCCTTAACATATTAAAATATTCAAGCATATTTTTATTGTCATCAAAATCAAAATAATGAATCTTAAGGCTCAATGTCTCCCCCCTAGTTATTGTGTCCCGGAATATTCACAACGATATATATATATATATATATATATATATATATAATTTAAATGTCTTAGCATTGTATGAAGATCCAGCACGCAATCAGATAAAAAGAGAGTACAACATTCATAAGAGACACCAAGATTTTCACGTGGAAAACCCTTAAAAGGAGAAAACCATGGTGCCAAGCCCAGTTTGAATGAATCCACTAGCAGTTGCAGTTGATTACAAATAAGGCCCTTCATTGGAGGGAAGACCTTGGCTTGATGTAACAAATATACACCATATAGAGTGTGTTGCATGTTGGAAATAGGAAGAATCATTATTGACATGTTCGTTTGGTCGGAAGGACTATAGTTGATGGATGACAAAAGTTGGGAAGAACATTATTTGGTGATGGAGGTCGGATGGATCGTACTCGGTGGGCGACGCAGGTATGAAGAACCGTTGTTTAGTGACGGAGGTCGGAAGGACCGTAGTAGGTGAGTAATAGAGGTTAAAATGATCGTAGTCGGCGAAGGAGGTCAGAAGGACCATAGTAGGCTGGCGACGGAGGTCAGAAGTCCGGCGACTTACAGAAGTTGGTGACGGGTGGAAGTCTGGTAACTGGTGGAAGTTCGGCGTCGGATAGAAGTTTCACAACTGGCGGAAGTCCGACGACAGGTAAAAATTCGGCGATGGACAAAAGTCCGGTTATGGGCAGAAGTTCGGCGTCGGGTAGAAGTCCGACGAAAGTCCGACAATTGGTAGAAGTCTGACAACTGGCTAAAGTTTGATGTCGGTTTAAAGTTCGACAGAAGTTTGACAACGGGCGGAAGTTTGACGTTGGGAAGAAGTTCGACAAAAGTTTAATGACGGGCATAAGTTTGGTGACGGGCGGAAGTCTGGCGTTAGGTAGAGATCCGACGACGGGCGGAAGTTCAACGTCAGGTTGAAGTCCGTTGAAAATTCAGTGACGGAAAGAAGTCCGGCAACGGGCGAAACTTTGGCGTCAGGTAGAAGTCCGACAAAAGTCTACAGACAGGCAGAACTCCAGCGTTAGTTGGTGGTCGGGCATAACTCCGGTGTCAGTCGGTGGTCGGGCATAACTCCGGCGTCGGTAGGCTGTCGGATGGAAATCCGGTGGCGGTCGAGGAAGAGTCTTGTGGCAAGAGAGCTCTCTTCCTTCTCTTCTTGCATAGGCTTCCTTCTCCCCCCTCCCCCTTTTTGGGTGTGCCTTTCTATGAGAAATGAAGGGTCTATTTATAATTTTCTGAGAGTTGCATGACCAGTAAATAGGAGAAAGATCAAGGGTAATTTGAGAGTGGTTTGGATGGACGACTGATGTTGAGTCCTTTTATTTGTTCTCCTGCATAGAACAAGTTATGGTATCTAGATGCATTATATATTAATTTTTTATCTTTGATTTTGTATAAGTTTCTATTTTTTTGGTGAAATTCTCTAGTATTGCATAGGAGCTGATGGTTGGTTGATATCATTAACCCTAAACTTTATTGAAATACATGATGGAATTTCTTAAATATGTGGATGACTTGTGGATGCACTACAATTATGCTGATCTTTTATTATGTGGTATGACCTGTGGAGAAATTCTGTCTTCTATTGCTACTTCTAGGATGACCTTTTTGGGATGTTTTCGACAATATTATTTATACTAATCTTGCCATGAAGGAATGTCCTTTTTTGCTTCTTTTGGAATTTGTTTGGCTAACTACAATCTTCGGGGTCCTTATTTCTATATCATTATTGTGGAGTATTCTTCTGTAATTTTTTTAAGGGAAATGATAACTCCTTTGAATCTTTTGTTGCAAACAAGTGGCACCCCTCACCTCAATCGATTTATGTCATATATTATATTTTTGGGCTACCTCAGATGGCAACCATGGTGTTCACTGAAAATTTATTAGATTTTGGGGTATTTTTTAGCCTATTTTTTATTTTCTTGCGCTAATTTTCTCATCAATTGTATGTAATTGTAATCTTAGCAATCTTTTTTTTTTCTCCCCTTTTTTTTTTTTTCTCTCTTGGTAGTTTTTTAGGAGTAGAAATTAGAATCATATTATAATTTAAATTATTGTTAATAAAAAATGCTCGGTGTGGCTCCTTGAAGAATAAAATCGATCAGAGGGCCATTATATAAGGAACCATTGAATAGGAAGAAAATTTAAATTATGAACCTTGTAAGAGAAGATTTATCTTTGTGTTCTTCATGTTCTTATGCTTTTAGCCTCAATATAGATGAAGAGTTTGAAAATATCACTTGTTTCCTTATTTCAGGTATATTATAAATTATGATCGAAATATCCAATGGATGCTTAAGTATTAAAGCCTCCATGAAGATATCATCATCTTCAACTTGTATGCTCACGACACCATCTACTTTTGCATTTAGTATATCCAACGGTAAAAGATGGTGAAGCAATTTGTCTTGCATCATCCTCATTTACACAAAAGTTTTCAATTAAAATCATGTTTTCAGTAATAAACACATATATGATAGATCAATGTTGCATGGATATTGATATCTCATTCAAGAAAATAAATAAATAAATATAATAATTCATTAATAGATTAGTTGGAGGAATATAAATTATGGACTATGCTCCACCAAAACAGTACATCATCTCTAGTTTCAAATTATATTGTTTTTAATCAACATATATTATTTTTATATAAGTTCTATATGATCTTCAAAGAATACTTCTTTGAATTACTGATCATTTACTCTGTTTCTGATTTAATTTTCTTATTTTTATTCTCCTCTATACAGTACAAACTTATTGATATGTTATTCAACTTCAAAAAATAGTTGACCTAGACATAGTTTTGTTTTTATTAGAACATATGTTCTAACATTATTCAAAGCATGATCAAACATGATTTGAACATTATTCAAATAAGTATATGAATCAAATACAAGCACCGCAGAGCCACAGTGGGGGCACGTTCCTCCACTGGCCCGCTAAAATCGATATGAGGTGGCTGGGGAAGGAGAACGTCAGGTGGTTTTTTGTCCGGACGTAATAACTTTTCGTCAAGAGTAATTATTGTGTATAGACACCGAATGCGTCCAGAGACCAATAACAATGCTGCACGTCACCTAGAGCTTGGTACCGAGTACTTGAGATTGCTCTGTATACGTCCAGATTTTCTGTTTTTTGTCCGGATGTAATAACTTTTTGTCAAGGTAAGTGCAGAGCATGGGACGCTTTTTATTAAAGGAGAAGTTGAAGTGGATGCAGGGATGAGTAGAGCCACCGAAGGTACAGTACCATGATAGTTTTGGCAGCTCTACAAATTGGATGCTATTAAGGCGGAGATAGAAGAATGGAATGCTAAAGGTTATTATGTCCACTGTGGAAAAATTTAAAATGCTGGTCCTCTTAAATAAGTTTGTTTGCCTGCCGCAGTCTTTTTCAATATTTAGAGCGTCATTTCCAGTTTCCTATTTTTCTTGGCCCTTCATAAAAATACAATCAAAACCAGCACATTGCATTTGCCTAACTAAAATAAAAGTAGTTTCATGGAGCAGTCTGAGCAAGTTAATGCGAGAATAAAACTAGTTTCAACATACATTGGATCTTTCAAGAGTTCACGGATGAATGATTTTTTAGTTAAATCTACTCAAATTAGGAACAATGACACCATATCATACCATTTCTATAGGAATGATAGGATCCTAAATTCTAATTGAGCACTATAGCTACTCAAACTCTCAAAGAAGAAACAAAAACTACAATAAAACAAATATTTTTGGAGATCGTTTTGACAATTTTATTGTTTTCTAAATTTAGTTTCATTTTATTTATTAGTTTTTCATTTATAAGATGTTTAAATACATATTTAAGGTATGTAAACAAAAATAATTATATACTTAGCTTACTATTTTTTTTCATTTTTTTAGGAGAGATATACCTAAAAATTCTTTTTGGATATAATTATCTCTAATGAGAGATAACTCATTATTTATGGACAACTTATTAGACTGGAAAGTAAACCCTAAAATTTTAGTGGCCACTAATTTTTCGTTAATTTATTATTAAATTCTACAAAACTATATGAAATATTTTAGTATAAAGTTTCATATATGTCACAAATTTACAAGTAACATTCTTGAATGTTTAATTATTAAATAAAAAAATAAAATCAATCACGTGAAAATAAAATCAATATTTCAACAAGGTTCAAATGTAACTAAAAAAAATGTTCTAACAAAGTTTGAAACACTATCTTCGACATTCTATCTAACTTTGTGTTATAATTTCATTAATATGAATAATAAAAAAATTAAGAAAATACTATTCATATCTACTAAAATCTTTTTTTTTTTTTTATTAAACTTTATTAGTGCGGGAAGAAATCTTCAACAAAAGGATGATAATATTAATAAAGAAAGTTGACGTATGAAAGATGTCATGTTATTCTTCCTATACATTGGGAATATAAATATAAAAATATTATTTTAATTAAAATTTAATTTTTAAATATATTTTCTTAAAAAATTAATATATAGAAATTTAATTTTCTCTCCTACTATTCTTTAAAAATAAAACTTACATTTACCAATTTCAAGTAAAACTATCATAATAGGCAGGTCTCGTGTATATATATATATATATATATATATATATATATATATATATATATATATATATATATATATATATATATATATATATATATATATAATTTTGAGACATAAATTTTTTTTTTGAGACATTTAGGTCATTTAAGGTAAATTCATACACACAACGCATACACATGAACTCAAACCTTAAACCTCTTAATTGGAAGCCTAAACTCTCAACCCAAAAACCAAGAGGAGTTAAATTTCTCTCCTACTCAAAAGTACAACCTACATATACCAATTTCAAGAAATCCCGCCACAATCGGCGGTCGCCTAGCCCAGCCGAAGCTCTCCTTCCACAGGTCATGCTAAATCTCTTATAGTCTCGTCACGCACTATTGATTTAGGGATTCTCACCTTCGATCTGGTTTCTCCTCAGATCCCCCCTCTTTATCGGATATCTCAGCTGCCCAAGCACCGCAAGAAGCCAAGTTAGGGTTTTTGATTCTGACTAGTTCATGGCGATGCATGCAGGGATGGGGCTTTCTAAAGTTGCGCTTTTGATAGGGGCTGGTAATCCCACTGTTATTGTTCTGCTTCTTCAATACCTAGTAGTTATTTCTTTCCGTGATCTGACGATCTTGGAATATGATGGCTGTACTGTACTTGTTCAATAGGATACACTGGCTCAATCCTCGTGCGCAACGGCAAGCTTTCTGATATCTTAGCCGAGCTTCAGGTGTGATTATTCGTCCTGTTGTTTCTTGCTATTGGTCTGTTTATTTTTCTTGCAATTGATCGTTTAACTTTATATGAGAACTTCATTGGATATATTGAACAAGTTATCCCTATGAAATTTGTGGTTTTAATGTTTTTCAGTGACTCGGTTGAATATGCTGAATCTATCATGTCATTGTGAACATCTATTGAATGGATTGTTTGTGATGCATTCAAAAATTATTTGCAGACTTTGTTGAAGTCCACCGAAGGTTCTGATTCAGATTCCGCGGATTCTGTTGCTCAACAGGTTTTATGCCTTACTTTTGTTTATGGCCCTAGCATAATTATTTTACATTGGCCTTCCATTTATGTACCTATTTTATGATTGAATTTTATCCTAGTTATGAATAGTTGTTTTATTGTGCTCATTTTGTGATTAAGTAACGAATTCAAACTTTATTTTTAAGGCTATTAAGAGAAAGTTGGTTGAAGGGTTTTATGCATGAAAGAATGAATAGTCGATTGAATGAATCATCCTATTTGCATTAATTTTTAGTTATTTACTTATTCTATATTACACCTTTGGAATCTCAGTTATTTGGATTTGGTTCATGCATAACAAACATGGCAGTAACATAACCCCCCCCCCCCCCCCCCCCCCCCCCCCCCCCCCAAAAAAAAAAAAAAAAAAAAAGAAAAAAAAACATGGCAGTTCCTGAATTGTTTTTGAATCAATCATTCATTCCTACACTTATGGTTCTTTAGCTAATTTAAAAATATTTTTCACGAACCAAGACATTTTTTTGGAGTAACAGTCACCAATATAAAATATGGGCGAAACATACAATATTTGCTAATTGTGTTCATGGAGTACAGATTCCATGTTTTGGTGGTTAGTTTCTTGTTATTCTATTTTCTTCTCATTTTTGCCATTACAATACTGATGTCATCCATGCCTTGCGGTATGTCTACTGATTGTACTCATACAGTTTTCTATTCATTATCTTGCAGGTCAGCAGACTGGCCATGGAGATTCGACAACTTGCTTCAGCACGTTCAATTACTGTTGTGAATGGAGGTTCAGGGCAAGGTTTGTGCTTTAGTGATGAATATTAAGTAGAACATTCATATTCAAAGTATGTCATTCAAGACATAGTTATTTGCATAAACTCCTTATGTGTTTATTTTTATAATTTTGGATTGTTCCATAACCTGTCTGCTTTGCTTGATAATTGAAACTTGCATTTCTCTTGAGGTATTGCTACTGGATAAATATCTCAGTTCTTTTTGTAAGATAGCTTGTTTAGTCTTTTATTGTCTAAATATACGATCTCTAGGAAGATATCCAATGGATTTCTCTTCCCAAATAATTGGAATAAGGCCAGGGATTTGATCTCTAGAAAACTAAAATCTATTTGAAGAAAATAGGAATGTACCATAAGCATGATAATATTTTAGTTATTTAATATCTTCTATTCACATTGCTCATTCCAGTATTTTTTTTGCTTCTATTGATAATGTGAATTCTTTATAGTTTATGTAAGATGCTTAATTCAGTGGTCATCTATCCAGGAAATGTCACATCTTTTTTGGTGCCGGCTGCAACATTGGGGGCTGTAGGCTATGGCTATATGTGGTGGAAGGTACAGTTGATTCAGCATATATTCATAATTTATTCCACTCAGAAATTATAATTTTTTTGTATGTTTCCATGTGGGGCCTTTTTGGCTGCTTACAAGTGAGAAGAAGAGCCACGTCCCTATTTGTCAATGAATGATAAGGAGGCCACTTCTAAAAGGGTTGTTTGGTTGTGGATGAAATGGAAGCTTTTAGTAATCCATATATACATACATGCAAGCCACATGCACACATGCGCTCATGCTGCTGCAATCACTGCTAATATTTATATGTTGTAATCAGTCAATTAATTATAATATTGTGCATTGTACATTATAATAAATATCTAACGTTTGTTGCATATAATTTATTTTATATGCATTACTAAATATATTCTAAATATTATGTACATAAAAAAAATTAAAAATAATAATATCTAATACATTATATAGTTTATGTTATATATTTAATATATTATTTATTGTATAATCTTAAAATTTCACAAGAAGGTGAGTAAAGTCAAATAGCTAAGAATAATGCTTGTCACTTCTTGCTAAAGAAATCACTTCCCATTTCTCCCCTCAACCAAACAGCAAAAGTGGTCCACGTCCTCATTGGACGCTTCACACTTTTTTACACATTCAATCAACAATCCTTTGATTGGAGTATTATATTTGTTTTCTACAGCCCAGGAACTATAAGTTGCATTACCTATGAGAGTTAAATCTTTAACCTAGGCAATACATGCTGACATATTTTGATTGTGTCTGAGGCTGAAAGATAATTGATACGGTATTGCTGTTTGAATGTGTTCTTTTAATCTTAAGAAAAAAGTTTAGTTTTTAATTAAAGCAAATTATTGTAAGTACATGATTATGGTGCTAAGATTATGAATTTGGGAGTTTGATTTGGTAACCTTTTTGGGAAATGGTTAGCCGATCTGAGGTTTCATTCTATCAGTATTGTAGAGTATTGTTGTACTTTTTGGTTAAATTATATGAATATATGCAACTGATCACAAAGTTGGCAGTCTAAATTAAAATTGTGAGTTGTGGTTCAATAGGATTAGCATATTAAAAATTGCACATAATACCCAGCTTGAGAACAAAAAATTCTTTTGAAGGGCTCCAGAATGTGTAATTAGCTGTGTGATTTGTAATCTATTTGGTATTGCATTGTTTGGTGGAGAAGTACTAATCCTTTTATTTTTAAATCGTACAGGGCCTTTCTTTCTCTGATCTTATGTATGTTACTAAGCATAGCATGGCAAATGCTGTTTCAAGCATGACAAAGCATCTGGAGCAAGTCTCAAATGCTCTTGCTGTAAGCCTCTCTTACTTCTCAGGAAATTTGTTCTAATATGTTATTCTTGGATGACTTTTTGTGAATGTGTTACAATTGAATCTATTTGCATGCCATGATAGCATGATGTTCTATCTACATTCATCGTTGGATCTCTTGTTTTCTAAATTCTTTATGAACTATTTTCTTAAGGTGCAATATGAAGTGGGAGTTTTTTTTTTCTTGAAACTTTAATTTGCGAATGCGAAGTGCAAAGAACAAATAAAATAGTACTTTTGTTAAGTAACGCATTCATGAATGGTATATCCCATATGCGCACACTTCATTAATTTAATTCACTTTTTTTAGCTAAAAACAAATCCTGTAATACTTCTAACAGGTTAAATAAGACAAGAAACAGTGAAACACCAATTCTAGATAACTTTATGGACGTTCATTTCTCATAAATAAATTGGTCCAATAAAATATGGTTAACTAACAAAACAAATAAAATTAAGCTCTAAATATAATGAAAAAGGTGTACGTTTCATATCAAATATAAAGATCACATTCGAAGCTCAACCTGTAGATTCCTGCAAGTAGTAAGGGACATTAATGCAACATGAAGCATAAGTATAAGACCAAGAGTTATTTTAATCTTAAGACGAGCATTCAAAATGATATTCAGGTCACATAAAGCAAGCGATAACTTTTTGCAAACAACATAAGAAAAATGAAAAAGAAAATGGGTCATGTGTAGTCGTTAATGATAATAGAGAAAATGAAATAATCAACTCCATCAGGCAAAAATCCTTCATCTTGAAATCCTTCCTCTATATCCTTTGATTCATCATCATTATTTGCATTGGCCTCTAGTTCATCATCTTCTGCTTCTATTTCTTGACTAACAATCAAAACTTTTAGATTCCTTTTGATTTTATATTGTAAATTTTAAAGAAAACCTTTACTTAACTACTACAGTAAATTCATTAATTTTCCACCATGCGAGGCCATTATATTAAATGCTCCTTTATGGCATTCCTCATTTCCCCAGCCATTCATTCATATTTCAAAACACTTGTCAATACACTATAGGACAATTGAGTCATTAGTAATTTTTTAATCCCTCAAGTAGAGATTGCTTCTATTCAATGAACACATTTTTCTAGATTTTTTCAACTAATTTAAGGTATTATCATCATCCTAATTAGCTTTACCAGAACTACTTGGGTCTAGCTCGATGAATTCTCATTTTTTGTTTAACTATTTTAGGATATATATCATTTTCTTGTTGAGTGTTGCATAAGGGAAACCCTATTTTTTGCTGGTCCTTTTGAACGGCTTATATATATGTCACAGTCTACACTTTTTCTTTTATAATCCTTTGGTACTAAATGTATCTACTTGTCTAATGATATTCTTTTTGCTCTCTTTGTATATTTCTGAACCACTTGAAGTTTATTTTCATCTACCTTATCTTTGTTAGATACATCTCTAATCATCTATTAATATAATAATTTTTTAAATTTATTTTTATGTATTTCATCTCAACTGCATCTGAACATTCACATTTTTGCCATACTCGACTTAGTTATTTATAATTTTTTTGCTGCTTAACTCTTGAATCTACACAACATAACTGAGCTTTTTGTAATTTAATAATATTTATCTTTAAATTCATGATAGTCTCTTATCACTGATGAATCCTCAGACATTTTTCCATTTTAACCATCTAGTTTGAACTCTACAAGTTATAGTCTTAATTTTTTTATCTAGATCCTCATTCTTTTATATAATTAAACTAAGATTCTTACTCAATCACACTTAGGCATCACTTTTTTTCTAATAATATTGGCTGATAATTACTAATATCACTCCCAACAAAACTGCATATCATATATTAAATTTTATTTCATTAACTCTATGCCATCTATCTTCCAAATACTTTTCCCTTATTTTCATTTTTTTACTTGCTTCAATAGATATCTAACAAAATAGAATTGAAATATGACATTTATGAGAGGTATACTCCAATGCATCCCATTTGGAATATTTTTTGTAAACATGTCATAACCAATTAAAGAATATGGACTCATTACTCATCTTCTTGATGTAATATTGCTGTTAAAACTATCTTTAATACTAGTCAGTGCTTCATTATACATTTTTATTCCTTAAATACCCATGAATTATCATAGTACTTAATCATATGCCATTACAAGATTCTTTCTATATTCTAGCTAGGGGTGAGAGGAGTTATTGTAGGTAGAAGAAGCTTCCATTATACAATGACTTCCTTCAATCTCGGGTAGAATGCAAGGACAGCGAATCATCTTTTAGAAGATGAGATATGAAACTAGAGTTTCGGGTTCCCTGAGGGAAGATGGACATATAAGTGAGTTTGATCAAGTTTGGCCGTGGGGCTCAACATAAGAAAAAGGAAGTTTGCTTAAATGCAATTGGTGCAGTGCGACACTGTAGAATGTTGTGGGAAATTGCAGAGTATTGTGTCGTGTGTTTGTACTCCAGGCACTAAAATATGACAAATTAAAGCACGTTCTTGCAGCTGCTTCATTTTATAAACAAATATTACAGATTTTTAGCATTATTGCACTCCTGAATAAGATGGCCTATTATTTTGTTGGATGATGCTTTAATGAGCTTACTTTGATCATGGTATTTCCTTTTCTTTATGGGCCTCTGAATAGAAGAATATATATTCTTTACATTTTTTAATTCAAATGACCTGATTTTTGCAGATGCAACTAACCCTTGTTTTTTTTTTCTTCTGGTACTTGGCAATGTTCACCAAATAGGTTTTTGTAATTATGTGAACAATTCAAATGCAACCTCGCTTATATACTCTATCTATCTCATAGGCAACCAAGAGGCATTTAACACAGCGGATTGAGGGCCTAGATGGAAAATTGGATGAACAGAAATTGATGTCAAAAGATATAAGAGATGAGGTTATGCCCTATCCGACTATTAATCATAATATGAGATTTATATTTACCGCATATCTGAATTTTGGATAGAATCCACATGTAAACTTATTTTTATTGTGTTGTACTTTTACATATCTTGACTGCTCTTGTTGCAATCTTTCTTTGTACTTTATTCTTGATCAATGCTGTTCTTCTAAGCAGGTTACACAGGTTCGTGGAAAGCTTGAGAACATTGGCTTTGACTTGAGCTCTATCCAACAAATTGTTTATAGTATGGTGAGCAATTTTGTTTTTGAAATCATTGTGTGGTTTATTTTCTCAATTTCATATACATTTTCAGTATCAGTTTATATTCCTTTTCTCCTTTTTTTCATGCAGGATGGGAAGATGACTACAATTGAAAGGAAGCAGGTATCTTTTTATACAAACGTTTTTTTTTCAAATCACCAATTGATGACTCACACAACCCCCACTCTTAAAAAGAAGAAAAAGAAAAACATGATCATCGTTGCTGTTGAGATAATATATAAAGTATTGCAGTCTGCCAGTCATCTTTATTTTAAAGTGATTTTTCTATAATTATGATTGCAACGAAATATAGTTTTCCCACTCGATTTACTGAATTCGGATTGGCCAAGTTAGGATTATAGCAAGATGCACTTTGTTAAGATGTATGCACGTGGAATGTTTATAATGATAGTTGATGGTATTCATATATCTGAAGGTTGTTTAATTATTATTTTTTATCTAAAACCTTTACCTTTTTAGAGTTTTTTTTTTGAATTCTGACAATATTTACTTATGCTTGTAAGTTTAAATAAAAAGATGAAGGGGATGGTTGATTATAAATGGATGGGGCTGCTGAAATTATATATTAATATTATGGGCATGAAATACTTCTAAGGTGATTATCGATTAGTAAATACTCACAGTTACTATCTTATATGGTAAACTTATTAGATACATATAAACAACTCTAGTAATGACACCCAAGTGCTTCTGTTTATAATAATATCATTCAAAAACTTGAAGAGATACTAAAAATGTCAGTTTTCATTCTCAGTGATTTGTCTCATTCTTAATTTTTTTAGTTCTATCACTCTCAAATACATGAGTGAGTTAATTCACCTAGAAGCTTAGCATCAGTTTTATAAAAAGAAACACTTTGTTGTTATATATGTAAGCCTCCTTTAATTTAATTAGGTTTGTTTTAGTAACGTAATCTTAAGTATACAGAAAAATTTAGTCAAATGGATTAAAATATACAGTTTCTCCTCACCACCACCACCCTCATCATCATGATAATCAGCATCATTTCTATTATTTTCTTTGTTTTTCTTGTTGTTAATGCTAGATTTGTTAAATCTTTCAAGAGAATTTTAAATTTCTTAGCTTTTTTGTGTTAGCTTTTCTGACTATCACAAAAAATTTCCCATATTATTAATGCTTCTCCTTATTGCTGTACATTTCCAAATGTTTGCACTGTCAATTTGCTTATTTGTTGCTGAACACTCAGTTCATATAACATTCCTGATGTCAATGCTGTTTTATAGAAAATTTCAACAGGCCACCTTAGCACTTTTAACATTCTTCACCTATGATACACAGACATAGATATGGTGGCACGGATACAATACAGAACAGATACGAGACATGTTAATTATCAAAAATATAAGACATATACATGGGTTGTATGATAGTGTATAAAAATTAAATAAGTTGAATATTAAGAATAATTGAGAAATAATATGTCATTTAATAAGGATTTATGCTTAAAATTATTAAACATAGGATGTCCTGTCAGACATCGAGAGAGGAGACGACAATGTTGTCGAGAGTCGGGCATTAATGTTGTGCAATGGGCATCGGGCTTTGATGTTGAGACAACATCGACCCTTGATGTCGATACAACATCTTCCCTTGATGACGAGATGACCTCGGTCGTCGATGTTGAGATGAGTTGGACAAAGATGGGTCGCGTCGACTATGAGGGGGCTTTTTTTTTTTAAATAACGGGGGTGTGATTATTGGTGTAGAAATTGGTGGCGTTGAGAGTTAATGTCAAGATATCTTCATACTTTAATGTTAATATGGTTGTTTTGACAACATCAGAGAGATGACATCGTGTGTTGTCATAAAACCCTAGTTGTAAACCATTAAAGAGAAATGAAAATGGTAATGTTTGGGGAATGCGATATTGAGTACAGACGATTGATTTGGGGATATAGAGAGATAATAAGAAATATAGTTTTATTTTTAATAAATAAAAATTTGAACTAAAAGAAATTATATTTTAAAATAAAATTCATAAAATATTTAAGACATGTGTATCCAATTTTGTTTTAATTATTTTTTAATCAGAAACATCTTTTGCGTGTCCGACACATGTCGAAGGAGTGTCTGATGCGTGTCGTGTCTAATATGTGACGTGACATTGTATATTTCTTTCAGGAGAAGTGTCGGTGCATCATAGTTCTTCATGGCTTGATTTTTTTTTAAACCCCATAAAAAGATATTTCATTAAAATAAAAGAGGGGTACAAAAAAGTACAAACAGGAAAAAAAATCTACTAAGCCTCCTCCCTAATACAAAAGAGAAGACAGACAAAGAAATTTAAAGAAAAAACAACCAACAAAAGAAAAGAACAAAGAGAAAAAAAAACCCCTCTTTTGAAAAAGAGAGATCCCCCATGATATTGTAGAAGACAATACACCCAAGAAGACCTCAATAATGATCATTTGAGAGGCCCAAATCCCTGTCCAAGATCTCATCAGTTGCTTTTTTCCTCTTACGAGGGGCAATGGTGATAGGCCCCAGCTGCTGCAGTTCCTTCCGAAAGACTCTAGGTTTTTCTTTGAGAGGTTCAATACTTCAATCTGTCGTTGGAGATGTCCTGCTGTTGAGATTTTTGAGCAGTAAAGACAATAGGCTCTGGGTTGGAATTTGGAATGGGGCTCCTCATTTCATGACCATTAGAAGGGTTTATGAGAAGATGGCTTTTCTGCTTTGGCATTCGCCTTCTAGTGACGATATTCCAAGATCCCAATTGGCCTGAAGGTTGGGAAGATGTAGAATCAAAAGGCTGAGTATGCACAGGAGAAACAGGATTATGTAAATCCAAAGCAGAAAATTGAAGAGTGTTGTCAACAGGCCGCAGCTTAGTCTTGCAAGGGCAAGCCTCCATTTTATGGCCAATAATTCCATAATGGAAATAAAGATGAGAGAGTTTCTGTGTAAGATCAATACAGACACACACACTAGCAAAAGAACTTTGACCCCAAGCGGATGATTGCTCATCCATCCAAAGAGGTTCTCCAATCATAGCAGCCATATGAGCAATATTGGAAGGATCCCAATACAATACATTAGAGGAAGCCAAGGAAACTGGACCCAAATAGGCGAGACGAACCCCTTCATATCCTCAAGAGAAAAGGAACATGACCACCGATCAAGGCCAATTATGCTTCCGGCCACAATCCAAGGACCACCCCTAAGGATGATTATTATATCACGAGCTTCGGTGCTTTGAAAAATACAAATAAAGTAATTTGGAGCAATGATGATTAATTGAAACTCCCCAACATGAGACAATTGCCTTGATAGTTCACCTTGGAGCCAAGCAAAGGAGATCCGCTTTCCAGGAAGTTTCCCAACTAGAGCACATTCCAATTTAGAGATATTCTCTTGAACTTTGTCAAGGTTAAGGCTCAAGGAAATACTATCCTCATCAAACACCTCTTGTATGCGGATCTTGTCTAAAGGAGTATAAGAAGGCTTCCTCCAAGCAAAATGACTTGTACTTTGATCACCAAACTCCCTAGACTGTTTTGGGGAATTCTGTTTGCTGGAAAGGGGTTGAAATTTTGCACCCACTGCTTCCAAGTTAAGAGGACTAGGCGTAGAAGCATTAACACAAACAGTTGGAATGCAATTTTCAGTTACTAGAGGATATTGAGCTGCAACAATGGGGGATTTTACCCTATAGGAATCCAACGTCTTTCCAAACTATTCACACATTTTAAACCAGAATCTACCATAGGATCATACACTGAAATATCATTCACGACATCCACACACGGGATGTTCGAATCAAGGAAACCAACCTGATGTACAGAAGCTCACGGACAGGAGAAAAGCTCCGAACAGACCCACTGACAGATCACGAGGTAAGCCAAGGCAATCCGACTCCATGAGCTCCGACCTAATCACTTGGACGGAAGAATCCAGGTCCTGACGAATGCTAGAAAAGTTTGATCGGACCCATATCTGGCTCGCGGAAATAGTTATCATCCAACGAAAGCTGCTTGTGATCAGAGAGCAGCTGAAAGCTTGGAATCAGCATCATGGGAGACCATCAAAACCTGCTTGCAAGCCTCAAAACCTTTGCCTTCCTAAACCATCCAATAGTTGCCTTCCCTAGAAGCCTTCCTACCATCACTACCCCCACCGGAGTGGAGAGAAGACCATCTACCGTTCCTACCAGCCATCGTTGCTATCGGGAAGAAGAGGCGCAGTCATGGCGGCATGACAACTTCATGTGACAACTTCATTGTTGAAATGACGAATCATAAGGCTTGATGTTTATTTATTAATTTTGAAATTACTGAAGCCTGTATTGTTAAGCGGCCTAATATTTTTCTTTTAATTAGTAAAGAATTGTTGGATCTTGTACATTTGACCGGACCTTACTAGTTTAATGAGTTGTGATTACCTGTTTGGTAACCACATTACTTCAAATAGATATCTAGTGATTACTAAGAAGTTTCTCCTAACTACAATCATTCATATTAATATATTATTGCGCCATCCTTACTCATGCATTTCGTCAACAGGCCTTTCTATGTGCTGGTATTCATCACCTCTGTAACACTTTTCCTGATAAAGAGGGGAAACTGCTCGAGTTTTTGCAGGTTTGTTTTCTAGTTCTCCATCTGTGCTCTGCACTCCACTTTGGCCCAACTATGTTTTGGTGTTGTTTTTCACTATTGTCTAACTCGTTACTCTTTTTTATGTCAATTTTTTCTCAAAGAACAAATTAATATATGTTTAATATTTATTTGATCTTCGTTTAACGTTAGATTTACAGCAATTTGACTGTTAAGTTTAGGTTGCTGTCTCAAACCTCTAACTAGAACATCATAGCACTTTGTCTTGGATTGAATGGTCCCTTGTGGACTTGCTCCTTCCTTTTTAAATCTAGGCGATAATGTGAGTTTTGTTTTCAAAATTTGCAGTATACTCTGTTGTTTTTCTCAATAATCCAACTTTTTTGATGTGTAATTGATTGTGTTCATGAATGAAATAACATAGCACTAATTTTATGAATCTTAATGGATAGTTAGATCACTACAAGATTCTCAGTAATTATAATCTCAATGCCTGCCTGTTTAGTGTGCTAGTAGTTTATCAGGAGCTAAAGAGTCAATTTTTGTTCTTTAGATTTTGTGTAAATTTAGCCTCTTCCCTTGCAGATTAAGACTAGATACTCGTTTGTTTGTTAAGGTGTTTTCCCCTTCTAGTTCTTTCATGCATGGTAGTTTAAGAAGCTAGAATCTGAAAACTTATATAACTTGTTGGACGGATAAAAAAATTATGTAGCAAAAATTGTTATGCTATTGTCAACACATTGAACTTGTATATTGGACTTGTGCAGTATGGGTGACTTATTCCTAATCAGCTAATGATTGTTAGACACTAACCATGACTCTTCCATAAGGCAGTCCATGCTATGATGAACACTTATTGCTTCATTGTTGGTTTATACTCGGTCAAAAATTCCTAAATTTAAAATATTTGAGTCTTTGTAGTCATCAAAGATGTTGGCAGTGATAAGGGTGGTTGATGCTTTGAAGCGCTGCTGCATTTAACATTTTTTTTTTGAGTGATTCATTCTTTTTAAAGAGAAACAAATTTTAACTTTCTCATTTGAAATATAGTTTCAAATGGAAAGTAAAATTCATTTATATTAAAGAGCCACCTATAGAAATAGAAAAATATGTTAGGCCCGCCCAGGAGGGGCTGGCTGGACCGGTCCAAGTTTATTCCAGGCGGAGGCCTGGCTGGGCGGAAAAAAACAAGAGGGCCCCACTTGGGGTTAAATCAATTTTGAGAGGGAAATTTTTGAATGAAGGGCTGTTTTAGGTATTTTGTAATTTTCCTGTCTTTAATTAGGAGTTATGGTGAGAGTTTGGCTCTCATCTTGAATTTGAATTTGAATTTTATTTGAGATCTAGGGTTTGTTCTTGGCTCTTGGCATTGCCGTAGATAGTGGAGAGTTTTTCCTTCCTCTCGAATTGAAGGAAAATTGTATCTTGGAAGTGCTTTTCATCTATAAGTGGAATATAAGTGTTTGCTTTGATTTCCTACGGATATCTCTCAATTTTCTCTCAGATTTCTCACTGTTTTGGGCTGTTTTCTACTGTGGACAGCAGTTGTCTTTGTTTAGATACTTGATTTGGGTTAGGTTTACTTGTGCATACAAGTATTTCCTATCAAATTGGTATCAAAGCATCGATTGGGGACCTTAGGCGGCTGAAATCCCTATTTTTCAGAGAGCTTTCGGCTTCCGGAAGGTGTTTTTTTTAGATTCGTTGGGAAGAACGATGACCGGAAAGAAGGTTGAAGTCTTGCAAGGCGAAGTCGGACAATTGACATCCGATTTCGAGGGAAGATTCTTCGACTTTCAAAATCAAATCACATCCAACAATGAAAGGTTGTAGGGGAAGTTCATCGTGATAGAAGAAATGATGAAGAAATTACTTGAAATGAAGACCAATCCGGCGGCATCGGAAGTAAGAGAGACCACCGACGGCCATGGCATGGGAGGAAATCCGAACCCTTTGCGGGGGAGGAGAAATTCGGAGGTGGAGATCTTAGAGGGAGAGAACGACATGCCTCGTCTAGAGTCTCTTTCTAGGGAAGAGATGAGTATGGGATATGACAAAAGGGGTGCTGATTTTGGCGGGAGAAGAGAGGAATTTCAGCGTCGAGGTGCTGAATTTGAAGGAAGAAGAGTCGACGCTGATATTGATGGGAGAAGAGGGGAATACGATGGTGGTTTGGAATACAATCATTGGAGGGATGATCGGGATAATTGGCGAGCGCCTCCTTTGAGAGAAATGAGAGGTTATGGAGGATATCGGGGAAACGGGGGAGATCCTAAGGTGAGAAAATTGAAGATGCCCGTTTTTTAGGGTGAAGACGGCCATTGCTGGATCTACAAGGTGGAGCGTTACTTTGCTGTCAATGGGTTGGCAGAGGATGAGAAGCTGACAGCTGCAGGATTGTGTCTGGAAGGAAAAGCTTTGGCATGGTATCAGTGGCGTGACAGGAGGGAGCTCATCCGGAGCTGGAGGGAGTTCAAGGATTGCTTATTAGAGCATTTTCGAGCCGATGGGGGAGGAGACTTCTATGAGCAGTTCTTTGCCTTGACACAGGAAGGGACGGTGGCGGATTATTGAGACAGATTCAAGTACTTGGCTAGACGATTGAATCACATCTCGGAGTCGGCCCTGGAGGGGAACTTAATGAAGGGGCTTAAACTAGAGATACGAACAGCTGTCAGAGTATTGGAGCCGAGGAACCTAGGGAAGGTTATGGAGCTGGCACAGTTGGTGGAAGATCAGAAGAAATATGAAAGGGGAGCTCGAGGAAACTATTCAGGGTGGTTGTACAGGATGACTACTACCCTCTTGCCTTCAAAGGGGGCAGCCTCAGGGAGTCTGAAGGAAGCACCAAAGGATAGGACTGGAGGGGAAAACGGGGGACAATCATAGATGTCAATGGCGTAAAATAGCGCGCGCCATGGCGCAAGGCGCGGTGCGGCGCACCTACGGTGCCATGTGCTTGGCGCGGCGCAGATGTTCAAAATGACGCATGCTATTTGCGCCATATGCACGCCATGGCGCATGGCGCACGACGCAAAATAGCGCGCGCTATTGTTTGAAAAGAAAGAGGGCATGTTTAGTGAAGTTTTTCTTTTTTGTTTTTATTTGAATTTTTAATATTATATTATTTTGTTTTGTGCAAAACACAATGCTTTATTGAAGTACTAAAATTTTGCACTTTTTTAATAATTTCACTATTATTATAATACGTTTGATCGTTTTGATCTTTCGTTAGTCTTATATGATTATTACACCTCTTTTACCTTTAAGAAGTATGATAAAAGAGATTTTATATTTATCAAATAAAATGTAAAATGACAATTATTTTTTTTCTTTGGCATAAGTAACACATAAAGAAGTTTTTTGAACATTTAGCATAGAATGTATATTTTATCTGGTAATACATTAAATATAATTTTAATTAGAAAACCCATTTTATCATCAAATTGGCTGAAAAAATAAAAGTATTTAATATCTTGTTTGGTTTTAAGGGGCTACATATAATTAGTTTAGTTTAGGAAAGATAAATGATAATTTCCCTTAACACTTCATAAAATTCGAGAAATATTTTGTAACAGGAAGTTGTTTTCGAATTCATTCTCCATAAGGTATTGCATTGGACTAATTAAATGCCAAAACATACCAGTTGTACTAAATTTAGGAGCATTTCTTTTTTTTTTCTTTCCTGGATGATTGATGCAATGCCAGCCAAGACCTTGGTGTTATTGATATGTTATTGTGAAAGAACGGTGCATTATTGTCCGTATCAGTTGCTTTTGGTGATGGTGCTTTAGTCTTAGGTTCAAGCTTTGGTTGTTCTTAGCTCAAGTTAACCCTTGTAGGGCCAAACTGGACTCATTAAAATCACTAAACATGTAACATATAAAAGAAATGTATAGGGCAAAGGAACCATAAAACATTATTATTTTATAGGCTTATTAAAAAAATGCTGATGAATATAACAAAGCTTTTTTTGGCATTTGTTGTTGATGATGATTCCCAAGAAGAGTTGATTAAAAATTATTATAAAATAATTGATCTTTAAAAAATGATTGTAATATTTTGAATTATGAGATATTTGGGTGTTGTTTATTTGAATTTATATATGACTATGGTTGTCTTTCATTATTGGGAAAAAAAAAAAGAAAAAAAAAAAAATGGTTGTCTTTCATTATTATGATAGCTTGTCTTTCAGTTTAATGATATTTCATATTCATGCTTTTTATTTTATAATTCTTGTATAGTTTGCGTCATGTTCTAAATAGCACGCGCCGCGCCATGCGCTATGCGCCATGACTCCAAAGGGATCTTTGTGTCGTGGTGCGTCATTCGCTGTTAACAAGTATGGGGACAGTTTAAACGGCTAACCGACAAGGAGATGCAGGAGAAGAGGTCAAAAAGGTTGTGCTTTCGATGTGATGAGAAGTACATGCCCGGACACAGGTGCAAGGACCAAACTCTTCAGGTTCTTTTCGTTTGTGAAGACAAGGAAGACGAGGAGGGAGGTGGGAGCGGGTTAGAAGGGGAGGAGAAGTTGCATCTGGATATGGCAGAAGTCTCTCTGAACTCCATAGTGGGATTCACTTAGAATCACACTATGAAAGTAAGAGGAGAGATAGCTGACCGGGAAGTGTTGGTGTTGATCGATAGTGGGGCAACCCACAATTTTATTTCTTCCCAGATCGTTGACTAGTTGGGGATGGAGCTAGTCGATATAGGAGGCTATGGGGTGATGATGGGCACGGGGAAGGTGGAGATGGGGAGAGGAGTTTGCAGTGGAGTGGTTTTGACCATCCAAGGGCTACAAGTGAGGGAGGATTTTCTCTCCTTAGATTTGGGAAGTACAGATGTCATCCTGGGGATGAAATGGCTACAGACTTTGGGGGAGACCAAGGTCAACTGGGATGCTCTGAGGATAAAATTGATGATAGAAGGGCAGAGGAAGCTGATACAGGGGGATGCAGGGTTGTCAAGGGTAGTCGTATCTCTTAAATCCATTATTAGATCCAGACAGGAGGTGGGAGGGGGATTTTTGGTGGAGCTGCAACGTTTGGAGAGGGTCAGTGTGGGGGGAGAAGGAGACATTCCACAGGTGGTTCAATCGCTCATACACCAATACATGGAGGTGTCCCAGCCACCCCAGGGATTGCCGCCACCTAAAGAGCAGGAGCACGCCATCCTTCTGAAAGAGGGAGTGTCACCGATCAGTGTTCGACCATACCACTACCCCCAGATTCAGAAAGATGAAATTGAGAAGCTGATTAAGGAGATGTTGGAAGCAGGGATCGTCAGGCCTTTTTGTGAGTCCTTTCTCTAGCCTAGTCTTACTCATCAAAAAGAAGGATGGGAGCTGGAGGTTTTGGGTGGATTACAGGGCCCTGAACAAGGAAACGGTACCGGACAAATTCCCCATTCCAGTGATCGATGAGTTATTAGATGAGCTGCATGGAGCAGTTGTGTTTTCTAAGATGGATCTGAAGTCGGGCTACCACCAAATCAGATTGAAGGAAGGGGACATTCAGAAGACGGCGTTCAGAACACACGAAGGGCACTATGAGTTATTGGTGATGCCATTTGGTCTCACTAACGCCCCTGCTACCTTTCAGTCCTTGATGAACAGGGTGTTCAGGAAGCACCTGAGGAAGTTTGTGCTAGTATTCTTTGATGACATTTTGGTGTATAACCAAACCGAGGAACATTTGAAGCATATGAAGGAGGTTTTGAGGATTCTACAGACACATCAGCTGAAAGCTAACTTAAAGAAGTGCAGCTTTGCCCAGTCTAGGGTGGAATATTTGGGACATGTAGTGTCTCAAGCGGGAGTGGCAGCCGACCAATCAAAGGTTGAAGCAATGTAGAAATGGCCCATGCTCAAGAACATCTGGGGGTTGAGGGGTTTCTTGGGACTAACGGGATACTACCAGAGGTTTGTAAAGGGGTACAGTTCCATCGCTTGGATGTTGACGGAGCAGTTGAAGAAGGATAATTTTCTGTGGGGAGAGGCGGCGACCCAGGCTTTTGAATGATTGAAGACGGCCATGATGACCCTCCTAGTTCTAGCTCTCCCAGATTTCAACCAGGTATTCGTGGTGGAGACCGATGCTTCAGGATATAGATTGGGAGCAGTGTTGATGCATAATCATAGGCCTATAACTTATTTCAGCCAGGTGCTATCGAACAGGGCACAGTTGAAGTCAGTGTACGAGAGAGAACTGATGGCCATCGTCTTAGCCATTCAGAAGTGGCGACCTTACCTGTTAGGTAGACATTTTATTGTTCGTAGGGTCAGCGGAGCCTGAAATACTTACTGAAGCAAAGGATGGTGACTGAGGAACAACAGAGGTGGTTGTCAAAACTGTTGGGCTACGATTTTGAGATTCAGTATCGACCAGGGGTGAAAAACAAGGCGGCTGACGCCTTATCCAGGTGTGTGGGGGAGTTTCAGGAGTTGATAGTTTCAGTACCCCTGATGGTTGACTGGGGGGCCATTAAGGAAGAAAGCCAGCAGGATAAAGAGTTGGGAAAGATCAGGGAAGACTTGAAGAAAGACAAGAGTAGCCATCCGGATTATTGTATTGAGGGGGAGAGACTATTATATCAAGGGAGGTTTGTGATGCCACGAACTTCCCTACATATCCCCCACTTGTTGCAGGAGTTCCATGGCAATGCAGTTGGAGGCCATTCAGGAGTTCAGAAGATGTATAGGAGGCTAGCAGCGGAGCTCTATTGGAAGGTATGCATAAAGATGTGGATGAGTTGGTGGCAAGGTGTGAGGTGTGCCAAATAAATAAATACATGGTGATGACACCAGGAGGGCTACTCCAACCCTTGGAACTTCCAAACATAGTTTGGGAGGAAGTGTCCATGGATTTCATTGACGGCCTACCTCGCTCAGAGGGATTCACAGTCATTTTGGTAGTGGTGGACCGCCTCAGTAAGTATGCACATTTCGTCCTTCTTCAACACCCGTACACCGTAGTCTCAGTGGCAGCAACATTTATTAGAGAGGTGGTGAGATTACACGGATTCCCTGGTTCAATTGTGTCAGATAGAGACAATGTGTTCCTTAGTCAGTTTTGGAAGGAACTCTTCAGAATGCAGGGCACTATTCTCAAGAGGAGTACCGCCTACCATCCACAGACAGACAGATAGACAGAGGTGGTAAATCGGAGTTTGGAGACCTATTTGTGGTGTTTTGCTTCGGAAACACCACGTAAGTGGGCGAAATGGTTACCATGGGCGAGTATTGGTATAATACTTCGTATCATTCTGCATCCCAAATGACCCCTTTTAAGGTACTCTATGGAAGAGACCCCCCACATTTAGTGCATTATGGGTGGGGAAACACGCTGATCTTTTCAGTTGAGCAGTATCTAGAGGAAAGAGACCAGATGTTGGAGGAGTTAAATAAACATCTAGGAAGGGCACAATAAATTATGAAGAAGCGAGCCGATACACACAGGAGAGATATACAATAAGAAGTGGTGGAGAAGGTGTTCTTGAAGCTAAGACCCTACAGACAGAAATCAGTAGCTAACAGGGGAAATGAAAAGCTGGCACCGAGGTATTTTGGTCCCTATGAAGTCTTGGGGAAGATTGGAGCAGTGACGTATCGTCTGAAGTTACCCTCATCCGCTACTATACACCCGATGTTTCATGTATCACAGCTGAGGAGAGCACTAGGGGAACAGGTAGCTGTTGAACTACTAGCATCTTTGACAGAGGATTTGGAGGTGGTCATGGAACCCATGGAGCTGGAAGGGGTGAGGTTTGATAAAAAGGGAAACAAGGAGGTGTTGAATAAATGGAAGGATCTTCCCAAATACGAAGCCACCTAGGAGCCATATGAAATTGTGAAGCAACAGTTCCACGACTTTCACCTTGAGGACAAGGTGAGTTTTTGGGAGGGGGGTACTGTTAGGCCGGCCCAGGAGGGGCCGGCTGGACCTGTCCAAGTTTATTCCAGGCGGAGGCCTGGCTGGGTGGAAAAAACAAGAGGGGTGGAAGCCCTTGTGGGCCCCACTTGGGGTTAAATCAATTTTGAGAGGGAAATTTTTGAATAAAGGGCTGTTTTAGGTATTTTGTAATTTTTCTTTGTCTTTAATTAGGATTTATGGTGAGAGTTTGGCTCTCATCTTGAATTTGAATTTTATTTGAGATCTAGGGTTTGTTCTTGGCTCTTGGCATTGCTGGAGAGAGTGGAGAGTTTTTCCTTTCTCTCGAATTGAAGGAAAATTGTATCTTGCAAGTGCTTTTCATCTATTAGTGGAATCTAAGTGTTTGCTTTGATTTCCTACGGATATCTCTCAATTTTCTCTCAGATTTCTCACTGTTTTGGGCTGTTTTCTGCTGTGGACAGCAGTTGTCTTTGTTTAGATACTTGATTTGGGTTAGGTTTACTTGTGCATACAAGTATTTCCTATCAGGATATTTATAGAAAGCTATCTGTAATTGGGGTTTTTTAATGAGAAAAGACGATATTTTATTTTGTAAACAAGGATATCTGACTCTAACGTTATGCCCATAATTTCTCAAAAACTTGTTAGCACTTCTGCCAGATTTTCGTCTGATACCATAATTATATTATTAGGATTTATAACCCAACCTGATAAAAAACCATACCAAGTTTCATAACAAACCTTAGTAACAGTACTACGGTATCATAACATGAGTTTAAAAGATTTTGACATAAGATTCGGGCTAATTGTCTTCGTTTGCAAAATATTGTAAATTACTGTCCTTGTTTACTAAGTTTTAAAATTGTTTTCCTTTCATAGAAGGCCAAACTATAGGGAGTTGTAAACAAATCACCCATACAAATTTTACTTAACCTGAGACTTTGCCTAAATATATTTATTCATGATTGCTACTGTTTTTTCAAGAACTGAAGCCTGTTTTCTAAACTTCCATTGTCTGTTTGTTATATTCTAAAATATCATGGTTAGAACACTATGTTTGTGTTTGTAGAGATCTACTCACAAGCAAAAAAAAAAAAGAAAAGAAAAGAAGAAAACATAATTGACCAAGGATATTTACACATTGATAAAATAAGGGTAGTAACGAGAAGTAATACTTTATAACTTATTGTTCTCCATCAGTGACATAGCTCTTTTTTAGCAGCAACTTTCCACTATTTTGTTGGTGGTTGATCAATACAATTGCTTGGCTTGTGGAAATCATTTTTAGTAACTAAACACCCAAATATTCATAATCACAGCCTTGAACAGGTTCGTCAAGCATGAATGAAATTCCCATGACGAAGATTCCAACGTCATCTCCATATAGGATCATCTTATGCTTAAAATCAAAGTTGCTATGATGTAATCAATAAACTATTCAGTGCCTCGATACACCAATAGAAAATGGTTGAATCCACCAAGATAGACTTCTAAACTTCACATCTAGTACAAGCCAACGAAATCCGTAGTTAATTTATGTCAAAATGCTTCATAATCAGCTGGGTCTGTTTATACAGTTCCTTTCACTGGAGTAGAAGAAATAAAAGAAGAATGTGAACATCTACTCCATGAAATTCAGGAGAAACATGGCTAGTGAATACTGCATTGGAATTCTTTTTAGCAGTAAAACTATTATTGATTCATGATTATCCTTACGTAGGATTATTAGTGCTTTTTTTGTCTCATGCTATTGGATGGAGCTATAAATTTAAATTGTATCATATCCTGTTTTCTGGCTTGATGTCCTACAATTTAGTTGATTGTTAGTTATGCCAAGTTTTCATCATGAGGATGACAGTTTCCCCTATACCAGCAGCTTTTGGAACGGCGTATTCAGTCATTTCTAGTGTCAATATCGTTTATGTTTGTTTTATCCCTGCATTTTCTCTTTTAGAAGCTCTTTCATCCTGTTGCTAACTTTAAGCTTCTGTTTTTCCTGTTTAACACCAACACAATGCAGGAAGGTCCAAAGCTGATCAGTAACATGCGTGGTTGCATAGGATCCGCAGAATCTGCAAATTCAAAGGTTTATTTTCCTGGAATATCTTTGCTTTCAGCACATGTATTTTAGTATAAGTAGGTGTATCTTGAAACTTTGTTATATACTGTTATATTATGGTGGTTTCTGTTATGTGACAGTCTATTTCTTACCTTTATTAGGGCCTGAAACACATTGTACAAGCTCTGGAATCAGGAAATCTTGACAACGCCAATTTGGAAGGATTATTGCCAAATGATACATATTCATTGGAGGCTGGGAAGGGTTTATCAAGGTTTCAACTTACCTCGTAGTTATAGCTTTACAGTTTCCAGCGTCCATCCTCATGTACGGACTTCGTTATTGCTGAGCTAATAATTAATTGTACTCAAATCATTGTTTTCCAGGACTGCTTCGATCAACTGCTGATTTCTTTGTTCAGTTAAATTTCTGGTATGAAGCCAAACTAAAAGTAAAAAAGGATTGTTATATAGTCGAGCAAGGACTTCTACTCCCCCGAATAAAAGACATGGACCGAGAATGCCCCAAACTAGAACTATGTATGGCTTTGTAACTAGTTCATTTTGTTGTTTGAGGATATATATATATATATACTCGTATTTCCTCGTCCCCAAAAATAGTCTAGTTTCTACAGATTACGAACGCGAGCATGCTGGTATCATGCACTCCTGCCATCCTTATACTATAAAATTAGGCCTTTATCCTTATGCATGCTGTGGAACTGAACTATCTCTTCTATTTTTCTCTTCATTTTAAATCTCTTGAGATATCAATTTGCTATCTTGTATTATTTTACTGTTCTTCTATCGTTCTCGGGTGTCGGCTGGTGTTGCATTCCAACGTAATTTCATGATTTACTGAATATTTCAGTATCTGCTCCATTGCTGTTTTCTGACCGGGATTCCTATGGCTTCCTATGGCTGTTAAGTTTAAGAAAAACCAAGGTATCAAAGAGAAATATAAGAGGCGAGATTGCATTGTTAGGTTATAATTTTGACGTGCAGATTCAAATCTAGCTCCGGTTTGTTTGATATATAGAATAATGAAATTTTTGTTTCTAAAATGATAATATTTGCTTACAGTAACCACTATACATCTGGTGTTAATTAATGAGATTTGCAGAAAGTTTCGTAATTGTTGAAGCCTTAGAATGAAGCATGTCAACGGGAAGTGATGGCAAAACTTAGCCACAGATTTGGTCCAAATCATGTTGGCTAAGCGAATTAGCAATAATGCATTTCGATTTGATCATACTGTATGTGGATGAATTGAACTCAACCAAGTGTAGCCTGTTGTCCTGGTGCACTTTTTTTGCTTTAAAAAACTGGTTATGCAGGTTGGTTTCACGGGCGGATTAGGATATGACTTGATAAATAACAAGTTGGGTTTGATCAGCAAGTGAGTTTTGTGAGGTAGTTTCGACACATCTTTTCAATTCATGAGTTGGTGATTTTAAAATATATTAGAAGTTATAGGATGAAATATAGTGGAACTAAAAATATTTAAAAAATAATTTTATTTTATTTTATTTTAATTTTAACATTAGCATTATTAGGTTTGAAGGCCTAGATAAGAAAAGTGGAGAGTTGTGTTATGTAGTTGATAATACTCATAAAACTTGAAGAAAAATATTAACATAAATCTTTTAGTATATTGTGTTAATGTTAGGGCATATTTTGGAAATGATGCATAGTATGGTTTGAATATAACAAGAAGTGTGTAAGAGATATTGCATTGGTGTTTGGGTGCAGTTTTAAATAGGTAAGGGTTCCCACATCATGTTAGTAGAGAGGTAAAGGGTTTAAAAAATATTTTATGATGGCTATAGGTTTGGAGCGATTAATAAAGGTGGTATGATTATATTAGGTTTTGCTCTAGTTTATGATTTTGTAATTATTAGTGGAATTAAAAATATTTTAAAAATAATTCTTTATTTTTATTATAATTTTAACATTGTCATTACTAGGTTTCATGTCTTAGATAAGGAAAGTGGAGGGTTGTGTTAGGTAGTCGATAATTCTCATAAAATTTGAAGAAAAATATTAACATGAATATTTTAGTACATTGTGTTAATGCTAGGGCGTTTTTTGAAAGTGATGCACTGTATGGTTTGAATACAACGAGAAGTGTGTAAGAGATGTTGCATTGATGCACTGGTATAGTGTTAAATAGGTAAAGATTCCCACACCATGTTAATAGAGAGGTAGAGGATTTAAAAAATATTTTATGATGGTTATGAGTTTTGAGCGATTAATGAAGGTGGTAAGACTATATTAGGTTTTGCTCTAGCTTATGTTTTTGTAATTATTAATACCTTATTTATAAAAAGAGATGAACATTTCGTCATTTATAAGAATGGATATAATTAAATTGAAATTGATTATTTTCTTATAAGAAAAAATAGATCATTTAAGATTGTAAAGATTGTAAAGTTTTGAGTGAAAGTTTATGTACTCAACATCGTTCATTAGTTTTGGGCTTTAAGATGGAGGGATAATATAAAAAAATATAGTAAAATGTTATTCTAAGATTAGATGGAGGTGTTTAAAGAATATTAATAAAAATACTTTTCAAAGTAAAATTTTATATATTTAGAGTTTTGTCTATGCATTAAGAAATAAATATTATGCGAGAAAAAGTAGCTAGTAATATTAAGAATGTTGTAAATGATGTGCTTGAAGTTTGAAAAGGAAAAAACTTATAATAATAAAATAGTCAGTGGTGGAATCAAAATGTATAAGAAAAGATAAAAAATATAAAGGTTTATTATACTAATTGATTTAGAAGTAAAAATTCTAAAAATTGGGAAATATATAAAGATGCTCGTAAGGTGTCTAAGAAAGCAGTCTGCAATGCAAATATTTTAATTTTTAGTTATTTATATAATATATTATATTCTAATGATGGTGAATTATATATATAGAAGTTAGCCAAGGAGTAATAAAAAATTTATTTCAATTGAACTGCATTAATGATATGATTAAAAAGTGGTTTTTTTAGAAGAAGGTATTCAACAAATGTGGATGGTATATTTTAATAAGCTTTTCAATGAAGATTATGAGAATACGATTAATTTTAACGACCATTGCAATCTAAATGAAAATAGATAATTTTTTTATTTTTTTTCAGTGTATTAGTATAATTGAAGGAATTTTTGGCTTACTAAAAATTTTAATATTATTTTGAAGACAAAAGATGTCATATGAGTGGGGAATGAGTGTGTTGATTCTTATTTTTAAGAATAAAGGCGGCGCACAAGATTGTGCGAATTATAGAGCAATTAAGTTGATGTGTAATACTTTAAAACTTTGGGAGAGAGTTATGGAGCATAAGTTACGACGTGACATTAATGGTTATCAAAATCAAATTGGATTCATGCCGGGTAGGTCTACTATGAAAGCTATTCATTTATTGAGAGGGTTGATGGAGAAGTTTAGAGAGAATAAGGAGCTACATATGATATTTATTGATTTAGAGAAAGCATATGATAAAGTTCCAAGGGAGTGCTATAGAGAGTTTTAGAAAAGAAAGAGAAAAATAATGCTTATATTTAAGTCATTAGGAATATGTATGTATAAAATGTTACTTGTGTTCATACACGAGATGGTTTGACCAAGTATTTTCTTATTTTAGTTGGATTACATCAAGGATCAACCTTAAGCCCTTATCTTTCTTGCTTTAGTCATAGATGTTCTTACTAGACATTTGCAAGAGGATGTACAATGGTGTATGTTTTTTGCTAGTGATATTCTTCTTGTTGATAAGACTAGAGGGAGTTGAAGATAAACTCAAATCATGGAGGTTAACTTTAGAGTCCAAAGACTTGCATTATAGTAGATATAAAATTGAATACATGTATTATAATTTTAGTAGTAATAGATCTAGTGGGTGGTTTGTGACTTGGAGCAATTAAGTCATTAATAAGTTTACTTGTTTTGGATATCTAGGGTCTATCATTCAGAGTGATTGTGAAATAGATGAGGATATTATCAATAGAATTCAAGTTGGATGGTTGAAGTGGAGGAATGCTTCAAGTTTGTTGTGTGATAGAAAAGTACCATGCAAACTTAAGGAAAAATTTTATAAGATGGTGGTGAGACATGCAATGCTTTATGTCACAGAATGTTGACCATTAGAAAAGAAGCATAATATTAAGTTGTGTTGCTGAGATGAGGATGCTCAAGTTGATGAGCGGATTTACTCTTAGAGAAAAGATACAAAACGAGCATCTTCGTGAAAAGGTTGGAGTAGCTTTAGTGACAAATAAGATTAGAGAGAGTCTTCTTAGATGGTTTGGTCATATAAAACATCGGCTTTTTGATGACCCTATTAGGACAGTAGATGTATTAGATTTGGTCTATATCAATAAAGGTAGAGGTAGACCTAAAAAGACTTGCTTTAAAAATATTAGAAATGACATTTCTATATTAGTTTACATGATAATTTGACTCTTAACAAAACAATGGAGAAAAAAAGATTCATGTAGCTGACCCTATGTAGTGGGATAAAGGCTTGAAGTTATTGTTGTGGTTGTCATTGTGTCTTTATTTTAATTTTGAATTTTTATTATTTGATTACAAGGATTGAATATGAAGAATTATGCTAGAGCTCGGTTTTTTTTGACATTTTTATTAATTTTTAAAACTGTTTTTTAGTAAAAAAATTAGAATTAAAAATTTTATATTAAAATTTTATTTTTGAAAGTAGTAAGAAATCCATTCCAAATGAAGCCTAAACTAAAGCTCAAATTTGATTAATTAGTTAAGGCTTGGTTAGCTTATTTTTCTCACTTGGGAAATTAATGGTGAATGTTTTGATTAGTCAAAGACAAGGATTAGATCTTACGTGGTGCAGCCAAAATGTTGTACATCACCAAGCCAAAATGAGTTGTTGAAAGGCTATTAGCTCACTTGATCCATTATATTATTTCTTCCAATTCTGGATTATATGATTAATAAGATTTGATTGTGTTGTCTTGCCAAACGTTGCAGTCTCTATAGCTAGAGGAGTAATGTAGTAAAGAGTTTTTTATTTTTTATTTTTTTATTTTTTTTTTAATAGATTTTGAGAATTAGGCCTATCGTTTTTGGTTTCGAGAATTATTATTTTAATTGTGTAAGCTACACAAACAAATTCATGAAATAAAGAAAAATATAAAACACATTATTATAAGGAGAAGGTTCATTTTGATTTTTTTGATCAAATTTATTTGTAAATTCACACATATTACATATGCAAATCCTTCATTTTAAAAAATCTTGATTGAAAATTAATAATCAATAGGTAAAAGTTGGCTGCATTTCATTTGGAGAAAAAATTTAATCTAATCTATGAATGCCGTAAATAATTTTATGGAGAGTTGTTTGGATGCTACATCTTTAGAAGATCAAGGGTAATATATATTATAGCTCAATATGAGATACATTATTTCGTGTCTAGTGAGAGAAACTCTAAGATTTCTAGTGTGAGAAAGTTGTTTTCTTTTGAAATTTGATTTCACAGGGTTTTCCCTGGTCGGAGCTCCATGGCAGTGCCTGACTGCTAGCTATCTCTTACCGGTGGATCATCCATTGCTCCTACTAAAAAAGTTTAAGTTCTTCATCAAATCCGTCTGGTGCTAGAGGAAAGATGTCAAGTAAGGAAGAGGTCAGTCGCAATATTAGAATATATCAAAATCCATTGGTAATCAGAAATGGATTCCATCCTCCTGCTCGTCAGGATGCTATAGTTGAAGGTAAAGGCAAGAAAGATGTGTCGTTCCAGGATCAATTTGATGCGAAAGATCAAGAAGCTAGCATTAAACCTAATTCTTTTCAAAATTTAGGTAAATTCGATATTGAATCCTCCTCTTCGTCTGGTTCTTGCAGTTAAGTTAAATTCTGATTTGGAGCTTGCTAATTCTTAAATTTTAAAGAATCATCTTGTGATTAAAGTGTTAGGGATTAATATCCCTTTTCCTGTAAGTAGTATGGAGCTTATAAGACGATGGAACAAATTCGGTAGTTTCCATTTAACAACACTTAGTTTGGATTGGATTCTATGTTTGTTTAAAATATCTAATGTAATGAAAGAAGTTTTTAGTGGTGGCCCTTGGTATGTTGGAGGACATATTATTGGTCTCCATCGTTTTCACTATTGTCCTTAAAAGGTCTTACTGCACCGGTTTGGATTCATCTTCCACTTTTACCTTTGTAATGTTGGGATGAAGAAAATATTACTAGAATTGCTTCAAAGGTTTGAGTACCTATGTATCTTGATGGTAATTCTTTTAAATGGGTTGAAGAGAATTTTCCTGAGTTTGTGTCCGAATTAATTTGGAAAATAAACTACCGGGTGGAATTTGAGTAGAAGGTTTGTGTGGAAGGTTTTTCCAAAAGATTGAATATGAGAAGATTGCTTCATTTTGTTTTCATTGTGGCAAATATGGTCATGTGAGATTGGTGTCCTGAAGATATAATTAAAGCTCAAAATGATAATTCTGAGGGGCATAACAAAGAATTGTCAGTAGTTGTTGATGTCCAAGGTGTTTCTAAATTGAATCCTTCTTTTTCGCAACATTAGGAATATGGTTTATGGATTCATGTCAAATTTAAAAATAATAGATTCAAAAATTTGACAACGGAGTTTGGTGCAAAATCTGTGAAGAATTTGAAGGAAATGAATGAAGTTAAACATAAATCTATTGAATATCAAGTGGTCACTAAGGATGTATAGAAATAATTTGTTAATGATAATGTGGATAAGAAAAAGATATCTGATCTTCTATTGAAAGACCTGAAGACAAAAATGTTCATAAATCTGAAAGTGTGATTTCATAATGTTTACAACCTGACAACACCTTTATTATTTGTTTGGAAAACAAATACAATATTTTGGCTAATTTGACTGAAGATATGGCTGTTGCATTTCCTGATGTAACTACGAGTAATATTAGTGATCATACCATTTTATTAAATAATGGTATGGATCTTGAAGCTGCCTCTATTCCTCATGTATCTAAATTGAAAACTGGAAGTAGTGATCCAATAGGTTTTGGAATTGATTCTCTGAGTTTCAGTATGGTAAAACATAAACTCTCGTATGAACTAAAGTTCTTGGGATCTATAGAAACAGTTCATAGAAAGAGAATGGGAGATGGAAAAGGGAACAAGATTGGTGGGGGACTTTTTCCCTTCGGGTGATTAATGTCTTCATTTGTGTTTTGTAATTGTAGAGGGGCAAGAAAGAGGGAAGCCTCTCTTTATCTTAGAGAGATTGTTAGAGATCATGATGTATTTGTTTTTTTGGTTTGATTGAAACCAAGTTGGATAGTATTGATAGGAGTGATGTTAACAGAATTATTGGGAATGATTGAGATTATTTTCAACATCTGACGGATGGTACCTTAGGTGGAATTTTGGTAGTTTGAAATAAATATATTGTTTCTTTTAAAGTGGTTGAGCACTCTTCTCAATTGGTGCTTGGAGTTCTTAATACTCCTACTAAGTGATGTTGGAACATAGCTATAGTTTATGGGAATAAGGAGTTTCATATGAGAAGAAGTTTGTGGGATAATCTTAAAAGGGTTGTTGTGGGTAGTTTGCCTTCTATTATGGGTGGTAACGTCAATTGTATTTTATCCAAGGATGATAAGAGTGCTGGCAAGAGGTTTATTTTCTCTCATTTGCCAAAAGAAATTATGTTTTTATGGCTAACAATGATTTTCATGATATAGGTATTGTTGGACCAAGGTATACTTGGTGAAACAATAAAGAAGGTGATACAAGAATTTGGGAAAGGCTTGATAGGTGATTGCTGAATTATGCTGCTTTACAGTTGGTGCCTTTGGCAATGATTAGACATCTTGCAAGGGTGGCTTCAGATCATAGTCCTATAATATTCAAATTTCTAGAAATGCATTATAACCAGCCTAAAATAATCAGATTTGAAGATACATTGCAGTCTTGTTTGGCGGCATGGAGTATTGTTCTTAAGTCTTGGAGGAAATCTAATTTTGGGAATGATGTGGATGTCTTGCATAGAAAGCTTCAGAGAACTTTAAAGGCGTTATACTACTAGAATATTAATAAATGCAAAAGTTTGTGCTTGCTCAAGTAAGAGTTAAAGAAAGACATTTTGGAGCTACAAATGGAGGAAGCTTCAGAAGGTGGTCTTACTTTGGAGAAGTTAAGCTTACTTCGAAGTAAGGAGAATGATCTTAATGTTACTTTGGAAAGAGCATCAACATGGTGGAATCAGAGGGCTAATTGGCATGAAGGAGGAGATACTAATTCTAAATTTTTACATGATTTTGCATCCGCCAGGAAAAATGGGAAATTGATAAGACAAATTAAAGATGAAGATGACAATTTAATTTAGGATTTTGAGCTGATTGAATCTATTTTCTTGAATTTTTTTTGAGAAAATGGAGAACAAGAGAATGCAAGTTATTTGATTGTCCTTCATATATTGAAAAATAGAAAATCTCATCTTCGAATATTGAGTTAGTGAATGCTGAATTTACTTAGGAGGAATTTACAGCTACTGTCTTTCAACAAGGTTTTAACAAATCGCCCGATTTGGATGGGAGTACTTTTTTTGAAAGTTTTATTGGAGCATTGTGAAAGAAGTTACTTGGAAAGCAATAGATTCATTTTTTTAAAAATTGGTTTATGCATGCTAATTGGAAAGAAACATTGATAGTTCTAATCCCTAAAATGAAGAATCTTATTTTGCCTTCCAGTTTTAGACCCATAAGCCTTTGTCAAACTATTTACAAGTTTGCTGCAACAATGATTGTTAATAGATTGAAAGGGTGTATCTCTAAAACTATTTATGAAGAATAAATAGCTTTTGTTCGGGGTAGATCAATGTCTAAACATTGCTTATTAGCTCATGAAATCTTCAACAAGTTTAGGATTTCTAAAAATAAGAAAGGTGTGATGGTGGTTAAGTTGGATATGGAGCATGCTTATGATAGCAAGGGATGACTAGCTTTGGAACAAGTTTTAAAATGTTTTGGGTTTTCTTCCAAGTTCTCCAAGCTCATCATGGAATGTGTGGTGAATGTCAGATTTTCTATCATTTTGAATGGGAAATATTTAAAATGGATTAATACTAATGAGTGGGTTTAGCAAGGATGTCCTTTGTCACCTTATTTATTCATTATGTGCTCATAACTCTTATCAATTGCAATAAATCAAAGAGGTCATGACTTGGGTGTTCAGATTTCAATGAGAGCTCAAAAGATTACACATCTTTTATATGCATACGATGTATTAATATTTGGGCTAGCCTCTCCAAGATTAGCTCAAGTAATAAAAACCATAGTTGCTGATTTTTTGTGGGTGGATGTGACAAAGAGTTAATAATAACAAGTCTCAAATTATGTTTGTCAAGGCAGTATAACCATCTAGAAAGAATAAAATAACTATGAAATTGGATTTCAAAGTGGTTAAGGAGATGCAATACTTGGGAATCAAAATTGTCTTAAGAAGAATGGTTATGGCGGATTTTCAAATCATTTTAGATCATGTGTTGGAAAGAATAAATGCTTGGGGAAATAGATTTTTATCTATGGCTGGAAGGATTATTCTTAGAAAGTATTCTATTTTATTATTGCTAATTTTTTTATCTACACATTTTATGGTTCCCAAGGGGGTTATTGAATGAATTGGATAAGCTTTGTAGGGAATTCATTAGGCACAAAGCCAATAAAGAAAATGTTTACATTATGTAGCATGGGATGAGTTATGTAAAAAAAAAAAAAAGAGGTATGAGACTTCATTCAGCTTCTCTTAAAGTTAGTCAACATAAATCTAGATTGGCTTATAAAAGTTTGTGAAGGTTGTTAATTTTTTAAGAACTAGCACGAGGCTAACCAAGAAAAATAAATCATTTAAAAGTTTTTTCACACCCACACACAAAATTGACACAGTGGATGTAGAAATAAGAAAATTTCACAATAACTTAATAAGTCAGATTTTTTAACCACACATCTAATTGCAGAAAAATAAAGTGCAAAAAATAATCAAAATAAACACACCAAAATTTATTATTGTTTAGTCAACCCGACCTACATCAACTCCTTGGAGACTACCTTTCCAAGTATTGCACTAAACAATAGTGACTCTCCTTTTGCTCTCAAAGCAAGGCGGAGAAGCACGTACAGACGCTTTTCACCAACATGTTATAGCAGAGAACCGCAACTCTTTTACAGGCAGAGAACCTCAACTCTATTTTCACCTTCAAAGTGATGATCAGAGAATAACAACTCTATTTTCACCCTCCAGGTGATGGTCAGAGAACTACAATCTTTATTGAAGAACTTCCTCTACGGAGCCACAGAGAATCAAGGCTGACGCTTGTAGATACTAGGCAAGATTCTTACTTGGAGCAACCTTATGATCCCCTCACAAAATTTCCCTATCTTCTCTCACAAAGCTCTCATTCATCTCTCCCTCAAGGTTCTCTCTTGAAGTCTAATCAACCAAAATTTTTTTAATAAAAAGTATTAGAAAATCTTTAGTAACGGCCTTAAAAAAACCTTAATTTTTAAGAGTTCCATATTTTGCTCGTATAGTACGATACACATATCATACCATACATTCAGTGTAATTTAGACTCGTCCAGTAAGTTCGTACAGATGAACTATTCAACCTTTATAACACTTAATTAATATCTTTCTTAACCTTTTGTGGCTAGGGTTTTGTCAGAGCACAATAGTTCATATAATATGGATTAAAGTCGTATAGTATGAAACAAAGGCGTACAATATAAAGCCAAAATCGTATAATAAAATTTACAAAAAATCTCTCTCAAAAATATTTTTCTTTCTCCCCCTATGTGTAAGTTACTCAGCAATGATATCCACATAATTATATGATACGACTCAAGAAGAAAAAAATACATAACAAATTAAAAAAAATAGTATGTAACTCTAGTCTACCCAATCTTGAGCTGATCAAAATTGCAAGTGAACAGTAGACTGATTTCTTGAAACGTTAGTTCACACAAAACAAAATAGATTATCATAAAATTAGGAAAAAGCAGTAACATACACAATAATATTTGTTATCATCAAAATTATAGTGCTTGGATTAGATTTACAATAATATCTACTTTTTTGATGATGACAAACATTATTATTTACAGATTTTCAAAAAAAAAGTTTTTCTCTAAACCCCCTCTTAGATGATAATCATATATAAGAAAAACGAGTGTAATTTTTTTTAATATGCAAACAACAACAAATAACAAAATACTACTCCCCCTTTTGACATCACAAAAATGAGGCAAAATAGGAAACAATATAACATAAGAACGAACTACACACAAATACAAATACAACTTAAAAGAAAGATGATAAATATAAAAAGTACTAACATAAAAAATACAACAAAAATAATAAGAAGATAAAATCAAAAGATTTTTTTTAATTGATTTGCTCTAGTAAATGATAAATTTACCTCATTATTAGAAGAAATCAGCAAGAAATAAATTGACATACTTAAATTCAAAAATGTTAGAAAATCATTCTTGTCAACCCTAGCTCAAACTCCTTATGGGTCAAAATCCTTTTTGAACAAAAATGAAATTTAGAAAAAAATTATATAGGAAAAGTGATATTTTCAAACTTCATTTCAGAAGAATATATGATAGAATAATATTACAAAGTAATCAATATGAAATCATGATTTTCAAATTTTAGTGTAGGAGATATCAATTGGCATGGGAGTCTTGTAAGATTTTAAGGATTTGAAAGAAAGACAAGCTAACTCATAGTGGACTCATTTTATACATCTTTTATTAGCTTTCGATGCACATTGCATATTTTTTTTATTTTAGATGCACTTTGTGCATCTTGCTATGCTTTGACGGTCATTACATATCTTTTTAGTTTTGGGCTCATTTTGTTTCTCTTTTCATTTTTACATGTTCTTTTCTAAATCTAAAAAACTCAATTGTGAGATTATTTTTTCAAATATTAAAAGAAGGCAAACTCACTTATAGTAGGATTCAAAATTCTCATTCTCAAAATCTGAATTGTTAGAATTTCACAACTTAACTTCCTTTGAATCAAAGTGGAAAATGTCATAAATTCTTCGAATGATTCACTTATATAAGATATGAATCTAACCCATGTAAATCTCGATCAATCATAAATAATCACATGTATAAAAACTTTATCTCGTAGGTTTGTAGTGCTAACATGTCCAAAAAGATCTATATGAATGACTTTTAAAGGTTTGCTAGTGTTAATGTCCTTAATTGTGTGGAAAGAGGATTTAACTTGCTTTCCTAACTGATAATCATTATATAGGTGATCCATAGCGTACTCTAGTTTGGGTATGCCTCTCACTAAGTGTTTTTGGGTGATTTTTTAAAGGTTTTTCATGCTTGCATGACACAATCTCCTATGCCATAATCAGGATTTATCAGCATAGTTTTTAGAAGAAAAAAACAACCGGTTCAACACAGTTTGAATCAAATATGTAAATATTATTAATTTATTTTTCTTGCAACACAATATTTTTATTTACTCTTATCATGCACATGGTAGACAAAAATTTATTGTTAAAGCCTTTATCATAGAGCTTACTTATACTGAATATGTTATATTTTAAGCCATTTTGCAGTAAAGCATTTTTAATAATAAATTTTTTTGAATTACCAATTATTCCTGATCCCACCACTCGCTTAGTGGTGTTATATCTAAGTGTCACATTGCCTCCTGCCTTGGCCTCTAGTGAAATGTATTAATTTGTATCTCTAGTCATATGTCTTGAACATCTACTGTCCAGGTACTATATCCTCTCATGAGGCCTTCTATGAGAGTATACCTACAAAATTATCAGTGGTTGGATTTGGGAACCCAAATAAGTTTGCATTCTACTTTATGGAAAGAGGGATGACATGCTAGCATGCTATGCTATGAATTATGCAATTTTGGTCTCCACTTAAAATGTGTTATACAGTGGACAGTGCAAGTGTAGGAGATGTGCCATAGCATGTCACAAGAAAAACATCTAACTCGAGAAAAAGGGTTTACTAATTTATGCGGGTTATGGTGCCTCTTCCTAGGTTTGAAACATGCATGTTGTAGTGATGGATTATGTAACTGTGCAAGTATATGTGATATTTTATTTTCTTTGTATACTTTTAATTGAACTTGTAAAGATTTGTTTTCTGTTTTAAAAATTGAATTTTTTAATTTTCAATGCATACTCACTTCCATCTAATTTACATGCGGGATTTTTTTATTCCTTGAATGTATTTTCTGATTCAACATGCAATATTTTCAAGGAATTATGTTCAACAATTAAATCAAGATGCATCTTATTTTAATAATCAAATTCATTTAATAAAGCCTTATGATTTCTATCCAAAGTGGGATGATCTTTCCTGAGGCATTCATACTTTTTCTACAGATTTGAAAAGTCAGATAAAAGGTTTGTATGTACTTTCTTGAGCTTCCTATATACTGTATTATTTTTTTCAAAAACTTCAAAAAATTCACATTGGAAAGCTTGCATTCCTCCTCTTGATCAGAATGATCAAAATGATTATCTACCATTAAGCATAGGTTGGTTACCTCCTCTTATGCTTCAGTTTCAAATGAGTTTGAAGTAGAGTCTGCTTAGAATGCCTTCTGAGTCATTTGCTTATCCTTTTTAAATTTATATTTTTCCTCACCCTTCTCATTACTCGGGTATGTTTTAAGACTTGAGCAATCATACTTCAAGTGCTATGGTTTCCTGCATTCACAACAGATAATATCAGAAGAAGCTTTAAAATTTTTATAATTTTTACCTTTGTTCCACTGTAGATGACAAATTTTTTTTTTTTTTAGAAAGCTTCTAAACTGTTAGGTCATAAGTATGATATTTTCCTCTCTTTCATCAAAATAACTATATGAATTGTTAGCCTTTAAAGCTATAGTTTTCTCCTTTCTCTTTTCTCCTACATCAAGTTGTCTTTGGCTCACTCCTTGCTTGTAGGCAACGAGTTATCCAAATAAGTTATAATTGGAGTAAAATTTTAGATCTTTAGAATCAATAATAATAATAATTTTTGCATGATAGGAAGAAAGTAAATGATGTAGAATCTTGTTAACTTTTTCATAGTTAATAAGTTCTCTTTTTAAGGTATGTAGGGAAGTAATAATCTAACTAAACCTAGTATACATTTCAAAAATAGATTCACCAAGTTCAAAGCAAAATAATTTATAATCATGAAGCAGAATGTTCAACCTAGATTATTTTATTTTCTTTATTCCTTCATATGTTATGGAGAGTTTATCGTAAATCTCTTTATCAATAATACATGTAGAAGCACACACATAATCTTCAGTATTTAAAGCACAAAAAAATAGTTTAAATATTTTGCATTTAGTTGGGCTAAATTTCTATTATATGTCCTCCATTCAGAAAAAGGTATTTTAATTTTAACGCAATTTAATAAATGTGAACATGTAGAATACCCTTGATGAAGTAACATCCACATATGATAATCGATATATATCAAGAAGGTAGACATGCAAATTTTTCAAAAATCAAAAGGAATAATATCAAATAAAAGCGGTCGTGTGATTGAATATCTTTCTACAATATTATAATATCCAAAGTTATCCATTGATCAAATTTTAAAAGTTATTTAAAACTTAATTTTTGATTGCTACTCTTATACCACTTGAAAGTTCATAAAAGTTATTAAACTTTTAAGAACTGGCCTGCGGTTAACCAAGAGAGGGGGGGGGGGGGGGGGGGTGAATTGGATATTCAAAAAAATTCTTTAGGGAGAAATAAAATTTTTAAAAGACTTTTCACACTCACACACGAGAATCGACATAGCGGATGCAAAAATAAACAAATTTCATGACAATGAAATAAATCAAAATTTTCAACCACACACATAATTACAAAAAAATAAAGTGTGAAAAATAACTAGAATGAACACACCAAAATTTATAGTGTTTCGATCAACCTGACCTATGTTCACTCCTTGGGGATTCCATCTCTAAGTATTGCACTAAATAATAGTGACTCTCATTTTGTTCTCATAGCAAGGCAGAGAAGCCCATATATATACTATTTCACCAACCCGATGTAGCGGAGAATCGTGACTATTTTATAGACAAAGAACCATAACTCTATTTTCACTCTCCAAGTTGAAAGTTTGTTATTTAAAAATATCTTTAATTGAAAAAAAAATATTTTTAAAAATTTTAAAATAAATGATTTATGTGGAAGTAACAGTAATTTCACAATTGAAAGTTCATTAGAGTTATTATGCCCTTATGTGTGTGCGATCTTCTCGAGGAGTCAGCTAGTATGATATTTGACTTTAAGGATTGTTCCAGATGAATAGGTGGATCATCCAGGATGATCACCAATAATTGATTGTACTAAACAAATTTAAAACATTTAATTATTTTTTCCGCGTGGATTGTCTAGGACGAACAAGTGAATCATCCAGAACGATCACCAATAATTGAGGTAGAATTCGATCAGATCATTCAGGATGACGTGGATCGTCTAAGGCGATATCAAGTAATATAGTCAGATCAGCCGTTAGATGGATAATGAATGATAAATTGATGATATATAGTCCAGGACGATATGAAAATTGTCTAGGTTCATGTGAATATAAATTGAAAATTTGGTCATGGATAAAAATGATCAGAAGAAGTCCCAAATAAAATAAAACATAATAAAAATGAGTAACAATATAACAAAAAGATGATAAAAATAGTAAAAATATTTGAAAAACATTTTTTTTAATCAAAGCTAGACAATGATAAATTTTCCTTGTGATTAGATTAAAAATTAACAAAAAATTAATTAACATCACCAAAATATAAAAAAATGGTAGAACAATTGATCATGTTAGCCCTAGCTTGACCTTTTTACAGGGCAAACCATCTTTTGAAAATAAAGATTTAACTCAGAAAAATAATCAAATAAGAAAAGTGATTCGTTTAAAACTTTGTTAAAAAAAATATCTTATAGAATAATATAACAAAGTAATTAGTCACAATCATGAATTTTAAAATCAAATCTTTGAAAGTATCAAGTGACATATGAATTCTTCAAAGATTTAAAGGTTTGAAAGATAAGGAAGGTTGATTTCTTGTGGGCTCATTTTGTACCTCTTATCAATTTATTGGTGCATTTTACGCATCTTTTGATTTTTGATACACTTTATTGATCTTTCAATATTTTGGTGATTATTATTTATCTTTTTAATATGCCTTTTGTCAGTTTTACAAGTTTGCTCCCTTATAAATTTTTTAAAGACTCTCAATTAATATCTTTTAGATAAAATAAAAGAAAAAACTCACTATCTAATATAAGAAAGAGTAAACCACAAAGCAGAATTATATTCATATGATTAATGCAATAATATGATCAAGAAAGCTTGAAAGTGATTTAATAACTTTAAACATTATTTATATGAGATAGATTACTGTAAGAAAATAGAAATGATTTCAATTTTAAAGTCTAATTATTAATTTGAAATAGACTTTTGCTTAGAAAAAAATTAAGCTGTTAAAAGGAGTTAGAGTAAGGAAAATAATCAATAGTGTTTCTTCCTTTAACCAATTTAGAGATGTCAATCATAGATTACAAAATTTAAAAAAGCAAGAGCAACATAAAACATGTCATTTTAGCAGTAATTAATAAAATAAAAATTGAAGTGAAAAATATAACAATAAAATACAAAAATAGCAGCACAAAACAAAATAAATAATAAAACAAAAAACTAAAAAAAGATAAAAAAAATAAAAAAATTCAGAGTTCAGGCTTCATCAAGTTCATGCATTTATTTCTATGACACCTAATCTGGTCCTTAAATGCTAAAAGATTCAAAGGATGGTGGTTTAATAAAAATGTCAATCAGTTAGTTTTCAGTTGCTACATAGTGTAGCCTAATGTCTTCTTTAGTAACATGATCCCTTATAAAGTGATGTTTTATGTCATTGTATTTGGTTATAGAGTGTTGGATAGGATTTTTATAAATGCAGATGGCACTAGTGTTACCACATAGAATTTATATTGTGCCCACAGGTTATCCTAAATAAAAAATATATTGCTTTAACCAAAGGACTTGGGCCACTACACTTCCTAAGGATATGTATGCAGCTTCAGCAATGGAAAGTACAATTAAGTTTTATTTTCTACTGACTACAAGACTAAGGACTGTCTTATGAATTAACACATTCCAGACATACTCTTTCTATCCACACTACATCTTATAAAGTCCGAATCAAAATATCATATAATTTCAAAAGAAGTGATGTGCCTTGAATACCAGATTCCTAAGTTTTGGATTCCTAAGAGATATCTAAGTATTCTCTTAGCTACAATCAGGTGGGACTCCTTTTGATCAGCTTAAAATCTAGCACAAAGATAAATACTAAATATTATATCAGGTCTAATAGTTGTCAAGTAAAGGAGCGATCCAATTATTCCTTTGTATTTCTTGTGATCAACTAATTTTTCATTTGAGTTTCTATCTAATTAAATACTGAAGCTCCTGGAGTGTTTATTGGCTTGAATTTTTCTATTTCATATTTCTTCAAGATGTCCTTAATATACTTAATTGATTAAGAAAGATTTGACTATCTATTTGTCTTATACTAAATCCTAAAAAGTAAGATAATTCTTCCATCATACTCATATCAAATTCCTTACTCATTATTTTAGAAAAATCATCATATAAATGCTTATCATAATATCTAAAAAATATATCTTCAACATAGATCTGGATAATGAGTAATTCATCTCCTACTCTCATCAGAATAAGGGTGGTGTCTACGCTAACGTTAACAAACACCCTTTTATTTGATTATACCCCTTAGCCACTAATCTTTCCTTATTTCTAGCCACCAATCTTGCCTTTTTCCTAATCACCACACCATAATCATTTATTTTATTCTTAAATATCCATTTGATTCCTACTATACTTTGACCCTTTGGTCTTTCTACAAGCTCCTAAACATAATTCTAACAAATTGGCTTAATTCATCTTGCATGCCTAAGATCCAAAATTCATTAGAAAGGGCTTGATTGATATTAGTGGATTTAGTCATTGAGATGAAGGCAGAGTATTTAACTTCTTTTCTAAGACCATGCCTAGTTTTAACATCTTTAGAAGGGTCTCCTAAGATCAGTTCCTTAGGATGACTTGAAGAATATCTCTAATCTCTAGGAAAACTATTTCGATGTTCTACCCTTTCCGCCATATTTGTATATTCTACTCCTTAGATAATCTCACATATTATATCAGTGTTTTGTGGTTCTACCCTTTCTTTTAGATTTGTATTTTCTACTTACTGGGTAATTTCACCTACTTCATCTTCTTCCTCAATTTTAGACTTCTTAGAATTAGATTCATCAAATACTACATGAGTAGTTTCCTCCACCACCAAGCTTCTCTTATTATGCACTCTAAAGATTTTCCCTACACTTGATTAGTTTAAGAACACTCTTTTATCAGATTTTAGGTCAAATTTTTGTAAGAGTTATTTCCCATTATTTAGAATAAATACCTTACAACTAATGACATGAAGGTGAGAAAGGTTGGATATCCTACCCTTAATAATCTCATAGAATGTCTTATTTAATTTAGATCTAATGTTCATCTGATTTAACAATTAATAAAAGGTTCTGAATATTTCATTTTTAGGAAAATTGTGACTAATCACTTGCTCCTCATTGAAGGTTCTAAATCTATCATTTTCAAACTCTCCACCATGGTCTCTATGGATGGTCAAGATCTCATAATTTATTTTTTTTAATTCAAGTAGAGAAAGATTTAAATTTATTAAAAAAATCACTTTTATATGAAAAAAATCTAATCCAAGTGAACCTTGAGTAGTCATCAACTATTATAAATCCAAAGTCCTTTCCCCTGAAGCTTGCAGTGCTAATGGGTCAAAATAAATCCATGTGAAGGATTTCTAAAGCAGGTGGTTTAGGAAAAAGTCATTTGTATGTGTTTCAGGTAAAGAAATTAGTCATTGAGAGAAAGTCTTGTCTAGTGAGAGAAAGTATCATCTTTTTCAAATTTCTATTCCTCGATTTTCGTTCCTTAATTCAAGCAGGTAGTGTGGGGACGACGGCGGGTGGCTGCCGGTCATTATCGATGGTATCGTCTGATGATACCAGGACCAATGATGGTTTGGTTGTTCAAAATGGAGGTAATCTCCAAGCTGGTTTGGAACAAGGCATTACTGAAGCTCGTTCAAGAAAGTCTCAAGGTCTTTTAATAATAAAGGATAATGTGGAAGTTGTTCCTAATAAGACTATCTTTTTGGAAGGCAAGGGTAAGGGAATTTTAATGGATATGGATTGCAAAACGCCAAAGAAATTAATAACTCCGGTAAGCTCTCCTCTGTTGAAATCCATTGATATATAGGCTTCTTCTTCTGGTATGAAAATTTTCATCAATAGACTCGATAATTCAAATGCAATCCCCGGCAACGGTGCAATAAATGCGAATTCCTTGATATCATTTGACAAAAATATTTATCCAAAGGATTTGGCTCTTGATGGTTCAAAGGATGCTGAGCCTTTGCTGGATGTTGGCTATAAATCTAATCGTGCCTGTAATCCAAAAATATTAAAATCTGGTGAAGGAAGATTAAGTGGAGTTGCTGCGATGAATCAGGAAGTTCATAAGGGAAATGTTATGCTCAATGCCTGGATCAAAAGGCCTAATATCAGAATTAGTAATAAGGAAGATGGAAATTTTTTAACTAAAGATGGAGTGGCAGTCAAGATGAATGAAGATAATGAAAAGGAAAATATTTTGAGGATTTAGAAATCGGTTGTGGTGAAAATAATTGTTGACAGTGTCCCTCTCCATATGATTAGTGGATAATTACGTAGACAGTGGGCTAGAATCGGAAAATTCCATTTGACACTATTTGGAATGGGATGGGTCCTTTGTTCTTTCAATAAGATAGAAGATGTAGAAGCCGTTTTATCGGAGGGACCATGGTATGTGAATGGTCATATTATTGACATTGATAAGTGGTCTTCATATTTTTCGCCAGGATCTCTCAAAAGTCTTACTGCTCCTATTTGGATAAGAATGCCAAACTTGCCATTACAATATTGGGATGAAGTAAATATTTGTAGAATTGCCTCTCAAATTGAGACACCATATATGTTAGATGGAAATAAATTTTAATGAGGAAAGAAGGAGTTTGCATGTATTTGTATCAGAATTCAATTGGATAAGCAACTACCTCTAGTAGTTTGTGTTGAAGGAAGTTTTGGTAGATTTTTCCAAAGCTTTGAGTACGAACGGATTAATAGTTTTTTGTTACACATGTGCTAAAATTGGTCACTTAAATAATAAGTGCCCAAGCTTGGTGAGTAATCAGGCCTCAACTCATATATCTTCTAGTGTGAAGGATATTCTTATTCAGGATAAGTGTTTTAAAAACAACAATGAAAGGGCGACTGAAATGGAGACATTTTCCAGATCAGATCCTACTTATGGACCTTGGATCCATGTGATGTATGGAAAAAAATGGCAGAAAAGTTCTATAAGATGCGGGGAGGCTGTTAACCCAATCAAGGGATCTAAGGAGAATGTTTCTAAAAATGTGGATTTGGATATAGACAATGGAAATAATGAGGTGGAGAATGTTATAAAATCCAGAGGAATGATAAATGATGGGAATATTACTTAAGAACCAGAAGTAAATCAACAGGTGGATGTTTCTGTCATGGGTTGTACTTCAATCCCTACTTCAAAGCATAAGCAAAATTCAGATTCTGGTAATCAATATACAAATAAATTCAGCTTGTTAGCTGATGGAGGTGAGGAGTTGGTTCTAGCATATTTGGTGGAGCGTGAGGAGGGTGAAATTGAAGTCTTGATAGAAAATGGTATTACATGTTCTGATAAATTGGAATCTCCTGAGCAAGGTTCTGTTCAGTTGTATGTTAACAATATTGGTATTAAAGATGGTATTGAAGGTGATTCTTCTTTAGCTAAATTTTTTTTGGCTAAAGAACTTAAAAGTCTTGGGCCTATAAAGGTTTCTAAAAGCTGGAAGAATGATTTGGAAAAGGAAGTTGGAGTTGGTGGTGTTACCCATCGAACCAATTAATGGCTTCGATCACTTTTTGGAATTGCAGAGGAGCCAAGAAAAATTAGGTTTATCTTTATTTAAAAGAATTTGTGAAGAAATTTGAAGTTTTTTTTTGTTAGTTTGCTAGAAACAAAGCTTTCTTCAATTAAAAAGAAGGAAGTGGAAAAGATTATTGGAATTGATTGAGATTTTTCTTATGTTCCATCGGATGGGTTATAAGGAGGCATTATTGTTTTGTGGAATACTAAGATTTCTTCTTTTAAAGTTCTAGATGCTTTCTCATAAGGCATTATTGGGAATCTTGAGGTTCTCAATAATGGAAGTTGGTGTATATCTACGGTTTATGCAAGCAATGATTTTGTAAAAAAGAAGAGAAGTTTGGATGAAATTGGATCAGTGTTCTCAAAATAATTTACCCTCTATTATAGGAGGGGAATTCAATTGTTTGTTGGATAGTGGAGATAAAAGGGGAGGGAGAAAATTTGGTTTTTCCCAAGGATCTAAGGAAATGAAGACTTTTCTAATCAGCAATGACTATCATGATGTTGGTTTCACAGGACTGCATTTTACTTGGTGTAATAACAAGACAAATGGAGCTAGGATCTTGGAGAGACTTGATAGATGTTTTTTTAATTCTAAAGCTATTGAAGTTTCTCAATGGGTGGTGGTGAAACATCTATCGAGGATTGCTTCTGATTAATGTCCAATCATGGTAAATATTTTGGAAAACAAATTCAAAGTGAAGATGATTACTAGATTTGAGGAAACTTGGGCTTTATACCATGCTTCTTATGGAGTGGTGGCCAAAGCTTGGTCAAGGCAAGTGAATGGTAGTCCAGCTGAAATTCTTGATATCAAAACTAAAAGAACTTTGAGGGCTCTTTACTTTTGGAGCAAGGCTAAGATTCATGATTTGAATCAATTGAAAAATCAGCTTAAAGAAGAAATAATGGTACTGTAATTAGAGGAGGCAAAATAAGGCTTTCTTTCCATGGATAAATTGAAGTTGCTCAGTTCTAAGGTGGATGAACTCAATTCTAACTTGGCTAGATTAAATACTTGGTGGAGGCAACGTTCGAATGTGAAGTGGCTTGAGGAAGGTGATATAAATTCCATATTTTTTCATTCCTTTGCTAATAATAGAAGGAATTCTAATTGGGTGTATAAAATCAAAAATCATGTTGGAGATATGGTAGAAGATCCTAACAAAATAAAAGAAGTTTTTTTAAATTTCTTTAGAAACAAATGGAGGCATAGAGATTATTCTCTAGAGGATTGGCCACCACCCGTCAATGTGCTCAAGGATGAAGATAGGATTGTTCTGGATGTGGAAATCTCTTGGGAGGAAGTGTTGGAGGTGGTATCAGCTTGGTGGATTCAAATCACCAGGTAATGATGGAATATCTTATTCCTTTATTAAGATATATTGGAATATCATTAAGTTTGATTTATGGAAAGCAATTCATCAATTTTTTACATTTGGTATTATGGATGAAAATTGGAAAGAGACCTTTGTGGTGCTCATTCAAAAGACTAATAATCCTTTGCTCCCATCAAAATTTAGACCCATAAGCATATGTAAATCTATTTATAAGATTGTGGCTAAGATTCTTTTGAATAGAATGCTCAAGGTCATTTCAAAACTTATTTATAGTGAGCAAGCAGCTTTTTTGAAAGGGAGATATATGTCTGAACATGTGTTGCTAGCTCAACATATTTTCCATAAATTTAGATTTTCTAAAACAAAGAAAGGTTTGGTTGCTTTCAAGTTTGACATGGAGCAAGCCTATGATAGTATGGGCTGGGCAACCTTGAAACATGTTCTTCAATATTTTGGCTTTCTAGTTAAATTTTCTAATTTGATTTTGGAATGTGTGAAGTACCCAGCTTTTTCTATTTTGATTAATGGAAGGTATTCTAATTGGATTAAAGCATTTTGTGGATTTTGGCAAGGCTGCCCTTTATCTCCATTTCTGTTTATTCTTTGCTCTTAATTACTATCAAATGCATTGGCCTTGGATAAAGGAGAAATTGGTATCAAAATCCATTCTAATGTTCCTTATATATCGCATTTACTTTACGCGGATGATATAGCATTATTTTCTGATGCTTCTATCAAAATTGTCCAAAAGTTCAGAAATATCTTATTACAATACTGTGGATGGATAGGTCAAGCCATAAAATTTGATAAACCTGTAGTTTTATTTGGCAATTCAGTGAATTGAAGAAAGAAGAAACTTGTTTCTCGGTTAACGGGATTAGGGGTGGTTAAGGAATTGAATTACTTAGAAGTAAATATTGCATTAAGAAGGCTTGGTGTTTAGGATTTTGGGTTTCTTATTCATAAGACATTGGATAAGATCCAAAATTGGAGTAATAAAGATATATCATTTCCTGGTAAAATAACGTTGGTAAAATCTGTGATCCTGTCATTACCGTTATTTCAAACGGTTCATTCTATGGTTCCCATGAGCATTCTTTCAGACTTGGATAGAATTTGCCGTGATTTTATATGGAATAAATAGAATGGTATTTCGGGAATGCATTATGTCAACTGGGACGTCCTCTGTTTACCAAAGAAATTAGGTGGACAAAATCTACATTCTTGCATTAAAAATATTGGACCATCTAGAGCCAAATTTGCATGGAATTTTCTTAAGGGATCTTCTTCGTTATTATACCAGGTATTGGGTACTAAATATGGAAATTTTAATGGGAATTCTCAGAGTAAGAAAGGAGCTTCGTCTATTTTCAAAATTGTTTTGAAAGGATGCAAAAGCTATTGCTCTGGCGGTTAGATGGAAGGTGAATTATGGGAAATCTATTAATGTGTTGAATGATGTTTGGTTGTTGGACAAAAGTTTTATGAAATGGCCAACATTTATTTCGGTTCATTTAAATGAGGATATGTAACTTGATAAATTTATCACTCAAGGAAGATGGTACATTGAAGAATTGAAGAAATGGTTTGGAGATGAACTAGTTATGCTTATATCTCAAATTCATATTGATTCATATAATTCAAAAGATAGCTTGGAATTGATTCATTTCCAAACTGGGAAGACATTATCTGCTACTATTTCAGAATAATCAGCTTCAGGAAATTTATTGGATAGTGTTGTATTCTGGGATTGGATTAAAAAATTAAAGTTAATGCCACGACTGGAAAGTTTTTTGTGGAAGATTTATCACGAAGCTATTCCAACTTCTGGTTTCTTGAAGAACAAAAGATTGAGATTGGATGTTGCTTGTCCTTGGGGTTGTTTGAAGATGAAAAATATCTGTCATGTGGCCACTGGATGCTATAAATTAACTCAAAGCATACAAATCATTAATAAATGGGGTTTCTTTATACCAATTTTTGACTCGCTGGAGAACTGTTGTTTATGGATGAAGTCCAATTAAGGTAAGAATCACACTCTTGCTAAAATATATTGCATTTTAGTATTTCTTGTTTGAAAATCAAGATGCAAGTTTATTCATGAAGCTTTGGAAGATTCTAGTATGTTCATAGCAACTCGAGCTATTTCTTTAGCCTCCTTTGTTGATAAAGGAGATCTCAAATCAAGCCACTAGGGTGCTAATCAGCCTGATAGGCTATTGACCGTGACTTGGCATGCCCCCTCCTGGTTGGCTTAAAGTTAATGTGGACGTTTCTTTGTTTCTATCTTATGAAGCTGCAATAGGTGATGTTTTTAGAGATTTCAAAGGTAGATTTCTTTTGGCATTTGGTTTCAAGGGTGTGCATTGGGATGTAGCAAGTCTAGAACTATTGGCTATTCATGTTTTTAAAACTATTTTACAAGATTGGATGCTACAATACAATGGTATTATTATTGAAGGGGACAATGCAAATGTTATTAACTTCCTACATAAACTCATTACAGATCCGTCCAAGATGGTGAACATCAAAGGAGTGGAAGAGATGGACTTCCTTAAAGAATTCAAGAATATTATTTTTAATAAAGTTAAAAGAGATGGTAATAAGTTAGCAAATATGTGTGCTAATCTTGCTTATAGTAATAATTTTGTTTGGAATAATTGTGAATGGATTTCTATTCCTCGTTTTATCTCTTTACTAAAGGAGGAAAGTAATCCTTTTATTAGATTGTAATCCTCTTTTTTTAGTAATAATATTGCTTTGCATTCTCTCTCAAAAAAAAAAAAAAAAAAAAAAAAGGACTTCTAAAGGTTTAGAGGTCTTAATGCTCTTAATGGAATGGAAAGAGGATTTGACTTATTTCTCTAGTTTACAAGCATCCCACAGGAGGTCCTTACTGATTAAGCTTGAGGATTCCTCTTACTAAGTCTTTTTGGGTTACTTTTCTAAGTGTTTTTATGCTATCATGACATAACCTCCTATGCCACAATCAAGACTCATCAACAAAAGAAGAAGCAACATATTCAATATTATTTAAATCAAGCATATAAACGTTGTTGACCTTTTATCCCTACAAGATTGTGTTATTATTCAAGCTTATAATACATATATTTAACAAATTTTTTATGATAAATCCTTTATCATAGAGCTGCCTAATGCTAAGCAAGTTATGTTTTAAGCAATCAACAACTAAAACATTTTCAAGCAAAAGGCTCTTGAAGCTTTTGATTATACTTGTGCCCACCACTTTAATGGTGGTGTTGTCTCCAAGAGTGACATTTCCTCCAGCCCTAGCCTCCAACGAAATGAATTGATTAACATCTCCAGTCATATGGCGTGAGCATCTGCTGTCCAGGTACCAAAAAGTTTGGGTCTTTTCTTATGTAAAGAAGAATGCAATGAATGTGTGTTATATTATGAATCATGCAATTTGGATCTCCACACCAAATGTATTCTACGGTGAACGATACATGTGTGGGAAATATGTCCTAGCATGCCACATGAAATACATCTAATATTAGAAAAATGGTTTACTAATCTACTTGAGTTATAGTGCCTCTTCCTTATTTTTAAAATTTTTTGCTTCTAATCCAGATTGAAAAATTATTTAGGTGTGAGTGGAATTATATTTTCCTCAAGTGCTTTCAATTCATCTTTAAAAAATGAGTTAGCACTTTCTAAAACAGTATTATTAACTTTTAAATAATGTTGTTTACTATCAGATTCATTCATGAATTCTTTAAAATCATTTTTAAGTTCAGTGTGGGATGATTTAAATAGTTTATACTGTTTTTTCAATTCATCAAACTCATCCAATAGTTTCATGTGGTTGCTATCAAGTGTAGAATGATTTTTAACCAAAATTTAATGCTCTTTTTATAAATTCAGAAATTCAAGTTTCGAGCTTGCATACAATTTTTTAAGCTTTCTATAAGATGAATGAATTTTCTCAGAAACTTCAAGCAAATGATCGTATGTTAATTTGCATACCTTTTCTTGGTTAGAATGACCAAGATATTCATCCGTCATCAAACATAAGTTTGTTATCTCCTCTTTAGCTTCAATCTTAGAGGAGTTAAATGCAGAATCCACCCATAAAGCCTTTTGGATCCTTTTTTTTCCTTCATGAACTTGGGTTTCTCCTCACCCTTTTCCTTGATTCGGCGAGCCTTAAGTGTAGGACAATCAACTTTCATATTTTTTTGCTTCCTGCATTTAAAGCAAATCACATCAAAAGAACCTTTAGAATTCTTTCTATTTTTACCTTTATTTTAATTTTGATGGTGGTTTGTTTCTTCCTTAAGAAGCTCTTGAATTGTCTAGTAATTAAGGCAACATTATCACTTTCAAAACCAAAAGAGTTAATATCCGTATCGGTAGCCTTTAAGGATACAGTTTTCTCGTTCTTTTTCTTCCCTATATTAAGTTTTCTTTGGTTTACTCGTTGCTCGTAAGTAATGAGTGATCCAAGTAAGTTATCGATCGAATAAACATTCAAATTTTTTAACTTAGTTATAATAATAATCTTAGCATCAAAGGAGGAAGGTAAACATCTTAAGATTTTATTCACTTTTCATAATTTTTTAGTTCTCTTCCTAAGGCATGCAGGGAGGTGACTATTTGTGTAAACATATACATTTTAGATATTTACTCACTAGGTTTCTTATGAAAAATTTCATAACCGTGAAGTAAAATGTTTAACATAAATTGTTTAACCTCACTTGTGCCTTCATAAGTAATACATAATCTATCCCATATTTGTTTACCAGTAGCATAAGTTGAGACACATATGTAATCTTCTGATTTAAGTGCACTGAAAAAATAGTTCAAACATTTTGTATTTAGTTGTGCTAGATCCATATCATATATAATCCTTTTAAAAAATAGAAGTTTAGTTTTGATGCCATTGATTTCAAGTATTGGTGTAGAATAACCTTCTTTTACAAGCATTCACAAACAATAATTTATAGATTATAAGAAAGTGGACATGCGAGTTATTTAGAAATTAAAAGGTATATTATCAAATAAGGGTGGTCGAGTAACCCTTATATAGTATTTTGGTTACCAAAGTTAGCAATGGATCAAAATTCTAAAGTTTCCAAAAACTTGATTTTATAAATCCCGCTCTCATACCATTTGAAAGTTCGTTAGGGTTGTGAAGTCGTTATAAACTAACCCAAGGCTAACCAAGTGGGTGGGATGAATTGATAGTTTTAAAAATTCTTAAACAAAAAGAAAAAAAGTTTTTGAAATTTTTTTGAATATTTTAAAACAAAAAATAATCAACCACATAAATTAATATGTAAAAAATAAAGTGTAATAATAATATAGAGAGAACACTTCAAATTTTATAATAGTTTGGTCAACTTGATCTATGTCCACTCCTTGGAGTCTCTCCTCTAGGTATTGCACTAAAATATTATGACTCTCCTTTTGCTCCCACAACAAGGTGGAGAAGTCTTTACAAACTCCTTTTCATCGACCCCGGTGAGCCAGAGAATCCGAACTCCTTTTGCTTCCTCCTGAAGCAGGCAGTCAGAGAACCTTGATTTAATACTGATGAAGACCTCCCTAGAGCCACCAAGGAGCCAAAGGTGATGAATGGAGAAGATGACTCGAATCCTAGCTTGGAGAAACCATATTGAATAGCTTACAAACTTCCTCTCACAAGATTCTATCTCTCTCTCTCCAGAGCTCTCCATCTCCATCTCTAAGCTCTCTTAAGTCAGGACAACTTCAAAAAATACTCTCAATAATAAATAAGAGATCTTATAAAGAAGGCCTTAAAAATTGCCCTAATTTGTAACTTTTCATCAATGATAATACAGGATGATCGACCGATCGTCCTGTATGATCAATGTATTTCAGCCCTTCCTGCCAGGATGATCTGGATGTAGTGTATGATTAGAACACATTGTTTATTCTGATCATCCAGGATGATGTGGACATCATTCTGTATGATTAGTTAAAAATCATATATATCATTCAGAAGATAGTTCAGGATGTTTAGGAGATCCATGTTAGATAATGAAGAAATATAACTACTCATCCAGGATGACGCTTGGATCATCCTATACGATTATTTCAAAATAAGTGATTATCATCCAACTCATAGTTTGGGTCATCCAACAAAAACATGTGGATGATGAAGAATTATAACTGATCATCCTGCACATAGTTCTGGACGTCTAGGTGATCCAGGAAAAAACTAAGGTTTTTCTTACTAATCATTAAGGACTATATGATCAATCAATCTAACCTTAATTACTTTTTTAATCACATGACTAATTTAGGCATAATTATAATAAATCATCTAAGATGATATGAGATCATCTTATATGATTTCAAACTCACAAATTAGGGTTTTTATTTTTGACTGATCGTCTAGGACGATACAAAATCGTCCTATACAATATGATCAAAAAAAAAAAAAATATCTATGTCACTAAAATTTTCCTTGTGAGTGTGTGTGTGCAAGGTTACTTAGCATTATGATCCACCAAGATTTATTTGACTCAATAAAAGGTAAAAAATATATTAAAAAAGAAATTACAAACATACTCAATCTGAGTCTACCTAATCTTTAGCTGATTGATGTTCCAAGCAAACTCATGGACTTGAAAGGCTAAAGAGCTGAGCACATAAAATAGATATGCATGAATGACAAGAGTGAAATAATAATAATATTTGTTATCATCAAAATCATAGTGCTTGGGTCCAATCTACAACAATAATAACAAAAATTATAGATTTCAGCCATAGAATAAATCACAGAATGATGTAAAAATTAAATGTAAAAAAGTAAATAGAAAGAACACACCACATATATAGAGTATCAGTCAACTTGGCCTACGTCTACTCCTCGAAAACCTCCTTTATAGGTATTACACTAAAAGTAGTGTCTCTCATTTTGCCTCAACACTAAGGCAGAGAAGCCGTTGCAAAAATTTTCCACCAACTCGGTGGGGTAGTGTGCCATAAATCCTTTTAATCCCTCCGAAAGTAAAGAAACAATAATGTTTATTTTCATCAAAATCACTATATGTGGTCCCATATTTTCAACAATCTCCCCTTTTTTGATGATGATAAATATTGTTGTTCACTCGTGTTCTTGTAAAGTTGGTCTATTAAGGGATAAGTTGGATTGAAAGTATTTTAAAAAAATAAATTCTTTATTTCTTAAAGTCCTTGAACCCAAATATGGTGCTTGGTTTGGGAATGTTGGTGCTAAGAAGGGTGCATCAATAGCTTGGAAGATCATCACTGATGATGGAAACTGTCTTAATCCAATTGTAAGATGGAGGATTGCTAATGGAACCTCAATAGATTTCTTGAAGGATGTATGGATTTGGGATAAAAGTATCAATAGTGGCCACCGTTTGTGGCCAGCACATATAGTGATGAATTTACACTTGACAATCTTATGGTGGATGATTCCTGGAATGTCCGTGAACTTCATAAATTCTTTGGAGATGAACCTGTTAAGGTAATTTGTCAAATTCATATTATGCCTGATAAGTGTTAAGATGATTTGGAGCTTATTCATAAGAATTATGGAAGATCATTATCATATTGTCTTTGGAAGCTATCATTCAAAATCAGCCTGACAGGTTTTACTGGAAGTGAATAAAAAAAGCTAAGCTAATGCCACATGTGGAGGTGTTATGGTGTGTTTATACAACAATGCTTTTCCAACTTTTCAATTCATGTATTCTAGAAGATTGCAAGATGTTTTTTCTTGTCCAAGAAGTTGTGATGCTGCCGAAGATATTGATCATGTAATAACAAATTGTGTGAAGTTGCTGGAGGTGAATCATTACTTAAATAGTTGTTGGTTTGGGATACCTTCATTTGAGAATTTTAAATGTTGCTGCCATTGGTTAAACCACCTCTCTTCGGGTAATATGTTCTTAATTAACTTCTCTATAACCCTGTCTATTTTTCTTGGAAAGCAAGGAACAAGTTTATTCATGAGGGTGTTATAGAAAGTTTGGTGATTATTGTTGTTCAAGCTGTGTCTTACTCTTCGTTTTCTTCTTTATTTTGCGGTATAAGCTTGGGCCATTGGGGTATCAATCAACCAATCAGGCTGTTTAATCATTGTACCCTCCCCCACCCGTCTGGATCAAGTTAAAAGTTGATTCTTCATTATTACCTTCATACAATGCAAGTATTGGGGTTGTATTCTATGATTTTAAAGGAAGATTTTTACTGGCTTTTGGGAAGAGGTGAGTTCATTGTGATATTTCTCAGCTAGAGCTTTCATCTGTTCAATCGTTAAGAGATGTTATTAAGGATTGGATGTTGTCCTATAAGGAAATTAATATCGAAGGTGATAATTCCAATATTATTAATCTTCTTCAATATTCTTTAAGGAAAAGTTGATGGTTGATGGAGAGCTTAAAATTTTTCAGGGATTTTATTCATGTTATTTTCAATTGTATAGATAGAAATTAAAATAAGTTAGCCAATTTGTGTGCTAACAATATGATTTTTAGTGGTTTCTTTTGGAAGGATATTAGTTTTAGTAAGGTTCCTCCTTTTCTTTCATTGTTAAAGGAGGAACTTGTTAGGAATGATTCCTAGGTTGTATTTGATTTTTTATTTTAGTTATTGTAATGGGTTTTTCTTCTTAAAAAAAATATTGTTGTTAAAATATTTCGAAGTTTGACGTTTTCTGTAACTCCCCCTTAGAAGATGAAAAAGTAAGGGGAGTTAAATTTTTTTTTTAAAGGAAATGTGAGACATAAGAAAAGTAGAGCAAAAATAGAATAAAAAATATAACAAAGTAAATTTTACTAAACCATAGGATGCAAAATAACACACTACTCTCCCTTTTGACATCACAAAAAGGAAAAAAAAAAGGAAAAACACTAAAAAGATCAAAGTACAAAAAGGAAGACCAGTATAAACATAAAAATAAAAGTACTGACAAACTAGAAAAATGAAAAACCCTGATCAAGTCGAGGTGGTGGTGATCTTGACTGAAAGTATTAGTGAAGAGAGGCATACTGCTCACCTAATTAGGCCATATCATGATTATATTATTGTTGCTACTACTACTGTACTACAGACATCAAATCGAGCTAAGTTTTGATCATGCTACTACTGTCGCTTGGCTATGTAGGATTCAAATGTAGCCTCCCACTGATCAAATAACTAGACCAGCTGATCAAGAAGGGATTGTTGATAGATAGGAGCTGGTACTTGAGATTGATCTTCCTCTTCCTCTTATGGGCGATCATCATAATGAATGTTGTGGTGACAAGCACTGTGAAGGACATGGAAGGAGCTATTGGAATAGAAGATTGGAAAGTGAGCAGGTGGTGCATGATATTGAAGGTTATATTTAGACTCTAGGATATAAGAAATGTGATGTCCTAAATCTAGATTATGCAATCTCTTATGACGGGATCTCGAATGACTGTCAAAATTTTAAGGTAGAGAATAAAAAGGTTAGCTGCATTAAAGCCAATTTCAGCCATTTTGAAATAAGTTGTAAGAGACAACATTGGAGTAATTTTTATCTCATCACTAGCTTTTGGAATTATGGGGTTGTGAAGAATATACATAATGATCGTAGCATTTTATACTAATAAGCTAACAACATAAATATGAAAGTTAACATTGGATTCTCTCAGGATTTTGTTGGCTTGGGTCCAGTCAAAATTAGGATTTGCAGCTTGAATATGAATTTTTTCACCAGTAGTTGAAAGATGAAGAAATTCATGTAGGTCTTGGTAGCTTGAATTGGAGGGTAGTACTCTCGCTATTGATTCTTAAGCTTGTAAAAAATACAAAAAGCAATTCAGAATTGAAGGGAAAGATTAAAGTAAGAATGAATTTAAGAGTAGAATGGGAAAGAAGTTTAAGCACCCGAGGGGTTAACACCTCTTGGTTGAATATTCTGGATGGGTTAATCCTAGCATTTTTGTAGCGATAATAAGTTGCTTTGTCAGCTTTTTGAATGAATTTGGGATCTATGGTTCTCCTAGAGGAACTACCTGCGAGGGCTTGGGAACTCTTTCCAACATTCATTATAAGGAAGGAAAAATACAAGAGGGATGTAGAGGATTAGGGAATTGAAATGGTGTGAAGAATATAAAGAAAACCAACTATTTATAAAGAAATTTCTATATCATACAACACAATCAGGAGATCGTCCTGGATGATCAGGTGCAATCAATTCATCCAGATGATTAGTCAAAAAGTTTGGTCATATTGTATAGTGTGATCAGGTATCGTACTAGATAATTAGAGACAAAGCGATCGCCTTGAGTCATCATGTACGATCATTGACTAACTAAATTGTACATGATGAACACGTTGATCATCCTGGATGATTTATCATTGTGGATCAGCGTAACAACATTCAAATCATCCAATGACTCGTTTCATGTGGATCATCCCCTATGATGTATGGATCATACGGGACAATAATAAATAATTGATTTAGATCTACCATTGGTTGTTTTGTGATTGGAGGATGTGTATGGTCCTGGGCGATGTGAGCAAAACTAGAAAAATTCAGGACATGAAATATGATGATCAAGAAGATTTTAAAATAAAAATAAAAACATGAAAAGTATAAAACACATAAAATCCAAGAAAAAACCAATCATAAATCAAAATAAAAGAACCATTTATTTGAATCAATCAACTCCAGTAAATGATAAAATTCTCTTATGAGTAGAATAAAAATAAGTAAAAAATGAATTGACAATGCCGAAATCCAAAAAGGGTAGAAAATTGATCTTGTGAATCCTAGCTTAGACTCCTTAGATGTTAATTTTTTTTAAAGAAAAATCTAATTCAAAAAAGAAATTTGATAAGAAAAATGATATTTTCAAACTTCTCTCTAAAAAATATCTTATAGAATAATATTATGAAGTAATTAACCAAAATCATGGATTTCAAATTCAAGTGTTTGAAAATATCATGTGGCACATAGATTATTCTGAGATTTAAAGATTTAAAAAAGACAGAAGTTTATTTCTTTGTGGGCTTATTTTTGTCTCATTTTAAGTTATCTAATATACTTTACACATCTTTTAATTTTTCATACGCTTTGGTGTATCTTGCAATTACTTAGCGGTCATTGCACATCTTTTAAGTATTTTTAGGCTCATTTTGTGCCTCTTATCTTTTTTACGAGCTAGCTTCCTTTTAAAATGTTTAAGGACTCTTAATGGTCAAAATATCTTCCAGATATAGGAGAGGAAGAAATCACTCTCGAAAATAAGGGGGAGTAAACCACAAACTATAGTCATATCCATATGATAAAAGCGACAACCTGATTACAAAAAATTGGCAATGATTTCAATAACTTGGAACATTATTCATATGAGATAGATTATGTAGGAAGACTAAATAGATAGCTTTTTAAAATTCTAATTTTTGATTTGAAATAGTTTGTGATTCTAAAGAAATTAAACCACCTAAGGACTTAGAGGAAGAGAGACAACCATCGATGTTTTTTTCATTAACTGATTTAGGGAAGTCAATCACCGCTTATTAATTTCTAAAACTAAAAGCAAGAAAAGAATATCATTTAAGATATCAATATCAAAAGTGAGCATTGATGTGATTCATTAAAAACACCAAATAAGAAAAATATAAACTTGAAATACATAAACACAAAAAGACATACAATTAAAATAAAAACAAAACATCAAAAATAGAAAGCAACAATTTTAAGCATTAATATCTATTACATCTAATTTGGTTCTTAAGATACTTAAATTTTTAAAGACTAGTGGTTTTATAAAGATATCAGCAAGTTGGTTTTCTGTGGCTACATGGTGAAGCTCTATGTCTCTTTTGGTAACATGGTCCCTAATGAAGTTGTGTCTTATATAAATGTGTTTGGTCTTGGAGTTTAGAATAGATTCTTTGAAACAAAGATGAAAATAATATTTTCACATAGGATTGAAATTGTGCATACATGTAATCCTAATTTCAAAATGTATTGCTTTAACCAGAGGACTTGGGCCACATAACGTCTTAAGGCTATGTACTCAACTTTAGTAGTGGATAGGGCAACTGAGTTTTATTTTTTACTCGACCAACAGACTAATGACTATCTTATGAATTGACATGATCCAGAAGTGCTTTTCCTATTAACTCAACATCCTGTAAAATCTGAATCAGATTATCCTATGATTTCAACGGAGGTGCAATGTCTAGGAAACCAAATTCCTAAGTCTAGGGTTCTTAAGAGATATCTAAGATTTGTCTTAACAGTAGTCAAGTGGAACTCTTTTGGATTAGCTTGAAATCTAACACAGAGACAAACACTAAACATAATATTCGATCTACTAGTAGTCAAGTAAAGAAGTGATATAATTATTCCTTTGTATTTCTTTTGATCAATAGATTTTCTATTTGAATTATGAAAATTTAGTAAGTCAGTTCTCCCATCATACTCATCTCAAATTCATTACTCATTATTTTTTAAAAGTCATCAGAAAGGTTTTTATTAGAGGATCCAAATAAAATATTATCAACATAAATTTTGACAATCATTAGTTCATCTCCTATCTTTTTTAAAAATTGGTGATGTTTATGCTCCCCTTAACAAAGGTTTTTATAATAAGAATGTGCATAGCCTTTCATATCATACCCTGAGTGTTTGCATTAGTCTATATTATACCATTTTTAATTTGAGCACATGATTATGAAATTATGAATTTTCAAAGTCTGGACTTGTTTGAGATACACATCTTTTTTTATTACCACATTCAGAAAGGTACTCTTAACATCTATTTGTCATAATTTGGATCCCTTAAAATAAATAAATGCTAGTAAAACCTTAATGGTTTCCAATTTAGCTACAGGGGCAAAGGCCTCTTCGAAGTCAATCCCTTCTATTTGGTTATACCTCTCAGCCACCAATCTTGCCTAATATACCAGAATCATTCATTTTATTTTTGAAAACTCATTTAGTTCCAACCACTCTCTAGTTCTTATGTCTTTTAACTATATCCTAAACATCATTCCTTACAAAGTGATTTAACTCTTAATGTATAACTAGGATCTAAAATTCATCAAATAGGACTTGATTTATATTGGTGAGTTTAGTCATTGAAATGAAGGAAAAAAGGTTTATTTATTTCATAAGTCCATTGCCTAATTCTAACACCTTTAGATGGGTCTTCTAAGATCAGTTCTTTTGGATGACTTAAAGAATATCTTCATTCTCTAGGCAAGTTATTTTCAGGTTCTACCATTTTTTTCTAGATTTGTATATTATAATTCTTGGGAGGCTTCTACAACCTCTTCTTTATATACCCTAGACCCTCTAGAATTATCAAATTTATCAAATACAACATGAGTGGTCTCCTTAACTACCAGTGTTCTTTTATTAAAAAATCTATAAGATTTTCCAACACTTGGGTTACCTAGGAACACTCCTTCACTAGACTTGGGGTCAAATTTTCCTAGTAGTAATTTTCCATTATTCAGAATGAACACTTTACATTCAAAGTATGAAAGTGAGATAGGTTAGGTGTCCTATCCTTAAGAATTTTATAGGGTGTCTTATTTAGCTTAGATATAACATTTATCTTATTCAGAACATAACAAAATGTATTGACCGCTTCTGCCCAAAAGTATTTAGGAAGTGAATATTCAGAAAACATGGCTTTAGCGGCTACTATTAAGGTGTTGTTTTTTCTTTCAACCTATTCTAATGAGGAGTTCTAGGAGCTGAAAAATTGTGATATATCACTTACTCCTTACAGTAAGCTTCAAATTTCTCATTCTCAAATATTCTACCATGATCACAATGAATGGTAAAAATTTCACAACCTAGTTTCCTTTGAATCTAATTAGAAAAAGACCTAAACTCCTCAAATGATTCACTTTTATAAGATAGAAATCTAACCAAAGTAAACCTCAAATAATCTTCAACAATTACATATCTATAAATTTTCCCTCCTAGGCATACTGTGCTGATAGGTTCAAATAGATTCATGTATAGGATTTCTAAGGGTTCTCTAGTGTTAATGCCTTTGATTAAGTGAAAGGAGGATTTGACTTATTTCCCTAATTGATAAGTATCATACAGGTGTTCCTTTATGAACTCTAGTTTGGGAATTCCTCTCACCAAGTATTTTTGTTTAATTTTTCTAAGGATTTTCATACTTGCATGACACACTCTCATATGTCATAACCAAAATTCATTAATAATAATTTTTAGGCAAAAAGAAGCAGCATGTTTGACACAGTTCAAATTAAGCATGTAGACATTATTGATTCTTTTTTCTTGGAGCATAATATTTTGACATAAGCTAATCATGTAGCTGGTAGACAAAAATTTAATGCTAAATCTTTTATCACAAAGCATGCTTATGCTAAGCAGATTCTATTTCAAGCCATCTACCTATAAAACATTTTTAATAATGAAATTCTTAGAGTTGCCAATCATACACTATCTAACAACTCTTCTGATGGTGTTATCTCCAAGTGTTATCTTGCCTCCTGCCCTGACCTCCAGTAAAATCAATTGATCTACATCTCTAATCATATGCCTAAATATCTGCTGTCTAGGTATCACATGCTCTTACTAGGCTTTCTGTGAGAGCATTACTACAAAATTATAAAATATTAGATTTGGGAACCCAAATATATTTGGGTCCCATCATATGGAAAGAAAAATTAATTGCATGCATGTTATGCTATGAGTTTTTATGTTTTGGTCTCCACACCAAATTTGTTCTACGGTGAATGGTACAAGTATGGGAGATATGTCCTAGCATGCCAAAAGAAAATATCTAACATCAAAAAAAGAATTTACTATTCTATTTGGATTATGTTGAATCTTCTTAGGTTTGAATGATGCATGTTGATATGATGGATTATAAAACTCTTCAAGTGAAGTTAGTTTTTTATTTTCTTTAAAAGTATTTACTTTGATTTATATAAATTGGCTTGGACATTCTAGAATTGAATTTTTCACTTCTAATGCATGCTTCTTACTATCTAATTCAGATGCAAGAGATTATAATCTCCTATATGTAATTTTTAATTCAACATGTGATATTTTTAGAGAATCAAGCAGCTCAATTATTTAGAATGCTTCTTATTTAAAATATTAAATTCATCTAACAAAGCCATGTGATTACTATGTAGAGTGGAATGATATTTTCTTAAACATTCATGCTCTTTTTACAGAATTGAAAATTAGATTTAAGGTTGGCATGCAATTTTTTAAGCTTCCTATATGCAGTATGAATTTTTTCAGAAACTTTAAATAATTGATCGTAGGTAAGCTCATATTCCTCCTCTTGATTAGAATGATCAATATGATCTCCTATCATTAAGCATATGCTTATAACCTTCTCTTATGCATCATTTTCAAAAGTGTTTGATGCTGAATCTACTAAGAAAGCTTTTTGGGTCCTTTATTTGCCTTTTTGAATTTAGCTTTTTCTTCACCCTTCTCCTTACTTGGTGAGCTTTAAGAGTTGGGCAATTAGACTTCAGGTTCCTTAGCTTCCTACATTCAAAATATATGACTTCTAAAGAAATTTTAGAACTTTTGCTATTCTTATCTTTATTCCATTGTTGATGAAGTTTTCGCTTTATCCTTCAGAAGCTCTCAAATTATTTAGTCATCAGTGCAATATCATCATCATCTTGTCCAAAAGAGTTTCAATTGGAATCATTAGCCTTTAAGGCTATAGTTTTATCTTTTCTCCTTTCACCTATATCATACTGCCTTTGACTCACTACTTGCTCATAGGCAATGAATGATCCAAGTAAGTTATCTATGAAATAAATATTTAAATATTTAGATTCTGTAATGAGAATTATTTTTGCATCATAGGAAGACACTAAATAACAAAGAATTTTGTTAACTTTTTTATAGTTTGTAAGTTCTCTTCTTATGGAATACAGGGAAGTAACAATCTATGTAATACTGATATATTTTTTCAGAAATAGATTTGCTAGATTTTATGTGAAAAAGTTCATAATCATAAAGAATAATATTTAGCCTAGATTGTTTAACTTCTTTTTTTCCTTCATATGTAATGCATAGTTTGTCCCAAATCTCTTTATCCATTGAATAAGTAGAAACAAGCATATAATCCTCATATTTTAAATCATAGAAAATATAGTTCAAATATTTTACATTCAGTTGGGCTAAATCTCTAACATCAGTAGTCCATTCAGAAAAAAGGAATTTCAATTTTAATGCCATTTATTATACAAAAAGGTGCAGAATAATTATCACGTACTAGCATCCATATTATATGAGCAATTGATTATAAAAAGGTGGACATATAAGTTTTTCAAAAATAAAAAGAATTTTATAAAATAGAGGCGGTCTAGTGATTGAGTATCCTTCAATAGTGTTACAATTGTCAAAGTTAGTAAGAGACCTTTTTTCAAATATTTTCTAAAACTTAATTTATGAATCCTGCTTTGATACCACTTAAAAGTGCATGAGGGTTGTTAAACCCTAAAGAACAAATCCTAAGGCTAACCAAGAGGGGTGGTGGGGGGGATGAATTAATTATTTAATTTTTTTTAATGAAAAAATAAAATATTTTTGATTTTTTTAAATATTTTAAAATAAATGATTTATGCAAAAATAATAAAAATTTAATAATAATAATAATCAGTGATTTCAACCATAGAATAATTCATTGAATAATGTGGAAATTAAATATAAAAAAGTAAATAGAAAGAATACACCAAATTTATAGTGATTCAGTCAACTTGACCTATGTTCACTCCATAGAAATCTCTTTTTTAGGTATTGCACTAAAAGTAGTGTCTCTCCTTTTGCCCCCATAATAAGGTGAAAAAGCTCTTAAAAAATCTTTCCACTAACTTGGTGAGGCAGAGTGCCTTGAATCATTTTACTCCCTCTTTGAGTAGGCAGAGAACTTTGGAATTCTTTTACTCCCTGCTAAAGTAGGCAAAGAACTTTGGAATCCTTTTTCGCACTCCTAGTGATGGTGGAGAACGTAGATTAGAAGCTGATAAAGATCTCCTCCAAATCCACCAAGGAACCAGAGAAGCAACTTGAAGAAGACGGTGAAAACCTTACTTGAAGCAACCTTTATGAATCCCTCATGACTCTCTCTCATAAGGATTTCTCTCTCTCCCAAGACCTCTCTCTTCCATCTCTAAGATCTCTCTTAGATCAACTTTACAATAAAAGATTATCGCAATAATAAGAGAGCATAAATATAGAGCCTCAAAAGAAGCCCTAATTTTCAACTAAGCATCAAAGATTGTGCAATATTGTGCAATATGATAGATATATTATATTGTATAATTAGTACAAAATAACCCTTTTAGCATGTACAATCTTCTTTGCCCTGTACGATAATTTAAGTATTTGTATTGATCATCCAATATGATTATGTGATAATCAAGGATGATTGGTTCAAGATACTATATTGATCCTCTAGTACGACATGGGATAATGAATGACGATATATATATATATATTCACACTAGTAGAGAAATATAAAGTTTAACATCTTAGCTTTGTAAGAAGATCCATCAAACAATCAAATGAAAGAGAGGGTGTAGCATTCAAAAGAGACACCAGAGTTTTTACATGGAAATCTCAAAAAAGGGGGAAAAATTATGGGGCTTGGCCTAGTTTAAATGAATCCACAAATATTTATAGTCGATTAAAAATGAGGCCCTTCATTGGGAGGAAGGTCGTGGTTTAATATAGAAAATATACATCATATAGAGTATGTTACGAGGTAGAAACTGGAAGAATCATAATTAATGTGTTCGTTTGGTCGGTAGGACCATATTTGCTGGCTATGGAAGTCAAAAAAGATTATATTCGAGGTAACAATTATTGGAAGGACTATAGCCGACGGACAACGGAGGTTGGAAAGGCTCTTGTCAGGTGATGGAGGTTGAAAGAACCATAATAGGCATTCAACATGTCAGAAAAGATTATTATCAGGAAGCGAAAGTTGAGAGTGTTGCAAACTTGGATTCAATGATTATAATTTTGATGATAGCGAATATTTCTAAAATTCTTATTTTCTTATTAATTTTACTACTGCACATCTATTTTGACATTTTAGGTCTACAAGGTCAATTGTAATTCAATCCATCTCAAGATTGAGTAGATTAAGATTGAGTCTGTCTGTAAGTGTAATGCTAGTGTTTTTACCTTTTCTTGAGTCAAATGTAATAAGGTAGTTCCTGATGCTAAGTAACCTTACACACACTCACTCAAGGGGAGAAATTATGTAAATTTAAAGATTTTCTATTTTTGATCACATCGTATAGAATGATCCCAAATCGTCCTTGATGATCAATTAAAAATAGAAACCCTAATTAGGGCTCATGTATTAAGACAAAAAAATTAAGTAAATCATCCTGGACAATATTTATATCGTTTTGGATGATAGGCTCAAATTAAAAAGAATCTGCTTCCAAACACTTTTAGGTATAATATTATTTTTAGAAATCATACATGATGATCCTATATCATCCTGGACGATGCATTACAATAATACCTAAATTAGTCAGGTGATTAAGGAAAATAATTAAGGTTTGATTAATTGATCATTTCATCCTAGACAATCATAGGATTGTCCTGTACGATCAATTAGAAAAACTTTAGTTTCCTCCTGAATCACCTGGATGACCAGAATAATTTATTGGATGATATTCCTATTTTTGAACTAATCATACGGGATGATCCAAGAATCGTCCTGGATGATATATTATATTTCTTCATTGTCTAACATGTATATCCTAGATGACCTGAATGATTTTCTGGATGATAATCATTGATTTTGAACTAATTGTACAGGATGATCCGAGAGTTATCCATAATGATAAGTTGTATTTCTTCATCGTCCAACATATATCTTCTGGACGACCAGAATGATTTGCTGGATAATTTATATGGTTTTGAACTAATCATACAGGATGATATGTAGTCTAATCATCTTAGATGATCGGAACAAATAATGTATTCTAATTCTCCATCCCTCCTAGATCATCCATGTTGAAAGGGCTAAATTATGCTAATCATATAGAATGATCTATCGATTTTCATGGATGATCTTTGATGGCAAGTTACAAATTAGGGCAAATTTTAAGTTCTTCTTTATAAGATCTCTTATTTATTTATGTTGAGATCTTTTGCTGCTTTCCTGACCTAAGAATGCTTAGAGAAGGAGAGAGAGGGAGCTTGGAAGAGAGAGAGAATCTTTTGAGGGGGAGTTTGTGAGGTGTTCACAATGGTTGCTCCAAGCAAGGATTTGAGTCGTCTTCTCCATTTGTCATCCTTGGCTCTATGGTGGCTATGGGAAGGTCTTCTTTACCAATCGATCAATGTTCTATGCCTGCTTAAGGAGGAAGAAAAGGAGGTCGGGTTCTCTGCCTCACCAAAGTCGGTGAAATAGAGTTTATAGTGGATTCTCCACCTTGACGTGGAAGGAAAAGGAGAGTCACTATATTTTAGAGCAATACCCAGAGGAGAGGTACCGGGGAGTAGACGTAGGTTAAGTTGAACAAACTACTATAAAATCTATTGTGTTCTTTCTGTGTTACTTTCACACTTTCTTTTCTGAATATTAATTTTTGTTGTTGATTGTGCTTGTTTTAAAATATTCGAAAAGACTTCAAAAAGTTGTTACTTTGTATTTAAGAATTTTTAAAACTACCAATTCACCCCCTTCTTGGTTAGTCTCAAGTTTGTTCATTAGGGCTTAACAACCCTAATAAACTCTTAAGTCGTATTAGAGCGGGATTCATAAAATCTAGTTTTTGAAAACTTTTGAATTTCAATCAATGGTTAACTTTGGTAACTGAAATACTATGGAAGGGTATTCCATTACCTGACTACCTTTGTTTGATAACATACGTTTTGATTTCTAGAAAACTCACATGTCCACATTTTTTCAATCTATAGATTATCGCATGTGGATGCATGTTAAAGATGGTTATTATGCTCAAATACATGAAATTAATGGCATAAAATTTAAACTTCCATTTACTGAATAGACTTTTAATGATAGGGATTTAGCACAACATAATGCCAAATGTTTAAACTACTTTTTCTATGCACTAAAATTGTCACCTCCCTGCATGCCTTAGGAAGAGAGCTCACTAACTATGATAAAGTTAATAAAACTTTGAGATGTTTACCTCATTCCTTTGATGTTAAGATAATTGCTATCACTAAATCTAAGAATTTGAATACTTATTTTATTGATAACTTACTTGGATCACTCATTGCTTATGATCAAGGAGAGAACCGAAGACAACTTGATGCAGATGAGAAAAACAAGGAGAAGTCTATGGCGCCGAAAGCTAATGATATGAATTCTAACTCATCTATTTTTGAAAGTGATGATGTTGCCTTAATTATGAGGTAATTCAATAGCTTAAGAAAGAAATAAAAGCACCATTAGAAGTGGAGCAATGGTAAGAGTTGTAAGAATTCTAAAGGTTCTTCTGATGTTATTTATGTTGAATGCAGGAAGTTGGGTCATGTAAAAATGGATTTTCCTATACTTAAGGCTCACTGAAGCAAGGAGAAGGGTGAGGAGAAACCTATGTTCAAGAAGGATAATAAGCAGATCTAAAAGGCTTTATGGGCGGATTTTGCATCGGACTCTTCTAAGACTAAAGCTGATGAGGAGACAACAAACTTGTGTTTGATGGTGGACAATCATCTTGATTAGTTTGAATAAGAAGAGATATGCAAACTATGATACGATCAATTGCTTGAAGTTTCTAAGAAAATTCATTCATCTTATAGAAAGCTTAAAAATTGCATGCTAGCTTAAAACTTAAAATATTGAATTTAAAAAAAGCGCATGAAATTTTGATTAAAGATCATTCAACACTTGATAGAAATCATATAAAACTATTGGATGAGTTTGATGAATTAAACAAATAGAATGAATTGTCTAAAGCATCCCACACTGATCTTGAAAATAATTTTAAAATATTATGTATTAATCTGAGAGCAGGGAGCACTGTCTGAAAGTTGATAATGCTATTTTTGAAAGTGCTAATTTATTTTTTAAAGCTAAATTGAAAGCACTTGAGGAAAATAAGATTCCACCCACACCTGAATAGTTTTTCAATCCTAATCCAAAACCAAAAATTTTGAAATCTATGAAGAGGCACTAAAATTTGAAAAGATTAGTAAACCCTTTTCCTAGTGTTAGATGCTTTTCATGTGGCATGCTAGGACATATCTCAAATATTTCCACTATTCACCATAGTACACATTAGGTGTGGTGACCCAAGTTGTATGATTCACAACAAAGCACACATTAATTGCATTCTTTTTTCCATAAGAAGGGTCTCGAATTTGTTTGAGTTCCTAAATCTAGAATTTAATGATTTTATAGGTGTGCTCTCACACAAAATCTTATGAGAGAATGTGATACTTGGATAGTGGATGCTCATGCCATATGACTGGAAACACCAATCAATTCATTTCACTGGAGTTTAGGGTTGGAGGTAAGGTCACTCTTGGAGACAATACCATACGAAAAGGGATGGGCATAATAAAAACTATAAGACTCTTTTGATTGAGAATATTTTACTTTTTTTTTGAAAGAAAGTAAATAATGCGTTAATCAATAAAAATAGCAAAACTACAAATTAGATTCCTCCTTCAAAAGATTAACAAAAGAAGGAGGAATTTCATTTAAGCTAATGTCTTCCTAAGAAAAGTTTGAAATGAGAGCAAAGCTAGCATACATGCCAGCTAGCTTGTTATTGTTTCTATCTATACATTTGAATAAAACAAAGCTAAAATCAATGAGAAAATGTAAGTCTTCCTCACCTTTGAAACCATTAGTCATGACTTGTTGAAGAAAAGTAATAACATTGGAGTTATCACTCTCAATAATAATGCCTTTGAATTTTAACATCCAATCTTTAATTGATTCTTTCAGGACTTCGATAGCTAGCAACTCTAACTGGTAGATATCCCAACGAATACAAGATTTCCCATAAGCCATCAAAAATCTGCCTCTACAGTCACGTATGACACCTCCCATTCCAGCTCTATAATCAGAATTTAGAGATGCATCCACATTAATTTTGAGCCAATCGGGTGGAGGAGGATGCCAAGTGTTAGACAGTCTAGAAGACTGATGAGCATCACACCTGTTCGAGATTGAATTGCAAACAAATTTGGAAGTAAATGAGAAGCTTACAACATTTGCAGCGAGATTGAATTGCAAACCAATTTGGAAGAAGATGAGTAGCTTACAACATTTGCAGCAATAATGGTTGAACTTTCTTCAAACTTATCATGAATAGGTTTGTTTCTAGCTTTCCAAGAAAGAAAAATCACATTGCAAAATAGATTACTTAGCAACCCATTATTATGAGCAATGATCTCCATCCAAGCACAACATCTTTCCAAACTATCAAATAATGGAATATTAAATCCCCATTTGTTTAATAAAGAGAATACTTCTCTTACTTTAATGCATTTGATAGTAATATGCTCCACATTTTCAATATCAGCTCCACATCTCGGAAAGATAACAGAAGTTTGTAATTTTCTTCTAGCAAGAAATTGAAAAGTTGGAATGGCATCTTTAAGTAATCTCCACCAAAAAATTTCAGCACGAGGAGATAGTTTGGCTCTTTTGATCCTCTTAACATATTTCGGTTCAGTTTGGCCAAATTGCATTTTATCAAATGCTAAAGCTGATAGAGATTTACCTGAGTTCTGGGAAATGAGCTCACAGTAATCTTTATGAGCTTGTTGATCAATACTAATTTGGATTATCATCTGAACCAAATCCTTCCCAAAAAATTTGAATAGTTCTTCCACATTCCATGCTCTGTTATTGATGAATTTTTCCAACAAGATAATTTCATCCTCTTGAGGAACTACAAAAGTAGGCCATTTGTTTAAGCATTTGTCCAAGATCCAAGTATCCTTGTAAACATCAATAGAAGATCCATTTGCAATCTTCCATCTAATCAAAGATTATAACACACTGTTACCATCCGAGATCAATTTCCATGCAGCGGAACAACTGGTTTTGTTATTCCTTGCTTCAGGTTTCTTCCCATATTTCGACATTAAAGTTTTATGAAGCAGAGATTCATTATTTTGAAAATAACGCCAAGCAATTCTGGATCTAAGTGGAGCTGCCTTATTACTGGATGAGCATAATCCACGACCTCCCCATTTAATTGGTTTGTAAAGCTCATTCCAATTAACATAGTGTAAGCCCAATCTTCCATCAGATTTATTCCACAAAAAGCTTCTACAAAGCTTTTCTATTTCATGTAAAATACTAAGAGGAACCAGAGAATGCGTACAATGAAATAAAGGGAATGAAAGTAATACTGTTTTGACCAAGGTAATCTTTCCCGCAAGAGAGATGAATTTGGTTCCCCATACATTAAGCATTTTCAAAGGCTTTTCCACTATAAACTGAAAATGAACAGCAACAAGTCTAAGAATATTTTACTTGTTGATAGCTTAAAACACAACTTAATCAGTATCAGTTAGCTTTGTGATAAGGGTTTTATCATAAAATTTTGTTAAATGCATGCATTATTAGCTTGAATAACAATAGTATTTTATAGAGAAAAAGGATTAGCAATGTTTACATGCTTGATTTAAATAATATTAAATGTGTTACATGTTTATATTTAAAAACTATTATAGATGAGTCTTGGTTGTGGCATAGGAGGTTATATCATGCTAGTATAAAAACACTTAGAAAAGTAACCCAAAAAGACTTAGTGAGAGAAATCCCCAAGCTTAAGTTCACTAAGGACCACCTGTGTGATGCCTGTCAACTAGGGAAACAAGTCAAATCATCTTTTCATTCCATTAAGGATATTAGCACCTCTAAACCTTTTGAAGTTCTTTATATGGATTTGTTTGGATCCATTAGCACTGTTTGCTTAGTGGGAAAAGTCTTTGGATTTGTTATAGTTGATGACTACTCAAGGTGCACTTGAATTAGATTTTTATCATATAAAAATGAGTCATTTGATGAATTTAAATCTTTGTCCAATTAGATTTAGAAAATGATAGGTTATAAGATCTTGACCATCAATAGTGACCATGGTGGAGAGTTTGAAAATGAGAGATTTGAAACCTTCTGTGAGGATCATGGGATTAGTCATAACTTCTCAGATCTTAGGACCCCTCAACAGAACAGAGTAGCTAAAATGAAGAACAAGACCTTAGTAGAAGCTGCTAGAGCTATGCTTACCGAGTATTCACTTCCAAAATACTTTTGGGCTGAAGTGGTAAATATAGATTGTTATGTGTTGAATATGATGAATGTTAGATCCAAACTAAATAAGATACCCTATGAGATCATTAAGGGTAGGACACCCAACCTTTTTCACCTCCACGTCTTTGGTTGTAAGGTTTTCATTCTAAATAATGGGAAATCACTCTTAGGAAAGTTTGGCCCAAAATCTGATGGAGTGTTCTTGGGCTATTCAAGTGTAGGAAAATCCTTTAGAGTGTTTAATAAGAGGACTTTGGTGGTGGAGGAGACTACTCATTTAGTGTTTGATGAATCTACTTCTAAGAAGTCTAAAGTTGAGGAAGAAAATGAAGAAGGTGAGATTATCTAAAGAGTAAAAAATATAAATCTTGAGTGAAGGGTAGAACCTCAAAATATTGATGTAGTAGGTGAGATTATCTAAGGAGTAGAATCTACAAATATGGAGAAAAGAGTAAAACTTAGACACTTTGCCTAGAGATTAGAAATTTTCTTCGAGTCATACTAAAGAACTAATCTTAGGAGATCCTTCTGAAGGTGTTAGAATTAGGAGTGAACTTATAAAAGAAGTTAATCACTCAACCTTCATCTCAATGATTGAACCCACCAATATAAATCAAGCTCTTTCAAATGAATTCTAGATCTTAGCCATGCAAGTGGAATTAAACCAATTTGTTATTAATAATATTTGGGAGCTTGTAGGATGATCAAATGATCAAAGTATAGTTGGAACTAGATTAGTTTTTAAGAATAAAATGAATTGTTCTAGTGTGGTGGTTAGGAATAAGGTGATATCGGTGGCTAAGGGGTATAATCAAATAGATTGATTTGATTTTTAGGAGACTTTTTCCTTTGTAGCTAGATTGGAAGCATTTAGAGTGTTATTAGCCTTTGTTTGTTATAAAGGATTTAAGCTTTTCCAAATGGATGTCAAGTTTACTTTTTTAAATGGGGTAATAAAAGAAGATATGTTTGTAGATCAACTCCTAAGTACTGAGAGTTCACAATTTCCAAATTATATATATAAATTAAAAAAAGGCCTTATATTGATTAAAAAGGCATCCAAAGCTTGGTATAATAGGCTTAACACAATCCTACTAGAGAGGGAGTTTGTTAATGGGAGGGTAAACATCACCCCTTTTCTGAGAAAAGTAGGAGATGAGTTATTCATTGTTTAAATCTATATTGATGAAATACTTTTTAGATCTTTTGATAAAAAGTTATGTGATGATTTTTCTAAAAGAATTAGTAAGAAATTTGAGATGAGTATGATGGGAAAATTGTCATATTTTTTGGGGTTTAACATAAGAGAAATGGATGATGAAACCTTTCTTAATCAAGTAAAGTACATTAATGACATCTTGAAGAAATATGAAATGGATAAAGCCAAGTCAATAAACATTCCCATGAGCTATATTGTTCAAATAGATAAGGATTCAAATGAAAAATCTACTGATCAAAAGAAGTATAGAGGAATAATTTGATCACTTCTTTACTTGACTGCTATTCGACCTGATATAATGTTTAGTGTTTGTCTCAGTACTAGATTTAAGCTGATCTTAAGGAATCCCACCTGATTGCAGTTAAGAAAATCCTTAGATATCTCTTAGAAACCCAAAACTTAGGAATCTAGTATCTTAGGCATAATACTTCTTTTGAAATTATTGGATATTTTGATTCTGATTTTATAGGGTGTAGGGTGGATAGAAAGAGCACTTCTGATACTTATCTTTCATAGGACAATCCTTAATCTCCCGGTCTAGTAGAAAATAAAACTTTATTGCACTTTTCACTGTTGAAGTTGTGTATATTACCTTAGGAAGTATATGGCCTAAGTCCTTTGGCTGAAGTTACAAACACTAGATTTAAGATTATCTGTAGGTATAATTTCAATTCTATATGATAACACTAGTGCCATTTGTATCTCTAAAAATCTTATCCAAAATTCAAGGACCGAATATATTGACATAAGACATTACTTTATTATGGACTATGTTACCAAAGGGGATATTGAGCTATACCATGTAGCAATTGAAAACCAACTAGCTGACATTTTTACTAAATCATTGACCTTTGACACATTCACCATCTTAAGGACCAGATTAGATGTGATTGACATAATGCATGAACTTGATGATTACTGAACTCTGAATATTATGTTTTATGATCTATCTTTTATTTTTGTTTCCTAGTCTTTTTTTTTTTGTTTCTAACATTTCTTTTATTTTTACTTAGATTGTTGATTTTTATTATTTTGTTATTGTTTTCCATGTTTTCATCTCTTATGTCTTTATTTTTCTTTCAGCTTTATTTTGGTCACTACTGATATAATATTTTATGTCGTTTTTTTATTTTTTAAAAATTTGTAATCAATGATTGACATCCCTAAATCAGTTAAAGGGAGAAATATTGTTGATTTTTTTTCCTTCCTCTAACTCCTTTTAGTAGCATAATTTTCTTTTCTAAACATAAATCTATCTAAAATTAACAACAGGAATTTACAATTAAGATCTTTTTTATCTTCTTATAGTAATCTATCTTATATAAATAAGATTCAAAGTCAATAAATCACTTTCAAGCCTTCTTAATTTTGTTGTTGCATTTATCATATTAATTTGATTTTGTTTTGTGGTTTACTACTTCTTATATTAGAGAGTGAATTTTTCTTCTCTAATATCTATAAGATATTTTCAAAACTGAGAGTATTTAAAAGTTTCAAAAGGGAGCTAGCTTGCAAAAATGACAAGAGGCATAAAATGAGTCCGAAAAGAAAAACTGAAAAGATGTGTAAAGATCATAAAAAAATTGAACACAAATTATATCAAAAATCAAAAGATGCGCATAGTGCTCCAACTAATTTGATAAGAGACAAAAAATAAGCCCACAAGAAAGCAAGCTTCCTCCTCTTTCAAACCTTTAAATCTCAGAAGAATTCATGTGTTACTTGATAATTTCAAAGACTTATTTTTGAAATTCATGATTATGACTAATTATTTTACTATATTATTCTAAAGATATTTTTTTAGAATAAAGTTTTGAGCATATCACTTTTTCTTATCTGATTGCTTTTTATTAGTTACATCATTATTTTTAAAAGATGATTTGCCCTATAAGAAGTCCGAGATGGGGATAACAGGATTAATTGTTCTACCATTTTTTTAGATTTCGATGATATTAACTTATTTTTATAAATTTTTAATTCAATCACATAAAAAAATTATCATATTCTTGTATTGATAAGAAAATTATTTTTTTAATTCTTTTATCCTTTTTAATGTCTTTTCATTATTTTATGTTTAATTTTTACTTTGTTTTTATGGTTTGGGGCACCTTCTGATCACCTCCCTCCATCATCAAAATTTTCATTTTTTGATCACATCATCCTGGACGATATCATCATATCACACTTCATCATCCATCTAAGAACTAATCTGACTTAATTATTTGAGATCATCTTGGATGACCTCATCATCCTGGACGATCTGATCAAATTCTTCTTCAATTATTTATGATCATCATAGATGATCCACCTGTTCATCCTTGATGTTCCTCGTGGAAAAAATGGTTTCACATTTTAAATTCGATTAGTATGATTTATTATTGCTAATCATTATGGGCGATCCACCTAATCATCATAGATAATACTATTCATCAATGGTCGTCCAACCTGACTCATCGGAATGATTGCCAGAGTCTTTTTTTCCCGAATGATGTCTAATCATCCTGGATGATAGGACCAACGTTTTGATAAATTATCCTGGATGTCATAACTTCTCTTGATCATCCTGGACAGTCCTGCGATCATCCTAGATGATGTTCCTAATTCTTTATAAACAATGCATTTCAAACTTTTTTATCACCCTCAAATCATCCAATTCTTCTTTCCTTCTCACTCATACTCTCAATCCTTATCAATGGCTGGTGGGAAAAAGTCTGGGATGGTGAGCGAAAGTTCCTTGAGGGTGACTGTCGATCCTCAATTCACTGAGGCAGCTGACTAAGTCACCTATCTTCGATATAAAATTACCGGGATCACACCTTCGAGGATTATCAATCCTCGAATGCTCACATACCTGGTACTGAATCTGTTCATTTACATCTCTCTCACTTTCATTCTAACACTGACTTGCCCGTTCAATTCTGAACTCCTATATGTTTTCATTGCTAGTCTTAGGATTAATGCCGCTTACACCGGCCTATAGTCCTATATTCACATACGCCCAGTAGAGATCACTTAGTAAGATTGCCATGAACTCCTCCAACTTTTTGCTACTGGAGACAAGCTTCATACATTATCTTTAGATCCTGATTATATGTGGGGTCCTGTCAACCAACTGCTAAGGAACACAAATGTCACCTACTATGACGGTGCCTAAAGAACCTTTGTGAAAGATTCTAGGATAATTCAACATTTCATTAGAACCTTAATAATCCCAAAGGCTGGTGACTGTATCGACATCACTCCCCTTCTCTCAATCACCACCTTCTATATAATGGCACATAGGAAATTCAATGTCACTAATCTTCTCTTTTGTTACATTGACCACCTGACTAGTATTAGGGATCTAGGGCACAAAAGAAAACCTAATCTTGCCTTAGGTAAAATCATAACTTTTATCCTTGAAACTAAATACAACCTCCAATATCTTGCCCCATCGGATTATCAACCTACCTACTACACCAAAATCTCCTTTCATGTTTTTCATAGTACTCGACTCCATCCAAGGCATGAGGAGGCTTAGCGAGCTGAGGAGAAAGCTGTTCCAGCTCCTGTTTTGATCCGCTAGCAGTCACTGTTGGATAAGGTTGTATAGAGATTTAACTAGTGGGAGGCCAGGTTTGACTCCTATGTTGCTGCACAGGAGCAGTAGCATAAGGCAGATGTTACTCAATTTGATGTATATCTTAAACACCACCAACAACAACATATTCAGGATATGACCTTGTTTGGGGAGCAGTTTATTTCCATCTCCAATTTCTTTCAGCCACCACCACCTTCTCCTTCACCTGATCAGGGGCCTTCGTACTTGTAGTATGTTTTGATGTTTTATGTGTGATGTTTTTGTACTGCTCTTAGTTTTTATTTTGTATTTTTTGCTTTGTATTTCTTTTCTATTTTCTCATTTTTGTGATGTCAAAAGGAGTAGTGGTAGTGTTACAGTTATTGTTATTTTATTTCATTGTATTGTATCATTGTATTGTTTAGTGTTTATATTAGTTTTATTGTATCAACAGCTTGTTTTAGTAAAATTTGCATTGCTTGGTTCATACTGTTCTCCTTTACTTTATATTTCAGTCTTATTAATTTGCTTGAGTTAAATTTCCTAACAAAATTTTTCCATCATAAAAAGGGGGAGATTATTACAAACCTAGATTTAAGGATTATAATATTAATGATAGAGATTATTTTTGACTTTCCTATTTTTTCACTACTGTTACTACTGCACATCTATTTTGGTTGCCCTACCTACTAACGTTTCAAGTCTATAATATCAATTGTAATTCAAGCTAGCTCAAGATTGGGTTGATTAGGATTGAGTCAGCTTGTAAGTCTAATTCTAGTATTTTTATCTTTTTTTTAGTCAAATATAATAAGGTCAATCCTATACTAAGTAACTTTGCAAACACACACTCAGGGGAAGAATTTCTATAAGTTTAAGGGCTTTCTATTTTTGATCACATCGTATAGGACGATCTCAAATCATCTTGAAAAATCCGTTAAAAATAGAAACCCTAATAATGGCTCCTATGTTAAGATAGCCAAATTAGGAAAATTATCCAGGATAATATTTATATCAACATAGACGATAAGATCAAACAAGAAAGAATAAACTGCCAAACTCTTTTAAGTATGATATTATTTTTAGAAATTATACAGGACAATCCCATATCATCTTGGATGATGCATTTCAATCATGACTAATTTAGTTAGGTGATTAAGGAAAGTAATTAAGATTTGATTGATTGATCATATCATTCTAGAAGATCGCAGGATCGTCCTGTACGATCAATTAGAAAAACCTTAGTTTTCTCCTTAATCACCTGAACAACCAAAATGATTATTTTGATGATATTCCAAATTTTGAACTAATCGTTTGGGATGATCCAAGAATCATCCTGGACGATAAGTTCTATTTCTTCATCATCCAATATATATATTCTGGATGACCAAAATGATTTGCTTGATGATAATCACTTATTTTGAACTAATCGTATAGTACAATGCAAGCGTAGTCTGAGACGATAAGTTATATTTCTTTATCGTCCAGCATATATCTTATAGACGACCAGAACGATGTGCTAGATAATTTGTATGGTTTTAAGCTAATCATTCAGGATGATGTCCACATTGTCCTGGATGATTAGAACAATTAATATGTTCTAATCGTCCAGCCCTCCAATTTTGTTTAGACTGAAAGGGTTGAAATGCACTAATCATATATGATCTATTGATCCTCCTGGATGATTTTTGACAATAAATTGCAAATTGGGGAAAATTTTAAGCCCTTTTTTTATACGTACTCTTGTTTATTGATGTTGAGATCTTTTGCTATTTTCATGACCTGAGAGATCTTAGAGAAGGAGAGAGAGAGCTTGGGAGAGAGAGAGAGAGAGACAATCTTGTGAGGGGGAGCTTATAAGGTATTCATAAAGGTTGCTCCAAGCAAGGATTTGAGTCTTCTTCTCCAGTCGTCGCCTTGGCTAATTGATGTCTTTTGGAAGGTCTGCTTCAGCAATCTATCATGATTTTATGCCTGCTTTAGGAGGAAGCAAAAGGTCTAGTTTTCTCCCTCATCGGGGTTGGTGAAAAGGAGTTTGTAAAGGCTTCTCTACCTTGCTGTGGGTGAAAAAAGAGTGTCACTATGTTTTAGTGCAATACCCGGAGGAGATGCTCCGGGGAGTGGACGTAGGTCAAGTTGACCAAACCACTATAAAATCAAGTGTGTTCTTTTTGTGTTACTTTCGTACTTTACTTTTCCATATATTAATTTCTATGGTTGATTGCGCTTGTTTAAAAATATTCAAAAAGTCTTCAAAAATTTTTTACTTTGCATTTAAGAATTTTAAAACTAGCAATTCACCCCCTCTTAGTTAGCCTCAGGTTAGTTCATAAGAGCTTAATAAACCTAACAAACTTTTAGAGAGGACCATAGTCAGCGGGTGATGGTGGTTAAAAAGACCATTGTCTAGAGATTAAGGTCAGAAAGATAAAAATTGGTGAGTGGCGGCAACGGTGGTTGGAATGCCCATAGTCGGTGGGTGATTATGGTCAGAATGACCATTGTCTAACCACGGAGGTTAGAAAAGTTATAGTCGGTAGTTAACTAGAAGTATAATGTTAGTTTTTAGGTGGACGAATGTTTGTTTTCTGGCCGAGTGTAAGTTCGGTATCAGTTGGTGGCTGGGTGTAAGTCATATATTTGTTGATAACCAGGTAGAATTTTGGCATTAGTTGGCGACCGCGTGTAAGTCAAATATTAATTGGAAGCCGGGTAGATGTGCAACATGAGTTGGTGGATGTGAAAAAGTTTGGCATTAGTCGATGGCTGTGCGGAAGTCCAGCTTCAATCAATGGTTGGATGGAAGTCCAGTATCAACTGATGGACGTGTAAAACTTTTTCCTCAATCTAATGATGGTTGCTGGCCGGGAGATTTTAGAGGAAGCGCTTGGTGGTAAGAAAAATATCTAATTTCTCTTCCTCTCCTCTCTTGCTTCTCACCTCTACTTTAGTCCCCTCCTCCCCCTTTCTATGAGGAATGAGAGGTCTATTTATAGTATTCTGAGAGTGGCATGGATTGTAAATAAAAGGAAGATCAAGGGTAAGTTTGGAGTGATTTAAATGGATGATCGATGTTGATCCCCTTGATTATGGATCATTTATTGGGCATTTGAATGTCTTAATGATATCAAATTTTGATGATATTAAGCTTATTAGATTCGTTTCATCGAGCCACTTGATTCAACTATAAGCATGTCATATTTGAAAACTGTTTAATTATTTAATTTATGGTTTGAACTTTCTAAATGTGATTCAAGTCTTTGATTTGGACTCATTTTGGGCTTGAAGTGAATCATATTTAGTGTCATTGGGTTCATCTTTTAGAGACGTTTAGTTTTACTATAAGTTTGTTGAAATTGAAGTTCATATGATCTTAAATTTAATTTAAAAAATGTCCAACTTGATTTTGCCTTAAGATTCATGCCAGATCAAATAATTTTTTGATGATGTATCAGTTACACCCTATTTCTAGATGTCAGCCTATAGAGTCCAAAAATATATATATCAAATAGTTTGGTGACTTGAAATCTTAAAACATTTGAAAGTTTCCAAAATTGATTATAGAAGTTCTTTTGAGCTTTGAAAGTTTCAAAATTGGATGTTAAATATCAAAAAATGGTTTCGGGGACCCAAAAAACACTTGATTCAGATAGCTCAAGTCAATTTTTCTATTTTTGTAATTGCTACAATAATGCTATAGTGATTTCACAATAATATTTTCTACAAGATCACCAACTACCATCCTACATCTGTGTAACTACCAGCTACTGTAATGAATTATAATATTTTCTACCACCTATTATAATGTTGTGCTACATTGTTATGCTACTGTACCGCCCCTCTTTTTAAAAAAAAAAAAAATAAAGGAATTCCAAAAATTCCTTAAGGGGGCCCAAAAATTTTAAAAAGCTTCTACAACAATTTTGAAAAAATTTAAATAATTTAGGAGGCAAAATTCCACCAAATTTTTGAATAATTTCCTCCTTTATTTTCCTATGAATAGCCCCACCCATGGAAAAAAAAAATTTGCACCTTCTCCTCTTCTCCATTCTCCCTCTAACTTTTTCACAATTGAGGCTTTCCACTATTTTTTGTTGGCCGCATCCTCTACTAAAATTCAATACATCTCTCTTATATAGACGTCTCATTCACCTTTTAATGTTATTCATATATGTCAAATTAAATAAATTTTGCATGTGAATCTCATGTTCATTTGGAGGAAAATCTAATGTGAGAGATGTTTTAAGTGCACTATATGTTCTTTTATTCAAGCCCAAATTTCTATTTTTTTCTACTTCTATTTCTAGCCCCATCTATCATGTGTAGAAGTGGTAGGTTATTTATAGTACAATCTATTTTATGTAGGTGTGGGAGGTTCAATAAAGTTATTAGTGGAAGAGATGTTCAAGGAGGAATCAAATTAGGTCTCTGCTATGTTTAATGAGCTGGTGGGTTAACTTGGAAGGCATAAGTGGAGGTGGAGTAATATGCATACATCGAAATATGCGCATATCATTATTTATAAGTTGCATATGTTGTTAAATGAAATAAATTCAAGTATAAATGATATTTTGTTAACAATTATACACTAATGCATCTGTGAATGTATAAATGATATTCTATAAATAAGCATGAGGTGACACCTATGTGATATTACAGGTGAAGGTACATATTAATTATTATAATGTTCAAGTTCAAGTAATAAATTCTAGAAAGTTATTTACAATGCATATTCAAGTGTGAATTATACATGTGTTGATCTTTTGATAATGTAAATCAATAATTAAAGAAATTCCTTTGTTCATATTTTAGAAGTGTAAAGTCACTTTCTCTTATTTTATAAATGTCCTTTAAACCTTTTTATTTGTATATTTCAAATAAGGTCATTGAATTCTGTAATAGAACTTGGAAAAGCTTTTTGAGATTATGAATTCTCACTTTGTGTTTTTTTTTTTTTTTAATGAAATTTCAAGAAAGGGGAATGGGTCTAGCTGAAAAGAGGTCAATAAGGTTAGCACCATCAAAAGCTAACTTAATAGAAGTATTTTATTAGTCTAAGTTTATATTTTAATGTGTAGAACAAACTTGTATTGATTTAATTATATATAATTCTTTTTGAAATAGAATATGGATGATTATCTATATTAATGAATTATTTATTTGCTTTGGTATGTTCTGTATTATGGATTAGAAAGTTAGTTTTAGATTTTAATTCTTCCATTCGATTATTGGGCATAATAAGAGTGATATAAAAGTAAAGATTTGGAACAATTAAATGGTAACTAGAGCTGTAGGGAATGATCTATTGAAATATAAAGGATTCAAGGTTGTATTATTTTTTATATCCAAAGGAGCTATATATGTGTGTAGTTAAACCTTGAGTCTACATTTTAGGTAAAACTATTATTGATAATGAACCCCTAAGAACCAAAGATAACTGATGGACAGAGTTCCTATAGTGTTGTAATCATATAAAGTATTATAAAGGCAATAATGTTCAATTCTACAATCTAACTTTTTGGCTTAGTAGCCCATCTTATGGGAGAGGTTTAGAGGAGGATGACCAATGTCAAGTGAGATGAGATGAATAAAAGCATGCACTTCTTCTTGGGGTTGAAGCATCCTCACTTTCAGGGTATAGTAAAACCTCAGGTGCCTCAAGATTAGCTAATGAGAATAGAGAACTCATTAGGTATATGCTATCTTTATATAAGGTAGTGCTTTAGATGTTGCCAATCTTGTCATAAACTAGATCAGTATCCGTAGAGGGCACCATATGGTAGATATAAGGCTGGAGGAAGTAAACGGTAGCCCGTGGTAGTGTTGTCAAGAACTATTATTGAAGGTTCATAAACCCATAGTCAAGGTTATGAAAATCGGACCAGACAATGAACCGGAAGAAGGAGAGGTTCAAGGTTCGACCGATTTGACCGGTCAAACCTGGGTCGAACCGGATGATGTAATAAATAATAATATTATTAAAAATTTATAACATTAATATAATAATTACGAGAATCTAACATCAAATAATATAATTCTAAGAATTTAAATTATATAATTTTAATATATTATCTCTCAATATAATTAAATTAAATTGAAATGATGAATATATTATAATATAATTATAATTTATAAAATATTTAGTTTAATTATATTATATTTATGAATATCTAATAATTTAACTATAATTATTTTTTATATTTAATTATAATTATAATAAATGAGATTATTATAATATACATTATAATAAATTAAAAATTTTAATATAATATATAAATTTATAATATTAAATCTAAAAATGTGTAATAAGAATAATATTTAATATAATATATAAATTTATATTATTAATTTATAAAAGAAACATTATAGAAAATTTAAAATGCATAAATTTATAATACAAATTAAAAAAAATTTGCATCCAACTAGCCCAAATTTGTGGCCCAACAAACTCAATTTAATGGCCCAATAAAGCCCAAGCTCACATTTAAGCTCACATAGCATTCATGTACTCTTTTTTAGTCTCACATCATGAAGGAGTAAAAGATAGTTGGCTTTTGGCTCTATATATAGTTCCCTCTTTTCTAACAAAACTTGTTTCATGAGATAACAACCATATATTATGGTATGAAAAAATCTCATTATTTAATAAATTTTTTTTTTTATAAAATGTAATAAAGTAAAATATTTTATTTATCATTATTTTTTTTTAAAACCGTCCGGTTACACCAGTTGAACCGCCGGTTCAGTCCGATTCAGGCCGGTTCTTTGTGAAGCCGATTTTTGAACCAGACCGGACCGGACAACTAGTCGGTTCACGTTTGAACCGGCCGGTCCGATCTGGTTTTTAAAACGTTGCCCATAGTGGTGGCTGATTTGGAGGTAGGAAATTCGAGGAACTAGAAGGTAGAGTTTAGATGGAATTTAGTGTAGTGGTCAGTATTGTCCCTATATAGCCTAAAATTTAGAACCTAACCCAATTGGAGGCCAAGGATGCACCGAATGTGGTGATGGTACGACTTCTATTTCTATATTATTATAATATTTTATTTGGTTCTAGAGTTAACTACTCATTTTTATTTGAGCATGTTTTGAATGACCTGTGGTAATATTCTTGATTTGTATCTTATATTATGTTCATTTTGTTGGCCATGGGCGACTATTTTGTATTAGTCAAATTTATAAATATGAAATCACAATTTAAATAGAAAGTTAGAATCAAAATTGATTGTATTGCCTTTAAAGGAATTTGATGTGATTTTAGAGATGTATTAGCTGAGTAATATTGTGCTCAAATAGTTTGTCACAAGAAATGAGTAGTTTTCCATGATAAAAGAGATGTGTTTTATTTTTAAGGTGCTAGAAGTTTCTTTTCTTCATTAATTTTTGTATTAAAATTTGATAAGCCCTCAGGAAAGGGCTATTGAAAATAGGAAGCCCGACCTTCTATTTTGATGAAAACATTACTGCATGATTATTTACCTATTTATGATTTATATATTGCATATTTTTCTTGTTTGTCATTTACCTTTCAAGTATCGCATACATTGAGTAAAATTGAAGAATCAAGGATCAAGATAATATAGAATATGTGTCTAAGTCAATCTATGTTTTACAGAATCTACATTTCTTATTTTTCTTGAGTTATGTTTCGTATCAGGTGTATGTTAGCTAAGCAACATTAGACACACACAAGGGGGATTAAAGTTTAATATTTAAAAATTTTATTAATCAATTATTTGATCTTTTCAAATAAAAATTAGTTAAAATATTTAATTAATTAAGATTAATTAAAATTGGGCTATCATTAATTATATTGTATAATCTTAAATCTTATAGGATGATCAACAAATTTGGTAAAATCCAACCATCAAATCTATGTTATATAAAATGGAAAATTTTGAATTTAAAAGTTTAAGTGATTTTGTAAGAACTAGACAAATTGAATAAAATTAATTAAATTACCTAATTTAATCCTATAAATTAAGGAATCAAATCTGTTGCAAATCTATTTTCATGACTTATGTTTTGATGATTGACAAACACTATTGATTCTCTTGGACTGCATGTTGCTTCTAACTTTTCAGGAATCGAAGATCGGACGAACTGACGAAGCCAGTTCAAGATTGCGTAGGTCTAGGGTTGAGTCAGTCTGTACTTTGTTTTTCTCTTCTTGAGTCTATTTGTAACTGTCAAAGAGACTGATACTAAGTAATCCTACACACACACACTTCAGAGAATTAGAATTTTTGTTTTTACTCAGATCGGCCAAGATGATATTTACATCAGCCTAGACGATCAGGCTTAAAATAGAAAGTCTAAATATGGATTCTTAATTAAGGCAGCCGTCATTAATAGATCGACCTGGACGATATGTGGATCGTCCAGGACGATAAGCTTAAAACAGAAAGAAGTTTCTGCCATAGACAATTAAGGTATACTGTATTTTTTAATTATCGGCCAGGACGATCATTGATCGGCCTGGACGATATTCTCAAATTATGCCTTAATTGATCAGGAAATCAAGTGAGTAATTAAGGATGATTGATATGATCATATCTTCCTGGACAATCTCAGGATCATCCTGGATGATATATTCAAAAATCTTGGTTACTTCAGGACGATAAATATTGGCTAGCTCGAATTAAGGGCGATGCTCTGGACAATTTTCCTCTGATTTGAACTGATCGGCCGGGATGATCGTGAGATCGGTCTGGATGACCAAGCCAACTTTAAATCATCCAGTTTGCATCCAGGGTGATGCTCTGGCTGATCTTCTGAGATTTGTACTGATCGGCCAGGCCGATGTCCATATCGTCCTGGATGATAATGTCGGCAACTTGCAATTAATGAGCTCCTTTGAAGCTCTTCTATTTAAGAGCTCTTGTTTAACGTTTTGAACAACCTTTGGCTGCTGCTTTGACATGAGAAGGCCTTGAGGAGAGAAAGAGAGAGAGGGAGAGAGAGAGGATCTTGTGAGGGGGAGCTTGTGAGGGGATTCACAAGGGTTGCTTCAAGGATCGCTCTGCTTCTTCTTCGTCTAGAGTTTCTCATTCGTGGAAGGGTCAATAGAGGTAAGGAGTAAGCATCTGGTTGTTGGTTCTCTGCCAGCTTCAGGAGGAAGTAAAAGGAGATAGGTTCTCTGCCTTGCCGGGGTGGAAAAAAGGAGGTTCTTGTGAAGGCTTCTCCGCCTAGCCGTGGGGGCTAAAGGAGAGTCACGTTTTGTAGTGCAATACTTGGAGGGTACCTCCAAGGAGTGGACGTAGGTCAAGTTGACCGAACCACTATAAATCTCTATATTCTTGTTTTCTTGTTTTCACACTTTTATTTCCGCATTATTTTTCTCGTGGCGTGATTTTGGTTTATGTGTTTTTGTTCTTTGTGAAAAGAAATTTTTTAAAATACCAATTCTCCCCCCCTCTTGGTTAGCTTGGGACTAATTTCATAGGGCTTAACATCCCTAATGAACTTTCAAGTGGTATCAGAGCGGGATTCGAAAATTTAAGTTTGAAAACTTTTTGAATTTGATCCATGGCTAACCTTGGGAATCGTAACACTACGGAAGAGTATTCTATTACCCGACCTCCCCTGTTCGATAACCTACCTTTTGAATTTTGGAAAACCCGCATGTCAACATTTTTACAATCTACTTATTATCGCATGTGGATGCTTATTCAAAAAGGTTATTCTCCACCTTCTCGTAAATTATTGGTATTAAAACTGAAGTTGCTTTTACCGAATGGACTTTTGATGAACGAGATTTAGCTCAATTGAATGCAAAATGTTTGAACTACTTTTTCTATGCTTTAAAATCTGAGGATTACATGCGAGTATTTACTTGCAAAACTAGTTAAGAAATTTAGGATAAGTTGTGTATCACCTATGAAGGCACTAATAAAGTTAAACAATCCCGTTTGAATTTTCTCTTGCATGACTACAAACTTTTTTGTATGAAACCTCATGAATCGAATTCTTACATGTATACTAGATTTACTCAGATAGTTACTTCACTGCATGCATTAGGAAAAAGAACTTTCAAACTTTGAAAAAGTAAACAAGATTTTGAGATGCTTGCCTTCGTCATATGATGCTAAAATTACTGCAATCACTGAATCTAAGGATTTGAACACTTATTCTATTGATAACTTACTTGGCTCACTCATTGCTTACGAGTAAGAGGTGAATCAAAGAAATCTTGATGCAGGTGACAAGAAGAAGGAGAAAACAATTGCATTGAAGGCGCACATATTAGATTCTGAATCTTTCGGGTCTAAAAGCGATGAAATTTCCTTCATCACAAGGTAATTCAAAAGCTTTCTAAGGAAGAAACAAAAACATCATCAAAATTGGAGAAAAGGTAAGGATCATAAACATGTTAAAGGATATTCTGATGTTGTTTGTTATGAATGCAGGAAATCAGGACAAGTGAGAACTAATTGCCCGACACTTAAAGATCACTCAAGTAAAGGAAAGGGTGAGGAGAAACCTAAGCTAAGGAAGGATAAGATGAGAGTACAAAAAGCATTTTGGGCGGATTCGGCATCGGACTCATCGGAGATGGAACCAGAAGATGAGACATTAAAATTGTGCTTGATGGCAGATGACAATCCTAATCAAGAAGAGGTATGTGAACTTTCCTACGATCAACTTCTTGAAGTTTCAGAAAAAATTCATGCATCATATAGGAAATTAAAGAAAACTCATACTAGCTTGAAATTAGAATTTTTGAACCTACAAAAAGAGCATGAAATTTTGACTAAAGACCATCAAATGATTTATTCAAATCATATGACTTTACTTGATGAATTTGATGAGTTAAATAAAAATTATTGCGAATTAGTTGAAAAGTATGATGCATTAAAAGTTTCACACACATCACTTGAATCTGATTTTAAGAAGTCTAAAGAGATGGAGAAAAATTTGAGGATTGAAAATAAGGTCTTAAAAAGCACAAATTTGAAGATTCAAAATGAATTAAAAATATGTAAGAAAACTAGGATGACACACTTTTGATCAATTACCGAAACCTGGGAAGGGGCATTATAACTTAAACCACATAAGAAATCCTTTTCCTGGAGTTAGATATTTTTTATGTGGCATGCTAGGACACATCTCACACACTTGCATAATACACCATAGTACACATTGGGTGTGGAGACCTAAGGTGCATGATCCACAGCATACCACACATGCATTGCATTATACTCTTCATAAGAAGGAACCCAAACCTGCTTGGGTTCCTAAATCTAACATTTGATAATTTTGTAGGAGGGCTCTCACAAAAGGCCTCGTGAGAGTATGTGGTACCTGGACAGTGGATGCTCTTGACATATGACTGGTTATGCCAACCAGTTTGTTGTATTAGAGTTCAGGACTGGAGGCAAGGTTACTCTTGGAGACAACACCACCAAGAAGGTGGTAGGCCCTGTATAATTGGTAATTCCAAGAACCTTATGATTGAAAATGTTTTGCTTGTAGATGGATTGAAGCACAACTTGTTTAGCATCAGTCAACTATGTGACAAAGGCTTCATCGTGCAATTCTTTGCAAATTCATGCTTTGTAAGTTTAAGTAACAACATTATTTTATAGGGAAAGAGGATCAACAACGTCTACATACTTGATTTAAATAACATTGAATGTGCTGCTTCTTTTTGCTTAAAAACTGTGATTGATGATTCTTGGTTGTGGCACCGAAGACTTTGTCATGCAAGTATGAAAACCCTTAGGAAAGTGACCCAAAAAGGCATAGTTAGAGGTGCCCCCAAACTCAAGTTTTCAAAAGATCACCTTTGTGATGCCTGTCAACTAGGAAAGCAAGTCCACTCCACCTTTCACCCCATTAAGGACATTAGCACCTCTAGACCTTTAGAAGTCCTTCACATGGATTTGTTTGGACCCATTAGCACCGCCAGCCTGGGAGGGAAAGTCTATGGATTTGTGATTGTTGATGACTACTCTATGTTCACTTGGACTAGATTTCTTTCACATAAAAATGAGTCTTTTGAGGAGTTTAAAATATTTTCTACTTGGATTCAGAAAAAGATAGGTTGTGAGATTTTGACCATCCATAGTGATCATGGGGGAGAGTTTGAGAATGAAAGATTTGAAGATTTTTGTTAGCACAAGGGGATTAGCCACAATTATTCAGCTCCTAGGACCCCTCAGCAGAATGGGGTAGCTGAAAAGAAGAACATGACCTTGGTGGAAGCCGCTAGAGCCATGCTTGCTGAGTATTCACTTCCAAAATACTTTTGGGCTGAAGCGGTTATCACAGCTTGTTATGTGTTGAATAGGGTGAATGTTAGAGCCTAATTATAAAAGACACCCTATGATATCCTTAAGGGCAGGACACCCAATCTTTCCCACCTTCATGTCTTTGGTTGTAAAGTTTTTATTCACAACAATGGGAAGTCTCACTTAAAAAAATTTGATCCTAAATCTGATGAAGGAGTATTCTTGGGATTTTCTAGTGTTGGGAAGTCTTTTAGGGTGTTTAACAAGAGAACTTTGATGATGGAAGAGACAACCCATGTAGTATTTAATGAATATGATCCTAAGAAACATGGAGTTGAGAATGATGATGAGGTTGGAGAGATTTCTAGTGGAGTAAGAAATTTGGGGAATGGGGTAGAACACCAAAGTAATGAAGGAATAGAAGAAGTCACCCAAGGAGTAGAAAATTTTAATTTGGATGAAAGGGTTGGACCTTCACACACTTTGCCTAGAGATTGGAGATACTCTATAAGTCACCCCAAGAATTTGATCTTAGGAGACCCTTCTAGTGGAGTTAATACTAGACATGGACTTAGGAAGGAGGTGAACCACTCTGCCTTTATCTCAATGACTGAACCCACCACCATTAACCAAGCCCTTACTGATGTGTTTTGGATTTTAGCAATGCAAGAAAAATTGAATCAATTTGTAAGGAATGATGTTTGGGAGCTTGTAGAAAGACCTAAGGGACAAAGTATATTTGGGACAAAGTGGGTCTTTAAGAACAAGGTGAATGATTCAGGAGTGATGGTGAGGAATAAAGCAAGATTGGTGGCTAATGGGTATAACCAAATAGAAGGGATAGACTTTGAGGAGACTTTTGCCCCTGTAGCTAGATTGGAAGCCATTAGAGTGCTATTAGCCTTTAAATGTTATAAAGGATTTAAGCTTTTTCAAATGGATGTCAAGAGTTCCTTTTTAAATGGGGAAATAAAAGAAGATGTGTTTATAGAACAACCCCCAGGTTTTAAGAGTTTCCAATTTTCAAATCATGTTTTTAAATTAAAAAAGGCTTTGTATGGTTTAAAGCAGGCACCAAGAGTTTGGTATGAGAGGCTTAGCACATTCTTACTAGAGAGGGAGTTTGTCAAGGGGAGCGTAGACACCACCCTTTTTCTTAGGAGAGTTGGAGATGATTTACTCGTTGTTCAGATTTATGTGGATGATATACTCTTTGGATCTTCTAATAAGAAATTATGTGATGATTTTTCTAAAATAATGAGTAGAGAGTTTGAGATGAGTTTGATGCGAGAGTTGTCCTACATTTTGGGGTTTAGCATAAAATAATTGGAGGATGGAACCTTTTTAAATTAAATAAAATACATAAAGGACATTTTAAAGAAATATGAGATGGATAAAGCCAAGCCAATTAACACTCCCATGACTTCTAGTGCTCCATTGGATAAGGACCCAAGTGGTAAATCTGTTGATCAGAAGAAGTATAGAGGCATGATTGGATTGTTACTTTACTTGACTGTGAGCCGACCTGATATTATGTTTAGTGTTTGCCTTTGTGCTAGATTTCAAGCTGACCCTAAGGAATCCCACATGATTACTGTTAAGAGAATTTTTAGATACCTTTTGGGGATGCAAGGCTTAGGGATTTGGTACCCTAAACACAACACTTCTTTTGAAATTATTGGATTTTCTGACTCTGATTTTGCAGGATGCAAGATGGATAGAAAAAACACTTCAGGAACTTATCAGTTCATTGGACAGTCTTTGGTCTCTTGGTCTAGTAGGAAGCAAAACTCTGTTGCACTTTCCACTGCTGAAGCTGAGTACATCGCTCTGTTGACCTCATTTTTGTATGAGGTCACTAAAGCTCTTCCAAACTCCAGATTAATTTAAGATCCTAGGATCCACTCTAGACCTTAGGATTCTTTCCTAGAGCTAGACCTTAGAGCCTACTCTAGAGCCTAGGATTCCCTTAAATCCTTTATCTTAGAATCTCTCTAGATTCTAGGACAATTCCAGACTCAAATCAATCTCTACCCTTGATCAATTCAAACTTCAAATCAATCTGAACTCCATTCAAGTCAAATCCAAATTAATTCAAATTTCAAACATATCCAAACTTTGACTCAATCCACTTGAGGATCCAAATTTCAACCCAGACTTTGATCCTACCCTTAATCTAGCCTTGACCCTATCCATCCATTAACAATCACAACATGATTGTAAATGGTTTGGATATTTCAATTTTAATTATTCAAACCTGAAATTCATTCCAAATCCAGAAATCCAAACTCAAATCCTAAGTCTTAAGGCCTTGTCCTAAAGACCCTTTTCAAAGAATTTTCAAACATTTCAAAACCCAGCCAAATGGTCTCTGATTCAGGGTCTATCACTTGCAAAGTGATAAGACATGTCTCTAGAGGTTACCCTCCAACTTTGAGCTCATTCTGAGGTCTCTAACCCCAGAATCTAAATTAAAATCCAAAGGCTGTAAAACCTTCAAATATTTACAGCCTATGCCACTGAACCTAACCCCTTTGAGATCTTGACCTTGGAACCCTTATCCAAGCCTCCAATCACTTCCAGACCCTTGGTTTTAACCCATTGAGCAGTAAACTGCACTTTCCAGACCCATTTTTGACCATAGTTGACCAATAGGTCAAAATTGACTAAAACACCCCTATGGGGCTCAAATAGGGATTTCAAACCAAATGAGCTCCAAATTGAATGCAACCACCTTTAACAAATTTCAAATGTCATTTCAAATCTTTTGAACCTATTTCCAACCCTTGGGTCAACTTGGTTGACCAAGTCAACAGGTTTGACCCAAGAGGCCCTTTAAGGGTCCAAACATGTGTTTTGACCCAAATGACCTCTTTAGGCCATCCTACCACTTCCTTTGGACTTGAAATATCATTTCAAACCTGTTGAGCCCAAATCCAGACCCTGGGTCAACCTGGTTGACCAAGTCAACCCAGGTTGACCAAATAGGCCCTTAGGGGCTCAAATAGGGATTTTGATCAATTTGACCTCTCCAGACCTAGGAACTACCCTCAATGGTCTTCAAATGCCTTTTCAAACCTGTCCAGCCCAGACCCACCCATTGGGTCAACCTAGTTGACTCAGTCAACATGGTTTGACCTAATGGACCCTTATGGTTTCAAATGAACCATTTCAACCTGTTTAACCACGTCAATATCTTCAATCCCTTGAAATCATTCTATTCAAAGCCTTGAATATTTATAAACCTTTTTTGAGTTCAACCCAACTTGGGTTGACCAAGTCAACCCTCAATTCTAGGTCAAAGCTTAATGGCATTTGCTCCCATTCCTTCTAAGCTCTCACTTTGACTTTTAACCCTTGATTAAATTATTCCAAATGATCCTTTACTCCCTCAAATGCCACTTCACTAACTTTGACCTGGTTGACTGGTTAAACCAAGTCAACAAAGTCCTAAATCCCTCCTTGAATTGGTCAAACCTTCTATTTAACTTCAAGGAGTGTGAGATTAGGCTTGGAAGCTCTCCCATTGGCTGCTCCTACTTCCCTTCATGCCACATCACCAGCCTTGACCTGTTGACTGGTCAACCTGGTCAAACTCAAGCCTAAACCCCTTCTAGAAAGCTTTATCACATGCTAAGCCCCTTTCCCTTGATTTAAGCTGCCTTAGGCCGACCCCTTAATGTCATAAAGCTCACTTGGAGCTCTCCTAACCAGGCTCAGGGCCTGGTTTAGCCTTAAATAGCAATGCCCCCCCCCCCACTTGTCCCAAGTCCACCCAATGGAAGCAAGGCTTGGTCAGCCTTTGAGGCAGCCTTCTAGCTGTCCCAGGGACATGTGGCACTATCTAGGGAGCTCCTGCATCAATCCCAGCCATCCAATCTAGCCCAAGTCGTTTGAATAGGGTAAAAGCCAACTTTTGAGCATATTAAATCAAAATTCCTTCTCTCACTAACCACAGCCTCCCAGATCGAGCTCTCTGTTCGTTTTGGATCTCCAGAGCCCTCTCTACCTCCCCACTACAAAATCCAAGTGGTTGCACGTCACCGGCGGCGAGTTCCCCGGCGAGCCCACCACCTAGACCGTCCCAAGCCTGTAGCAGTCGATCCAGACGTGTTCGAGCTCGGGTTCGTGCTGGGGATCTTCACTTGGACAGTCTACAAGCTCATCCATTCAGAAATTTCAAAGATCTAACGGTATAATTCCTTAAAACCTTAGATCTAGTTCACATTAGTTAGATTTAAATAGCTTCATGTTTTTAGGGCTTTGGCTGAAACCAATCTTTCCCCATTGTTTCTGTTCATTATTACTCTTTAAGTTTAAAATTTCAAGTGATTTGGTCCACCCGATCGCGAGAACGAACCAAAAAACGGATTCTAGGGCGTCATTCGCAGTTCGCTACAGATGTACGTTTTCTAGACCGTTGATCACGCGATCAACGGTCTAGATCTTGCCGTTCCGCGCCTTGGTTCGACCGTGTATTCGGTTTAGCATTCGATCAATCGACCGGCGAGATCAGGGCCGTCCATTCGGAACAGCGGGATCAAACCTCCGCCGTTTGATCTTCTTCAGCTGAGATCGAACCGCGGAATCCGATCTCAGCCGTTAGATCGAACCCGCGGTCGATCCAACGGCTGCCACGAGCCGCTGACGTGGTTAAGTGAAAACCGCGTGAAGCGGCCCGCGGCCGACGCGTGTCCCCGCCGTCACGCGGTTTCGATCCCGTGAATCCGCGTGTGCCGCGTGTCTGACCGTCGCCGTTTAATTAGGGAAAATGTTTTTTTTAATTTGTTTTAATTACAAGAACTTTGAAAAATCATAGTAAATCAAATATAGGGTCAAAAAATGAGTATAATATATCATTCTTTTCAAAATTCTGTCTAGTTTATTTTAAAAATAAAATCAAACCTTTTTATCTATTATTTTACTGGTAATTTGAGAAATACAGAAAAGGGTATTTTATTTTTAATTAATTATTTATAGATTATTTTTATCTGAAATTTGGCATGCAAGTCTTTGAGTGTATAGCTGATCTCTAGGAAAATTTTCAACATTATTTGAGTAGATTTTGATATTATTTAGAATTATTAGAGTATATTAATATTTTTTTATATTTAATTAAATATTAAATATTTTGAAAATTAAAAAAAATCTTTTGTTATTATTAAACTTCCCTGGAGATCAGTGGTCCTTTTAACTCATCAAAATGTATTTTAATAATATTTTTAATTATTTTATAATATATATTTATATATTTATGTATAAATATATCCATTTGTATATATATATTTTAAAACCTATTTTTATAATATATATATTTAAATCTTTAAATGTTTAAGAAGTCACTTGAAATCTTAAATGTAGGATGAACATATTTGAATAGAAATAAAGGGGATGATTAGTGGATAATCATTTCTTGATTATTCACTAATTTTGTCTTAATTATGTCAATTAGTTAATTGCATGCTTAAGGTGCACACACCACCTAGCCTAGGCTCTCCTAGATCTAAGGACTTGTTTGCTTGCTATTTGTGTATGTATGCCATGTTTACTCAAAGGGTTAGAGGAACTTTGATTTGAACCTATTCAAAAATTAATGACACAATTAAGGACAATAATTAGGGACTTTGAGTAGAAAACTTAGAAAATTTATTGTGCTTAGAATATATATCCTTTTGACTTGGAATTTGAACCATTTAAACTTAGTGACATTCTTAGCCTTAGACAAGTTATTTTACTGATTTTTGAAATCATTAAGACCATTGATTAATTTTCTAAGTCTTAAACCCTTAATTGAGCCTCCAAACTTCCAAAAATTGTAATAAATCCATTTAAATCCAAAAAATATATATAAACCCTCAAACTGACCAGAATCCAGTCCTTAATCCATGATAATTGAAAGCCCTATGATTTGACAGCAATTTAAACCCTAATTTAATTTTAAGTGAAAATCAATATTTAATTTAGATAATTAATTAATAATATTTTAAAAATCCCAAAATTTCCCAAACACTTGGGGATCCCTCCTTAGGTTATTTCTGACCTTTGGAAGTGTTTTCAAGAGATTGAGAATTTGTTTGGAGCAAAATCACAAAAGAGGTCTTCTAATTAAGAAATTCCCAAAATTCATTAAATATCCAAAACTTCAATAATTCATAACTAATTCTAGAAAAATCCAAATCACCCAAACTCACTTGCATTCGATTCCTAATAAGCCCTAATATTTATTAAAAATGTTAAACTCCAAAAAACTGTAATATTTCAAAAGTCAACAAATCGGTCAACTTTAAGTCAAAACTAGTTCAAAACTTCAAACCTTCGTAATAAAATGTAGAAAAATCCGATTTCAACGTACTTACCTTATAACTGATCGTAATAAGGCCTAGTATTTTAATAAAATACAAACATTCTATAATTTGAGCTTAATCAAAAAGTCAATTTTCAACCCTTAATTAAATCATTAAAATATTCTAAAATATTCATAAAACTCAAAATTATTCCAAAACTCTAGAAAATGTTAACTTAATGTTTAGAACATTCAACAAACCTTTTAAAACACAACAACCATCCTAAAGATGAAGTTTATTGGCTGGACTACTCCGGGCTGCGGGGCTAAGTGTCCTAAGGAGGCTGGTTCCTCGAGCCTGGTGGCACAACGCCACGAATGGATTCCAAGGGATGTTAAACTTTAAAAATATATTAATCATTAATTATCTAATCTTTTAAAACTTCTAATTTAACTACATTAATTTGGTTTATCGGCTGGACTACTCCGGGCTGCGGGGCTAAGTGTCCTAAGGAGGCTGGTTCCTCGAGCCTGGTGGCACAATGCCACGAATCAATTAATGGAAAACCTAAATTAATCAACTTTAAAAATCAGCAACTAACCTTTTTTTTTAATATATTAATCCACTCTTTTAATTCCAACCAATTTAAATAACTTAATCAACCCCAATTGCTACTGGGTAACCCAGGCCTACGAGGCTATTAGCTTAGCCCCAAGGAAGGTGAAATAAACTTCACGGCCTCGGTGTGAAACAAAGGTAGCAATCAATTAACTTCTAAAACATATTTAATTATAATTCTTAATTCATTAATACTTAAATTTTAATTTAAATCCCCTTCTAAGCTTTAACAAATCCAAACTTTTAGACAACATTAACTAATCACCTACTTTAGGATTTATCCCAGCCACACAACCTTTCTCACACACCTTAGATGATGTGCTAGGACAACCAACTATAGATCTAGGTTAGGCCGGTGTTTACTTTACTGCTGTGTGCCAGATTTTTCGTAGTTTTCACTGCATGTTGTGGATGAAATTGCTTTGATGTGTCTGCTTACTTTTTCTGTACTCTGTGGATGGATTGATGTGTTTGGCGACTAGATTACCCTTAGGTTAGGTACGATCTGGATGTTGACACAGTTTTCTGCAGGTGGCCACGCTCATGCAGGGCAATATAAAAAGGGGGCAAATAAAAAAAAATGCATAAATATTATAAACTCTTTGCACAGGTGCTTCAGCTACTAATGCCCCCAAATAAAAAGAGCGTGGCCAGTGTGTTTACTTTCTTTTCTGCTCATATACAACGGCTTGGGAATAACTGCTTTTTTTATATATTAATTGCTTAAGATAACCCTGCAGGTGAGTCTAGATTTTTATTTTGATATCAATGTAATTTGTGTAAGTGCCAAGTGTTGTGAAAGTTGATTTTGAGTTGGGATACATAGATCCAAAGCTTGGATTCCAAAGAGGAAAGGATACCCCTTTAGGGAATACTCCTTTTCCATTTGAAAATCCAAATTTGGATCATACCTCTTTCTTACCCAAAGAGGAAAGAGTGACCTTCCCCTTAGAGGAAAGTGCCCTCTTGTCCATTTGGGTAATCCACTACGAAGATTCCAAGAAGATAGAAGAAAAGGAGTCCAAAGAAGAATGAGATTGAAGACTTGAAGATTCGAAGATTGAGAGTATCCCACTCAAAATAACTTGCGTCATTACTAGGTTTAGAATCCGGGTTATTGTCAGTGGTGCCCGGCCACTTTACTTTCTGTAATACTCTGGTTTGTAATAAGCAAGGCAATTCTGCCTATGGACATTTATTAATTAATCTGTATTTTGATGTGATGATTTGATTGCCTTTAGGATTACTTGTTTTTACTAGTTTTTTGGCGATTGCATGCCGCTCTTTGTTTTCGCTAGGATACGTGAGGCTCGTGAGGGTGTGAAACCTTTCTACTCATAATTTTAAAAGTCTAAAATTTTAGTGAGTCTAAATAACATAGAAAGATAACGAATCTAGGGAATTAGCCGGGGATCGACCCCGGGGTCGCATGCATATTTTTGCATTCTTCTTTCCTTATTTTAGACCCTTCCCCGCCTGCGGGTAGAGTCCGGATAGTCTGACCTATGAGGACGAGGTGCCGGACCTGGGGAAGTCCAGTCTTCTAAAAAACTATTTTATAAGCCTGTTTTTAAAAATTTCAAGCATATTTGATTTGAGGTTGTTAACCAGCATGCATTGCATTAGATACAAATTAAAGAGTCAAAATTTTAATTTCATAGTCCTTAGCATTTTTGCACCCAACATAAGTCAAAGGGGCCAAATAGGAGAATCTCTAGACGTCGGCCCCAACTCTTCAAAACTTTAATTACAACGTCCCTACCACTCTTTCATAAAAGATCGGACTCATCTATTTTAAATTGGTTAGGTGGTTAGCTGGCTCCCCAATCTAGGCTGGGGTAAGTCCAGACCTTGCACTGCATTAGTTAGGATCGGACGACTGTGGTCCAGTGTCCAAAATAGATTTAGGTTTCGGGGCAGATCTTTGATTATAAGACCCCAAACTTCGGGAATCTAATCCCAAATTTCTAATAAAATGCTCAACTCTAATTAAATATCATTTCAATCCAAAACATAAAGCCCAACACTTAGATTAAGTTGGGACACTTCCGGATGGTTCTGGAATCTCAAAGTGTCCCCTACCTCTCATCCTTTAACTCCGTTAATAACTGTTCAATTTTGATCCATTCCCTTTTGATTTTCCAATAACTCTATTCATATTTTGATATCACTCCTAGAAACTCTAACAAAATTCTGCCACCATTTTAATCGGGAGTTTTCGTAGGAGATTTTTGTCTCCCTACGATGTAATTAACTATGAGGGCTTGCGCTCGTAGGAGATTTGGAACCACATACACCTGATTTTAAAAAATTAATTTCCAAAATTTTATTAGACTTCCTTGGGAAAAGTTAAGTAAAGATCGTCATAGTTGCATTAGAAGGATTATCGTAGAATGGTCTCATTTCCCTTTGGGGAGATACACCCTTCTTCGATAAGGCTTTGGATGTGAATGCGACGATCGTATTTCTTGAATGTTGTAATTGGGTATTTAATTGAACTATATTTTGTCCCCTCAGGGTCATATAAAGTTCTCCTTAGAACCCGATCATAACATTCAAGATGAGTTTACATAATTCTAAGTCTGAACACCGTTATGAAAGTTTATTTTCGTCCTTCGGGGCGATATAATCTTTCTAACGAGTCGATTCGACCTTAGAATTAGAACTCAACCTTAATCTTAAAATTCCCAAAGAAAACTAATATTTTTTTCAAAACATATTTTCAAAATTCCACAAACAAAACGCTCTTGGAAGTTGTGTGGCCCAAGTTCTTTGGTTGAAACAATAAGTATTGGATTTAGGATTACCAGTAGGCACCATCTCAATATTTTGTGATAACACTAGTGCCATATGCATCTCTAAGAATCCTATCCAATATTTAAGGACTAAGCACATTGACATTAGACATCACTTCATTAGAGATCATGTGACTAAGGGAGACATTGAGTTACACCATATGACAACTGAAAATCAATTGGCTTACATCTTTATTAAACCACTGGCCTTCGACACTTTCAGTTCTTTAAGGACCAGATTGGGTGTGATTGACATAACTGCATGAAACTTGATCTTTTAGTTACTTTCTTTTGTTTTTGTTTTTTATTTTTTAGTTTTTGGCGTGTTTTACTTTCTTTTGTTTTTTTCTTTCTCTTACTTAGTTTTCTAAATCATTGCTGAAATGATAACATATTCCATGATTTTTTTAAAAATTTGTAGTCAATGTGGTTTTCATCTTTTAATCTCCTAGATGATAAAAATATTTTGTGATTGTGTATCTTTCTCTAACCTATTTTAGTGGCATAGTTTTCTTTTCTAATCAAAAGTCTATCTCAAATTAAAGATTATTTATGAAACTGAGATCTTTTCTTAAGCTTGCTTAAGCAAAACTATATTGTATTTATAATGTTTAAAGTTTCTTTGTCACATCAAGATCCCTCATTACTCTTGTCTTTGATTATTAATTCTATTTGTGGTAAATCTTTCTTATGTTAGAGAGAGCTCCTATTCTCTAATATCTGAGAAAATATATTCACAACTAAGTTTTTTTTAAGAGATCATAAAAGAGAATGTAGCTTGCAAAAATAAAAAATAAATTTGGCCAATGATGCCAACAAAAGAAGCGCAAAGACACCAAAATTGAAAAATCTATAAAAAGAAGCACAAAGCGCCACTCAAATTGACAAGAGGCATAAAATGAGCCCACTCAAAAGCAAGCTATTCTCTCTTTTTAAATATTTTAGAACTTAGAAGTTTTGGTTCTCAAAGACTTGATTTCGATTGTTTTGTGATCATGACAGATTTACTTTGGTTCATTATTTTATAAAGATAGTTTTGTCTTAAACCAAGTGATAGATGGATTCTTTTTCTCATATTCAATTAATTCTTTGAGTTAGGTCATTGATTTCAAAAGATGATTCTACCCTAAGAAAATATCTGAGCTAAGGGTAACCATGACCGGATATTCTACTATTCTATGGATGGTTGAGATTGTTAACTCATTAACCCATAAGTTTTTAAATTAATCACATGGAATACTACATCATTTTCATGCCTTGGTTTAAAAAAAAAAATTTGTTGTGATTTCTTTTGTGTTCCCTCCTTCTTTTTGATATGTCAAAAGGGGGAGAAGTTTATGATGTTCTTACACTTGTCGATCCTAAAATTTTTTCTGCTAATTATCTTCGTAGTGTTTTTCCATCATCAAAAAGGGGGAGATTATTGCAAATCTATTTTCATGACTTATGTTTTGATGATTGACAAACACTATTGATTCTCTGGACTGCATGTTGCTTCTAACTTTTCAGGAATCGAAGATCGGACGAATAGACAAAGCCAGTTCAAGATTGCGTAGGTCTAGGGTTGAGTCAGTCTGTACTTTATTTTTCTCATCTTGAGTATATTTGTAATTGTCAAATAGACTGATGCTAAGTAACCCTACACACACACTTGAGAGAATAAGAATTTATATTTTTACTCAGATCGGCTAGGACGATATTTACATCGGCCTGGATGATCAGGCTTAACACAGAAAGTCTAAATATGGATTCTTAATTAAGGCAGCCGTCATTAACAGATCGGCCTAGACGATACGTGTATCGGCCAGGACGATAAGCTCAAAACAGAAAGAAGTTGCCCCCATAGACAATTAAGGTATACTGTAATTTTTTATTATCGACTAGGACGATCATTGATCGGCCTGGATGATATTCTCAAATTATGCGTTAATTGATCAGGAAATTAAGGGAGTAATTAAGGATGATTGATACGATCATATCGTCCTGGACGATCGCAGGATCGTCCTGGACGATCTATTCAAAAACTTTGGTTACTTCAAGACGATAAATATCAGCCAGCTCAAATTTAGAGCGATGCTCTGGACGATTTTCTTCTGATTTGAACTGATCGGTCGGGACGATCGTGAGATCGGCCTGGACGATCAAGCTAATTTTAAATCGTCCAGTTTACATCCAGGGCGATGATCTGTCCGATCTTTTGAGATTTGTACTGATCGGCCAGGCCGATGTCCATATTGGCCTGGACGATAATATCGGTAACTTGCAATTAATGAGCTCCTTCGAAGCTCTTCTATTTAAGAGCTCTTGTTCAACATTTTGAACAACCTTTGGCTGCTGCCTTGACCTGAGAAGGCCTTGAGGAGAGAAAGAGAGAGAGGGAGAGAGAGAGAGGATCTTGTGAGGGGGAGCTTGTGAGGGGATTCACAAGGGTTGCTTTAAGGATCTCTCTGCTTCTTCTTCGTCTAGAGTTTCTCATCCGTGGAAGGGTCGGTAGAGGTAAGGAGTAAGCATCTGGTTGTTGGTTCTCTGCAAGCTTCAGAAGGAAGCAAAAGGAGATAGGTTCTCTGCCTTGCCAGGGTGGCAAAAAGGAGGTTCTTGTGAAGGCTTCTCCGCCTAGCTGTGGGGGCTAAAGGAGAGTCACGTTTTGTAGTGCAATACTTGGAGGGTGCCTCCAAGGAGTGGACGTAGGTCAAGTTGACCGAACCACTATAAATCTCTATATTCTTGTTTTCTTGCTTCCGTACTTTTATTTCCGCATTATTTTTCTCGTGGCATGATTTTAGTTTATGTGTTTTTGTTCTTTGTGAAAAGAAATTTTTTAAAATACCAATTCACCCCCCCCTCTTGGTTAGCTTGATACTAAGTTCATAGGGCTTAAAATCCCTAACAAACTTTCAAAATCAAGATATAATCATTATTAACATTCATATAATACAATCTTAATTTTATTGGATGATTGATTTAGAGCGCAAATGAATGATCTATGATTTGATTGAATTAATCATACTATACTACTATTCATCATATGGTATGTTCAAAGATACAAATTGAACTGAGTATTGTACTACTATACAGATACAATACAAAAAATAAAAAATAAATTAATCATATTATCTGATCTATGATTTGTATTGTGCAATCCCTGATTGTACAGTATGATTAGAGACATTAATTTAAAATTTTGGATTTTTTAAAAGCCCACTTTATAAACTATTGTTATTTAGTGAGGATAAAGAGTTTTTGAGATATAGAGAGATTTTTCTTTCTATGATTGAGCTTGAAGAGAGTCCACATTATAAAAGAGAGAGTTGAGGTGAGGCTTAGAGAGGGAAAGTGCCATAACGGATTCAAGGGGTGTGAGAGTGGTCACACAATTGCTCAAATAAGCTTCCACCATAGATTATCCTATTGAGTTTGGTGGAGCACTTAGAGGAGAGCTCTAGGAAGAAGAGTCTTTAGGTGAAGGACTCCATGTTGAGAAGGCTAGCATCAGTATCTCTATCGGGACATATAAGTGAGAGGAGGAATGGTATCTTTACCATTGTAAGGTGTATAAGGAGGGTTTTCATCTTCATCATGTTGAGGATGTGAAAGGGGGGATTAGCATCTCCATCTGGTCAAGGTGGCGAAAGGATGGAGCTATTGCAACTTAGTTTTCATAACTACATTATCTTATCATATATATTTTTGATGATTCCAACATATTATTGTATTGACTACAATTTCTGCTAACATATATTGGAAGTATTGCTTTTGTTATTTGTGTGTACTAATGTCTCAGGAAAATCACACTCCAAACTACTGAAGACTTAAAGTCAGATTATATTAGGGTTTACTATTGAAGTCTATACATTTTATACTTTTCTTTTGTCTGAGAGTGTGATTATAATTGGGTAATCATGCACACATATACTGGGGGAGTGTAAAATATTTGTAATTTTTTAAAACTAATTGTAATATACTATTTTGGATCATACGAGATGACTTGGATTTAGTATTTTTCTAGAAACCAGTTAATCGAACCATGCTAGGCAAATTTTCTAAGCCTTATTTGTACTATACCAAGTTAGCTTTGTACGTACGCCTTCCATATTATGAAATAGATACGTACAAGTTCGTCCTGATGAACTTTTGATTTTTTCTGAACTATTCGTACTATACGATCTTAGGTTTGTACAGACGACATGTAGAGTATGAAATGGTTGCTTATCTTTTCGTCCATATGAACATGTAAATTTTTTTAAATATTCATATTGTACGATCATAAGATCATACAAATGATGTTAAGAGTATTAAATGGTTGAGTATATTTTTCATCTATACAAATAGGTAAATTTTTTTGAACTATTCGTACTGTACGATCATAGGATCGTACAGATGACTTCTAGAGTACAAAATGGTTGAGTCCATTTTTGTACCAAATGAAACATGGTTTGATTAAACTAGATCATACTGTATGATATGGATTTTGTACAGTACATTATTTAGAGTATGAAATTGTTTCATACTGAATCGTACTGGATAAATATGTTTAATTTTGAACTGATCATACTGTATAATCTCAATTCATACATAGGATAATCAGAGTATGAAATCGGTTCAAACTAGATCGTAAGAGAAAATTTTGAACTATTCGTACATATGATCGGTGATTATATTGTACAATCATGAAAGGTTAAGTTGAAAATTTTAGTTTTCTAGACATTTTTTTTGTTCCCTTCATATAGATAGTCCTATAAAATGACTGTGGATGATAACCTTCTTTGTATTTTCTTTAAGAGAAGTGTGAGAGTGCTTTGGGAGAGTATTTGTGAGTGTGGATAGAGATATTTCCAATGGAAATTGTGAAGAGTTCACACGGTTGCCTGTGAGGTTCTCTTTATAAGTCTTATAGAACCTCTTCCTTACTTTTTTTGAGTTGCTTGTGAGAAGATCATTAGAGAAGATCCGGCTCTTTACTGACATCAGGAGGGTGTGGAAGGATGACGGTTATCTTTCAACATTAGGAGGGTGTGAAAGGACAACAATCCTTTGCTGACATATGAAGAAGTGTGAAAGGATGATGGTTCTCTGCTAACACTTTGAGAAGTATGAAAGGATGACGATTCTCTGAAAGTTTGATGGGATGTTAAGCCCTATGAACTTAGTCCCAAAGCTAACAAAGAGAGGTGAATTGGATAATAAAAAGGATTCTTTAAACAAAGAAATAAAATCACAAACCAAATCACCACAAGGAAAACCAAGTGCGGAAATTAAAATGCGGAAGCAATAATAAGAAAAGAACACACCAGATTTATAGTGGTTCGATCAAACCTTGACCTACGTCCACTCCTTGGAGGCACCCTCCAAGTATTGCACTAACACAAAGTCACTCTCCTTTAGCCCCCACAGCTAGGCAGAGAAGCCCTTACAAAATCACTTCCACCTCTCCCGGTGCGGCGGAGTTGCCGGGTCCTTTGACACCAAAGAGACTTCTTCTTTGGTGAACTTACCTCGAGACAAGCCTTGAATCCGATGGTACTAAGGTGCGAGTTCGCCGGAGCAACCGTGTGGAACCCCCTCCACACTCCCTTGAGTCCCCCCTCACAGGATCTTCTCCCTCTCTCAAACTCCACCCTTTCCTCTCTCCTTTTCAAGCTCTCTCTTCAAGTTTCCCCCACAAGAACGAAGCTACAATGGCTGCCAAAGATACTTACAAAGTGCCTTGCCATAGCTTAAATAGAAGCTCTCAAAACGAGCTCATTAATGCAAGTTGCCGACATTATCGTCCAGGATGATAGGCATATCGTCCTGGCCGATTAGTTCAAATATGAGGAAAATCGTCCTGAATATCGCCCTGAAGTGAAGCTAGACGATGTCTAATCGTCCCGGACGATCTTGCAATCGACCCGGACGAAATCCCCATTAATTGCTTTCCAAAACTGCCTGAGAAATTTTGGAAAAATTGCTCTGGATCGGCCAGGATGATATTTTATAGTCCAGGCCAATATTCCAGGACGATATCCAAAAATAAGATTTTCCTGAGTAGATATGGCGGCAGATTCTTGCTGAATTGAGCCGATCGTCCTGGCTGATATAAAATCGTCCAGGACAATGTGTTTTGCATAAAGACGGCTGCTTTAATGAGGATGCCCTAATTAGGGTTTCTAATTTAGTCAGATCGTCCAGGACGATATAAATATCGTCCCGGACGAAGTTACCAAAAATAGAAATCTTTTAGGGCACAACAGAAAATCTTCCAAGTTACAAATCATCAGATACAACACCAAATACAACAGACTTAAGAAAGGAAAAAGATTACAAACTGACACAGACCTAGTATACCCAATCTTGAGCTGGTTCTAGATTGCTGTCTGATCGTGTGGACCTGAAACGTTAGCACATAAGACAATCGTAGAGAAATAAGGAATGTTTGCTATCATCAAAATCATAGATCCGCAACAATCTCCCCCTTTTTGATGCTGGCAAAACATTTCAATTTGAATTTTCATAAAAGTAAATCCTCCTAATCTCCCCCTCACTAGAATAAATCCTTTTTAAAAAAAATAGGGGAGATGAAAATATTTTTGTTGTTTTAAAATTTTTGAAAAGAAAAAAGATACAACGTTCTCCCCCTTTGACATTATCAAAAAGAGAGGAGGCACAAACAAAAAACAAAACGAACAAAAAACATTCCCTGATCAAGTAAAAAAAAACAAATGTTCTTAAAATGAGAAAGTTACCTCTGAGTTTTAATAAAAAAACTTAGTAGAATTGGATTGACAACACATAGCCCAGTAAAGGTTAGAAAATCAAGAATTGATAATCCAAACTCAAGTTCTTTAAAAAGGCTCAAAAACGTTTTAATTCAATATCTAAATCAAGGAATAAATTAGAGAAAGAAACAGTAATTTTTCAAAGCTCCTTTCATAAAATATATCTAATAGAAGATTAATACACGATTTGTTGAATCATGAGTCAAGATTTTCAAACTCAAGCATCGAAAAATTAAGGGTTTTCTTAAGCTTCAAGAAGTATAAGAATGGTAAGCATTAAAATTTAGTGGGCTCATTTTATGCCTCTTGACAATTGGTTGGCGCACTGCGCATCTTTTGATACACTTTGTGTATTCTATATTTTTTCAATTTTGGCGCTTTGCGCTTCTTTTATTTTTGGCATCATTGGCCAATTTTTTTTTGATTATGCTACCTTTCTGAAATCTTAAATACCAAAAGTAAACCCATACTATTGATAAAGCGAATTTCTTGATTAAGAAAATTTTGAATTAGATTCAACAACTTGCAAAAGATTCCTATGCGATAAATAAAATATAGGGAGATAAAAAATTTAGTTTCAAAAACCAATTTAAAAGATGAAAAAGATTTTAAATCAAAAGTAGAAAAACCTCTTTTAGGAAATAGAGATTAAAAGTAAAAAACATGTGTTTCCTTCCTTTGATTGTTTTTAGAGAAGTCAATCACAACTTACTAAAGATTTCAAGAAAAATTAGGAAGTAAATTTTTCATTTCTAGAAAAGTGAATGTGTGTGTTGATCAGAAAAAAATACGAAACAAAACAAGTAAAATTAAAAAATCTAATAAACAATAAAAATAAAAAAATAAAAACAAAATAAAAAAAAATAACAAAGAAAAACTCAAATAAGGCTTTTATCCATTATCTCTTTCTTGGTCTGATGCTTCAGAAACCAGATCTGCCCATGAGATTTTTTGCTTTTCATTATTTCCCCAGTTTAAATTTAACTTCGCCTTACCCTTTTCTTTTGTAGGGAGAATTCTTAAATTAGAGCACTCATTTTTCATATGTCCAGGTTTCCTGCATCTAAAACAAATAACGTCAGAGGAAATATTAACATCCTTACCAATTTTACCTTTTTTCCACTTTTGCTTATACTTTGGTGAGCTTTGTGATTTGCTTGACAAGCCCTTTCTATCGTCACCAACTAAGCTTTCTCTTTCCATATCTTCAGCGTTTAGAACAATCGTTTCACCTGCATCTAAAAGTCTTTGACCCAAACCTTGCTCGTAGGCAATGAGTGAGCCAATCAAATTATCAATAGAATATATATTCAAATCTTTAGACTCACAAATAGCAACAACTTTAGAATCAAATTTATCCAGTAGACATCGAAGAATTTTGTTAACTTTTTTAAAATTTGAAAAATCTTTTCCTAAATCATGCAATGAGTTTATAATTTGAATGAATCTGGTATACATTTCTAAGATCGTTTCAAAAGGTTTCATGAAAAATAATTTGAAATCATGCATTAACAAATTCAAGTTGGATTGCTTGATTTCATTTGTCCCTTCGTATATGGTGTGTAGTTTATCCCAAACTTCCTTACCCAGTGTGCACATGAAAACTAACATAAAATCATCTGAATTTAAAGCACAGAAAAAGCAGTTTAATGATTTTGCATTCAATTGAGCATTGATTCGTTCATCCTTATTCCATTGATTAAAAGGAATATCAATTTTGATTCCATCTAAAACTCGTGACGGAGAAGAGTAACCATTTAAAATCATATGCCACATACGAAAATCTATCGATTGCAAGAAAATTGACATGTTAGTTTTTCAAAAATCAAATGACATATTTTCAAATAAAGGTGGTCTGGTGATTGAATAACCTTCCGTAACAATATGATTAGAAACATTAGCCATGGATCAAAAATTCAAAAGCTTTTAAAAACTTATTTTATGAAAACCTGGCTCGGATACCACTTGAAAGTTCGATGGGATGTTAAGCCCTATGAACTTAGTCCCAAAGCTAACAAAGAGAGGTGAATTGGATAATAAAAAGGATTCTTTAAACAAAGAAATAAAATCACAAACCAAATCACCACAAGGAAAACCAAGTGCGGAAATTAAAATGCGGAAGCAATAATAAGAAAAGAACACACCGGATTTATAGTGGTTCGGTAAAACCTTGACCTACGTCCACTCCTTGGAGGCACCCTCCAAGTATTGCACTAACACAAAGTGACTCTCCTTTAGCCCCCACAGCTAGGCGGAGAAGCCCTTACAAAATCACTTCCACCTCTCCCGGTGCGGCAGAGTTGCCGGGTCCTTTGACACCAAAGAGACTTCTTCTTTGGTGAACTTACCTCGAGACAAGCCTTGAATCTGATGGTACTAAGGTGCGAGTTCGCTGGAGCAACCGTGTGGAACCCCCTCCACACTCCCTTGAGTCCCCCCTCACAGGATCTTCTCCCTCTCTCAAACTCCACCCTTTCCTCTCTCCCTTTCAAGCTCTCTCTTCAAGTTTCCCCCACAGGAACGAAGCTACAATGGCTGCCAAAGACACTTACAAAGTTCCTTGCCATAGCTTAAATAGAAGCTCTCAAAACGAGCTCATTAATGCAAGTTGCCGACATTATCGTCCAGGACGATAGGCATATCGTCCTGGCCGATTAGTTCAAATATGAGGAAAATCGTCCTGAATATCGCCCTGAAATGAAGCTGGACGATGTCTAATCGTCCCGGACGATCTTGCGATCGGCCCGGATGAAATCCCCATTAATTGCTTTCCAAAACTGCCTGAGAAATTTTGGAAAAATTGCTCTAGATCGGCCAGGATGATATTTTATAGTCCAGGCTGATATTCCAGGATGATATCCAAAAATAAGATTTTTCTGAGTAGGTATGGCGGCAGATTCTTGCTGAATTGAGCCGATCGTCCTGGCCGATACAAAATCATCCAGGACGATGTGTTTTGCATAAAGACGGCTGCTTTAATGAGGATGCCCTAATTAGGGTTTCTACTTTAGTCAGATCGTCCATGACGATATAAATATCGTCCCGGACGATGTTACCAAAAATAGAAATCTTTTAGGGCACAACAGAAAATCTTCCAAGTTACAAATCATCAGATACCACACCAAATACAACAGACTCAAGAAAGGAAAAAGATTACAAACTGACACAGACCTAGTCTACCCAATCTTGAGCTGGTTCCAGATTGCTGTCTGATCGTGTGGACCTGAAACGTTAGCACATAAGGCAATCGTAGAGAAATAAGGAATGTTTGCTATCATCAAAATCATAGATCCGCAATAATCTCCCCCTTTTTGATGATGGCAAAACATTTCAATTTGAATTTTCATAAAAGTAAATCCTGCTAATCTCCCCCTCACTAGAATAAATCCTTTTTAAAAAAAATAGGGGAGATGAAAATATTTTTGTTGTTTTAAAATTTTTGAAAAGAAAAAAGATACAACATTCTCCCCCTTTGACATTATCAAAAAGAGAGGAGGCACAAACAAAAAATAAAACGAACAAAAAACATTCCCTCATCAAGTAAAAAAAAACAAATGTTCTTAAAATGAGAAAGTTACCTCTGAATTTTAATCAAAAAACTTAGTAGAATTGGATTGACAACACATAGCCCAGTAAATGTTAGAAAATCAAGAATTGATAATCCAAACTCAAGTTCTTTAAAAAGGCTCAAAAACTTTTTAATTCAATATCTAAATCAAGGAATAAATTAGAGAAAGAAACAGTAATTTTTCAAAGCTCCTTTCATAAAATATATCTAATAGAAGATTAATGCACGATTTGTTGAATCATGAGTCAAGATTTTCAAACTCAAGCATCGAAAAATCAAGAGTTTTCTTAAGCTTTAAGAAGTATAAGAATGGTAAGCATTAAAATTTAGTGGGCTCATTTTATGCCTCTTGACAATTGGTTGGCGCACTGCGCATCTTTTGATACACTTTGTATATTCTATATTTTTTCAATTTTGGCGATTTGCGCTTCTTTTATTTTTGGCATCATTGGCCAATTTTTATTTTGATTATGCTACCTTTCTGAAATCTTAAATACCAAAAGTAAACCCATACTATTGATAAAGCGAATTTCTTGATTAAGAAAATTTTGAATTAGATTCAACAACTTGCAAAAGATTCCTATGCGATAAATAAAATATAGGGAGATAAAAAATTTAGTTTCAAAAACCAATTTAAAAGATGAAAAAGATTTTAAATCAAAAGTAGAAAAACCACTTTTACGAAATAGAGATTAAAAGTCAAAAACATGAGTTTCCTTCCTTTGATTGTTTTTAGAGAAGTCAATCACAACTTACTAAAGATTTCAAGAAAAATTAGGAAGTAAATTTTTCATTTTAGAAAAGTGAATGTGTGTGTTGATCAGAAAAAAATACGAAACAAAACAAGTAAAATTAAAAAATCTAATAAAAAAAATAATAATAATAACAAAGAAAAACTCAAATAAGGCTTTTATCCATTATCTCTTTCTTGGTCTGATGCTTCAGAAATCAGATCTTCCCATGAGATTTTTTGCTTTTCATTATTTCCCCAGTTTAAATTTAACTTCGCCTTACCCTTTTCTTTTGCAGGGAGAATTCTTAAATTAGGGCACTCATTTTTCATATGTCCAGGTTTCCTGCATCTAAAACAAATAACGTCAGAGGAAATATTAACATCCTTACCAATTTTACCTTTTTTTCACTTTTGCTTATACTTTGGTGAGCTTTGTGATTTGCTTGACAAGCCCGTTCTATCGTCACCAACTATGCTTTCTCTTTTCATATCTTCAGCTTTTAGAACAATCGTTTCACCTGCATCTAAAAGTCTTTGACCCAAACCTTGCTCGTAGGCAATGAGTGAGCCAATCAAATTATCAATAAAATATATATTCAAATCTTTAGACTCACAAATAGCAACAACTTTAGAATCAAATTTATCCAATAGACATCGAAGAATTTTGTTAACTTTTTCAAAATTTGAAAAATCTTTTCCTAAAGCATGCAATGAGTTTACAATTTGAATGAATCTGGTATACATGTCTAAGATCTTTTCAAAAGATTTCATGGAAAATAATTCAAAATCATGCATTAACAAATTCAAGTTGGATTGCTTGATTTCATTTGTCCCTTCGTATATGGTGTGTAGTTTATCTCAAACTTCCTTACCCATTGTGCACATGAAAACTAACATAAAATCATCTAAATTTAAAGCACAGAAAAAGCAGTTTAATGATTTTGCATTCAATTGAGCATTGATTCGTTCATCCTTATTCCATTGATTAAAAGGAATATCAATTTTGATTCCATCTAAAACTCATGACGGAGAAGAGTAACCATTTAAAATCATATGCCACATACGAAAATCTATCGATTGCAAGAAAATTGATATGCGAGTTTTCCAAAATTCAAATGACATATTTTCAAATAAAGGTGGTCTGGTGATTGAATAACCTTCCGCAACAATACGATTAGAAACATTAGCCATGGATCAAAAATTCAAAAGCTTTTAAAAACTTATTTTATGAAAACCTAGCTCTGATACCACTTGAAAGTTCGATGGGATGTTAAGCCCTATGAACTTAGTCCCAAAGCTAACAAAGAGAGGTGAATTGGATAATAAAAAGGATTCTTTAAACAAAGAAATAAAATCACAAACCAAATCACCACAAGGAAAACCAAGTGCGGAAATTAAAATGCGGAAGCAATAATAAGAGAAGAACACACCGGATTTATAGTGGTTCGGTCAAACCTTGACCTACGTCCACTCCTTGGAGGCACCCTCCAAGTATTGCACTAACACAAAGTGACTCTCCTTTAGCCCCCACAGCTAGGCGGAGAAGCCCTTACAAAATAACTTCCACCTCTCCCGGTGCGGCGGAGTTGCCGGGTCCTTTGACACCAAAGAGACTTCTTCTTTGGTGAACTTACCTCGAGACAAGCCTTGAATCCAATGGTACTAAGGTGCGAGTTCGCCGGAGCAACCGTGTGGAACCCCCTCCACACTCCCTTGAGTCCCCCCTCACAGGATCTTCTCCCTCTCTCAAACTCCACCCTTTCCTCTCTCCCTTTCAAGCTCTCTCTTCAAGTTTCCCCCACAAGAACGAAGCTACAATGGCTGCCAAAGACACTTACAAAGTGCCTTGCCATAGCTTAAATAGAAGCTCTCAAAACGAGCTCATTAATGCAAGTTGCCGACATTATCGTCCAGGACGATAGACATATCGTCCTGGCCGTTTAGTTCAAATATGAGGAAAATCGTCCTGAATATTGCCCTGAAATGAAGCTGGATGATGTCTAATCGTCCCGGACGATCTTGCGATCGGCCCGGACGAAATCCCCACTAATTGCTTTCCAAAACTGCCTGAGAAATTTTGGAAAAATTGCTCTGGATCGGCCAGGATGATATTTTATAGTCCAGGCCGATATTCCAGGACGATATCCAAAAATAAGATTTTCCTGAGTAGATATGGCGGCAGATTCTTGCTGAATTGAGCCGATCGTCCTGGCCGATACAAAATCGTCCAGGACGATGTGTTTTGCATAAAGACGGCTGTTTTAATGAGGATGCCCTAATTAGGGTTTCTACTTTAGTCAGATCGTCCAGGACGATATAAATATCGTCCTGGATTATATTACCAAAAATAGAAATCTTTTAGGGCACAACAGAAAATCTTCCAAGTTACAAATCATCAGATACCACACCAAATACAACAGACTCAAGAAAGGAAAAAGATTACAAACTGACATAGACCTAGTCTACCCAATCTTGAGCTGGTTCCAGATTGCTGTCTGATCGTGTGGACCTGAAACGTTAGCACATAAGGCAATCGTAGAGAAATAAGGAATGTTTGCTATCATCAAAATCATAGATCCGCAACATTCTCTGCCAACACTTGGAGAGTGTAAATGGATGATGGTACTATGCTACATCGAGTATTGGTGGAAGAGTGGTGTTTTGTAAAGGCTTCTCCGGTCCTTGATGTTGGAGCAAAAGGAGAGTCACTTTAATAATAGCGCAATATCTGAAAAGGGAGTCTTCAGAGAGTGGACATAGGTGTAGTTGGACTGAACCACTATAAATTTTTGTGTTCTTATTTTACTGTTTTTTTATTTTTTGCACGTTTGCAATTTTTATGGTTGAAAATTTTTAGATTAATAAATATTTTAATTATGAAAACAAATAGAAAACAATTTTCTATAAGAAATTTTCAAGAGAATTTTAAATTACCAATTCACCCCTTCGTCATGGTTAGCGTTGGGACAATTGGTTTAGGTCTAATAACCTATAAAGATTTTTTAGGAGCAACATCTCTATTATAGTAAGGAGCTAAAAGAGGGACAACATATCTGTTAGGCAGAGGAGGAGAGAAAAGGGAGATTTCCCAAATTCTATAAATATCATTCTCCACCTGGTCAAAGGAGGGGGGCTTCTCTACTTAGCTGTTGCTAAGTAGAGTCACTTTTAGTGCAATTCCTAAAGTGGAAGAATTTGGGGATTGGACGTAGGTCAATTCGAGCGATCTACTATAAATTTATTTTGTGTGTTTTTCCTTTTTGTCACTTTACTTTTCTTGCAATTTATTTTACACCACTCTAGTTTTAGTTTGAATATCTTTGTGAAAAAGATTTTTGGTGATTGATCTCTAGTTGAGTTTTATTTTGAATATCGTCGTACGCTTCAGAGATGTGTTGGGGGTCTAAGGGGGCAGTACCCCCTGACGGGGTTCGACCTAGCATAATTAAACATACTGTGTAGAGGTGTTATTGTTAGGGAACCATTTATGCACAAGCTCTGAAATTCATGCCATATAAAAGTGATGTTAAAGAGGTGTAGGGATGAAAAAAATAAATCATAAATGCTTAAAAAAGATTATAAATTAATTAGTATTTGATCAGTCCACCTTATTCCATATGTGGTGCCTAGCTATTGAAATAGCATATTGTATACTTTAATTAAGCTATTTATTTTTTAAAATAATTGAAATTACTAGATTGACAAGAGGGGGGGCAGGGTGAATTGTGAAAACTTTGTAGCAATAATTAAAAACCTAAGCAGAAGTTCTAATTTTTGCTATTTTTAAATTTTTAACATGAAACTTTAACTACTACGAAGGCAAGTAGTTTAACTCAACGTAAGGCAAGTAGTTTAACTCAACGTTCAACAATGAAATACCTTTTTTATTTCATAATTTTCACTAAGCAAATATTATGAAAATAAAGTGCAAACAAATAATAAAAAATGATAAGGAAAAAAGCACAGCTGAATTTTATAGTGGTTCGGTCAAACCATGACCTACGTCCACTCCCTAGAGTCCTCTGCTCTGGGAATTTCACTACAAACTTTAGCTCTCCTTTTGCACCCCTCGGCAAGGCGGATAAGCCCTTACAAGACTCACTTTCACCAACCCGACGTGGCGGAGTGCCAAGCACTGTTTTCACCCTCCTAGCGAAGGCAGAGTACCTTCTTATTTTTATCCCTCCTAGAGAAGGCAAAGTACCTTCAAGGTCACGGATGTAGAAGAGTCTCCCCCTTAGAGAGCCTCCAACAAGTTCTTCTCGGGCCACAGGAAGAGCAAGATGCAGCAAGAACGGAGCAACCCTGTAATTTCCCTCACACCTCTTCTCCCTTACCAAGCTCACCTTCTCCTTCCTATCTCAAACCCTAAAAACTTCTTAAGATCTCTCTCCCAAGATTCCCTCTCTAATCACATTCCCCTCTCTATGTCTCTCTCAAAAAGATTACTAATTTGATACATAAAACAGGCACCAAATTCCTGAAATATTCAAAGTAGCTGTTACTATCGTATAATACAATTTAACATCGTATAGTACGATATATATAAACATGCTTCGTCTTGGTATGAAGGTTTACGAATAGTTCAAATATAATCAAACAGTACGATACCACATCATACGGTACGAGTCCAAACACTTTTGATCGTACAGAACGACAGCCGGGACGATACTAAATCGTCTATGTACATTGTATAGTACGATTAATATCGTACCGTACGATTACAACAAATCAAGGGATCAGTCAAGATGCTATTCGGGACGATCCAAAATCATCCTCTTTTTATCGTATGGTACGATCTACATCATACAATACGATGAGTCAAAAATAAGAGATCATCCAAGATGATGTCCGGGACGATAAAACAATCATATATGTTCACCGTATAGTATGAACGTGTTCGTACCGTACGATTACCAATCAGCGATTAAGCCTTGATTTATTCTAGTTAGAAAATTTTTATAATTTTTCATACATCGTATAGTACGATCGAGTATCATACAGTACGATGGGTAATAAATGTTTTGACGGGTCGTTTCGGGAAAAGATAGCCAACTCGTAAAGTACGATGAAAATAGTACAGTACGATCAAAACAGAAAGAAAATCTATATTTTTACTTTTAAAACCTTCAACCCTTGTGTGTGTGTGTATGGTTGCTCAGACTTACCTGCAGTTTGTGGCCAGACTCAAGAAATGAAAAATAAAATAAATAGAAAATTACATTGTTTCAGACTCACACTCCTACTCTACACCAGTCTTAAGTCTTCCTGTTGTCCTGAGTAATTTGTGATCTTTCTGAAATGTTAGTACTCACAGGCAATAGCAGAAATCAAATGATATTAAATGAATAGATATTTAGATGATATTATTTGTCATCATCAAAAGCTCAAACTAGGGGTCATGGATCCCAACAATAATGACTTATCTCATTTAATGAACATGTAGGAATTGGGTCATTTTTTCCGATCCGTTATTAAATGTGTAAGGTTCAAGTTGACCTATCAACCATATTTTGATTCAAAAAAGACTAGTGTAATATATTTTTCTTAAATTCTTTTATTTGTTTGTATAATCTTTTTATTTTTTATTAATTAACCCAAAATTTATAGCAAACAAGTTAATAAAAATAAAATTTTTAATTAAAATGGGTTATCAGGTTGGGTTCAGATTGCAAGTAGGCCTGATTTGGGTCCCACCTTTTTGACCCATTTATTAAACAAGTTAGATTCAAGTCTGGTCAATTTTGAGTCGGACTCAAACTTGATCTATTGCCCATTTTGACAATCCTCCAAAACATGTATATTCCATATAAAGAAAGATCCATCATTGTTCAAAGTGTAAATGCCATAAAAAATTTTACTTAAAATTTTACAATAATATAACTCGACACTAGTACCATGAAACCCAAACTTTTTTTTATATAGTTAAAATCCATAGAACTCGACACTAGACCATGCAACTCAAATTTTTTTTTTATATAGTTAAAACCCACAGAGGGGCTTACACGTTACATTAAAAAGAAGAGGTTCAAGTCCTTAAAAGACAAACTCTCTAAAAATACAACATTTGAAGTAAAACCTATTGAGCATGAGATCTTATCTATTACTATAAAAAAAAAACCAAAAAAAGAAAGTGCAAGAGACAAAACCATGAACCTACTCCAACCACCTCAGCAAAGACGGACAACATTAGTAGCATCATCAGCAGCTTGCTGGTATTGTCTTCTTTATCCCTTTCTCTTTACATGATCAATAATTTTGTATGAATATGAGCATTGGTAAAGAAAGCATGTTATTGCTCACTTACAGAATTTAATAGTTGTGGGAAGAGCTATAGGTTAAGATGGACCAACTACTTGAGGCCATATATCAAGAGGGGCAAGTTTTCATCTAAAGAGGCACAAACCATCCTCAACCTCTACTCTATCCTTGGCAACACATAGCATTTCTTTTATTATTTGTAGCTATAGGTTAAGATGATTTCTTTTTTTCATTCATTTTCTATGTAAAATTGAATTCATTACATTTTAGGGATTTTGAAGGTGTTTGTGTGGTCTAAAAGCAACAACGATTTCTAACTGCATCTACTAAATTGCATAACTTATTAAATTTGTCAAATTTAAAAGTAGGTTTTTTTTTTTTTTAAAATTACCTTTTAAGTGAAAGGATGTGTGATAAGATCAAGTTTATGAGAACTATTAAGATGTGTGGGAGAATGCAAAAATAAGTGAGGGTAAAATATCTAGAATTAAGATTGAGTAAATAAAATAGAGAAGCGTCTCAAGAGTGTTGCATAATAAAAGGATATTATGGAGGCTTAAATGATAAATTTAATAAAATAATGATTAGATTGATTATGCTTTATAGATCTAAGCATTTAGTAATTAAAAGACTATTGATATCTAAGTTGTGCGTATAGAAATGAGAATGTTAAGGTAGATATATCATGAAATTAAAAAAAATAAATAAATATATTATAGAAATTGTTGAAGTAGCATTGTTACAGATTAGGTGATTAAAAATAAGCTTAGATGGTACAGACATGTACATAAATTGAAAGGTAGAAAATACAGCTCATAGATGTATGAATAAAGTTAGTGTTAAAGGCTTAGGAAGAAAAAAAAAAAAAAATACAACCAAGATAATATCAATACAATTTTTTTAAAAAATATATGTAAATAATAAGTTTAAAGCTTAAGATAACACTCACTACAAAAATGTAAAATAAGAATTTATAAAATCGACTTCAAAGAGTTGGGATAAAGTAAATAACAACGACAATGATTTCTAAGTTCTACCAACTAAATGGGCCAATGGTGAAATGGAAACATATAGCTACATAGCAGAAACTTATTCTCAAATTAATGAAACATTCTCTTCATTTCTTTCCAGGTGGTTAGATATAGCAACTCATCTTTCAGGCAGGACTGATAATGAGATCAAGAATTATTGAAACACGCACTTGAAGAAGATACTAATTCAGATGGGATCTGATCCAATGACACACAACAATAAATAACAGGTGGTTGGCTATATCAACGTACTTTGGATTTACATGCCATAGTAATAGTTTTATCGTTATTGTTATTGCATTAATTGCCCCGTGGGATTGATTGCGTTATCCCTACTTATGTTTGTCGATTGATTGCAATATGACTATTATTCTTCTTTACTAGTTAATAATATTGAGTTAATATAACAACTACTACAATAATAAATAAAAGTATAATTGTTTTTTTACGATGATTGTGCTATAAATTGATAATAATTAGACCATTGGCATGATTTTTTTGTGTACATTTATGTTATTATAGTCAAATTCACACACACATCACATGCTCAAAACGCGACCTCTTAGTTGGTACTCAAAGTTTTCAACTAACAGACCAAGATGATCTACATAGACATGTTCATCATTAGTAATGTAATTTAATCATCAATCAACTATTTATCTTATAAATAAATATACAAAGCAGTGGCTCATGCAAAATATTTAATGAAAAAGAGATTTTAGAACTTCATCACCAAAGTCAATTCTGAATAAGGATATATGATTTTACTAAGAGCTTATTTCTTAATTTTCCATCACTACATTATTATTAATATCTCTTAAAATTAACAACTCTATTTGCAACCTTTCATATTCCAAATCATAACATTCTCGCATATAATCGAAGGAAAGCGAAACGGCAGGGAGATGTCTCTTCAAGTTCCAGTATAAATTTTCTCTTCAAATGTTCATCAAACTCCAATTAAAGAGTTAATTATTAGTTTAAAAACATTCCTTCAAAGTCCCCCATTTATTTTATCTAGAAATAAACAACTCAACCTCTATCTAATTAATTAAGGAGCTCCACTTTCTCTTCTCTCTGTCTGTATATCTTTTAGAAACGACTGCTCCGCCTCATTTGGAAATGAAACCAGCTCATCATTAAACTCAATAGTCAGCTTTTTTAAGGAGGCGATACTTCTCAATGGCTCCATTAGCAACACCAATGGATCACTTATCCTGAGATTGTTGAGTATGAGATGCTAATTATTACTGGTTTGCATTTCTCCGAGAGAGATCAGATTGGGGCTCTCTTCAATTTCCAAGTCTCTTAGTGCTGCAAGTCTTGCTATTTCATCAGCCAGATGAAGAGATGTAATGTTTGGACAGTCATAGACATATAATGATTCAAGGGGAATAGGATTTGAACTGCTACGAAAATTCAAAGTCATCCATCCAGTTCTAAGTATCACCAAGCTCTTGAGCTCAGAAGGCAAACAGGGCAACTCTTTCAACTTCGGGCAGTTATCCAGCAACAGAACAGTTAAGCAATCCTCTAATGCTTCTAATTTTCTAATATATAACTCCTTTAGAAATGGAAAAGCACGGTATTTATCATTCCCATTAACTTTACTTTCGAGCCATTTTACTTTCGGCATGTCAGAAAGATTCAGTGACTTGAGGAAGCGAAGTTGCCCGAAAGGAGGAAGAGTTTCCCATTGACTGCAAATTTTCAATTCAATTTTCTCTAGATTGACGATCGAATTCACATTGCTCATCCATTTTGCAGACCTTGCACCCGTGTAACCCAGTATGCTCAAATTCCTTAGATATTTTGGTGGCTGAAGGTTGTCGAGCATGTTCTCATCTAAATTGATGTTCCTCGAATCAATGTCACTCCTGTTGGAATTTTTTATATCATAATATAAAATGCGGAAATAAAAATTAGAATTTTTAGAAAATTAAATTAAGACATTCTCAATATTAATTTTCTTAATAAATAACTTTATAATATGAAATGAAGAAAACTTTACCGAATTATTGATTGAGATTTGAGATCTTCTTCGTCAAAACGTTGATTGAGACCGTAAGCCTTCTTCTTCTAATCACCTCACAAAATATATTTTAGTGAGTAGGCACAATCAATCAATTATTGATGAACACTTTTTCTTTTTAATCAAATTTGTGTTCTAAACACAATTTTATCATTCAAAAGAAAAGACAATGAGAACAACATTCTTCTAATACATATTCTTCCATCTCTCATGAAGGAATTATGTATCATCATCAATCAATTTCATGTAGAACTTAATTCTTATTTATAAGAAAAGTTCACATCTTTTCATAAGCACATCTTAGTATTCATGAAGCATTTTTAATTAATATTAAAATGATAATTATCATGACACATCATCAATCTTATATTTAATCTTTTTAATATTAAAAGATATTTGATGATAATTATCATGACACATCATGACTTATCATCAATCTTATCTTTATCTTTTAATATTAAGAAAATATTAATGATGAGTCATCATTATCTTCATGAAATATAAAATTAAAAGGTGATCATAAATATGTTATTAATGTGATCATAATTAACATTTATATTATGTCACATTCTTAGTGTTTAATATATAATAGAGCTTAGGTGATGAAGAAGGGACCTATGGACCTATAATTCAAGCTCCAATAAATTTGATTATTAATTTAACTCTTAAATTAATAAATCAAAATTATTAATTTCAATATTATTCCACTATAAATATGAAATTACACTCTTGAAATTATAGTATAATTTACTCAATTAAAAAATTGAATCGTCCATTGATTTAATCATTACATATAAAATAATTCTCCATAAAAAGTTCATAATTAGAGCTAGGTAATTATGTCACCCCACTAATTATATCTTAATCCTTGAATTCCAATTAATTCTCTAATGAACAATAAACTTTATGACCTAGTCACAAAATTTGAGTGCTCAATTGTTCAAGTTCTGAATTAATTATTCAAGGGAACTAATTTTCTAACTTTCAAAATTGAAAGGAATGGATTCCATATCTGTATATTAACATTCCCAGCCATTTGTTCCATTGTGTTTCTGAAATATAAGGATTGAGTTTATTTCTTCCAAACTATTTTCGAGTAAATCAAAAAACTAAATTTCACAAATAGGAGTTTATTAATAACTCATGATTAAGATTGTTTTATATTTGATCATCTTTATGATTAATTTTAAATTCTCTATAATTAAAACCGAATTTATTAGAGAATTCAAAATTTATCTGCTCCAGTTATATATAATCATATTATATAAAGTACTTCCATCCTTAATATCTCCATATCGAATAATCCGGATAAGATTATTCGATTCTTAATGTTGATGGACCGTACTAATAATATTTAATCATAGATTCCAACTATAATTAAAAATTATGAACTTATTTTGATTATTATCCATAATTCAATCCTCTTGTATATAATTATATACTGAATTATGGTTGTATAAATAATCATGGAACAAAAATATTATATCAAATGATAATATCAAAACATGCTAAACTTGTCTTTAAATATTTATTTCCATAGAAAATATATTACAATAATATTTCTTTAGGGCACAACCCTAACAAACTCCCACTTGCCCTAAAGCAAATGAGACATCTTTCTCAATCCCATTTCTTGTACATGTTTTTGAAAAATTCTTTCAGGCAGTGTCTTGGTAAAAGGATCAGCAATATTCTCTTGTGATGTTATCTTCTGTACTGGTACTTTACCCTCTTTCACAATCTCTCTTATCAAATGATATTTTCTATCTATATGCTTTGCCCTTTTATGATTTCTGGCTTCTTTTGTATTTGATATAGCTGCACTATTATCACAAAATAGTGTTAGAGGTTTTTCTAAATTTGGAATAACTTCCAATTCTATTAGAAAATTATGGAGCCAAACTGCTTCTTTAGCCGCTTCTACAGCAGCCACATATTCAGCTTCCATAGTTGAGTCAGAAATACATGATTGTTTTATACTTCTCCAAACTATGGCTCCACCTCCTAAAATAAATATTGAGCCATATGTGGATTTACTTTCATCTTTGTCTGATTGAAAGTCAGCATCAATGTATCCTATAGGGATCAAATCACTTCCAGAATACACAAGTATATATTTTTTAGTTCTTCTAAGATATTTAAGTATATGCTTAACTGCCACCCAATGAAACCTTCCTGGGTTAGATTGATATCTACTGACTATGCCTACAGCATAACAAATGTTAGGTCTTGTACACAACATTGCATACATGAGACTACCAACTGCTGATGCATAAGGCACTTGTAGCATATCATCTTTTTCTTGTTGTGTTTGAGGACATTGCTTTTTAGAAAGATAAACTCCATGATGTGAAGGCATATTTCCTTTCTTGGAGTTTTGCATCCCAAATCTTGTAAAAATCTTCTCAATATAGGATGCTTGAGAAAGTGCTAATATTTTATTTTTGCGATCTCTTATTAGTTTTATCCCAAGTATAAAACTTGCCTCTCCCAAATCTTTCATTTGGAATTGTTTGGCCAGCCATTTCTTTACGTCAAATAATAATTCAGTATTATTCCCAATAAGTAGAATATCATCTACGTAAAGAATTAAGAACACAACTATTTGATTTTTAAAGTACTTGTAAACATAAGGTTCATTTAAGCTTTAATCAAATCCATAAGATTTAATTGCTTCAACAAATCTTATATTCCATGACCTTGAAGCTTGCTTAAGTCCATATATAGATCTTTGTAGTTTGCAAACTTTTTGCTCTTGACCTTCTATTATGAAACCCTCTGGCTGTTTCATATAAATTCTTTCTTCAAGATTGCCATTCAAAAAAGCCGTCTTGACATCCATTTGCCAAATTTCATAGTCATAATATGCAGCATTGGATAAAATTATACGTATAGATTTAAGCATAGCAACAGGAGAGAAAGTTTCATCAAAATCAATACCCTCCTTTTGGTTGTATCCTTTTTCCACTAGCCTTGCTTTATAAGTCTCAACTTTTCCATTAGCACTTCTTTTTCTCTTATATATCCATTTACATCCTATAGGTCTTACCTCACTAGGAAGATCCACAAGTTCCCAAACAGAATTGAAATACATCGAATCTATTTCAAGTTTCATGGCGTCTAACCATTTTTCTTTATCAGGATCCTCTAATGCTTGTTTATATGTTAATGGATCATCATTGTCATCATTAGATACGACAATATATGCTTCTCCATTAATATTATATTGAGAGGGTAATCTAATAACTCTCCCTTTATGATGAGGCAATAAAGGTTCTTGATTTAGAGTGGTGGTTTCCTTTTGTTGACTTTCAACAATAGTGTCCATATCTTTTGTGATTGGTTCATTTAGAAATTCTTTGAGTAACACTTTACTCCGAGGTTTGAAATCTTTCATATATTCATGTTCAAGAAAAGTAGCATTTGTCGACACAAATACTTTTTTTTCTTGAGGACTATAAAACAAACCTCCTCTTGTACCTTTTGGATATCCGAAAAAAATGCATACTTCTGAACGTGATTCCAACTTATTAATTTTTGTCTTTAATACATGTGCCAGACATCCCCATATACGGATGTGTCGTAAACTAGGTTTACTCCCACTCCATAATTCTAAAGGTGTCTTATGTACTGATTTTGAAGGTACAATATTCAAAATATACATAACAGTTTGTATTGCATATACCCAAAATGAATTTGGTAAGGACGAGTAACTTAACATAGACCTAACCATATCGAGCAATGTTCGATTTCTTCTTTCAGCAACACCATTTTGCTGTGGAGTTACAGGTGCAGTGAATTGAGATACAATTCCATTTTCAATTAAATAATTTCTGAATTCTGTATCTAAGTACTCACCACCATGATCTGATCGAAGTATTTTTAATGACTTTCTTAATTAATTTTCAACTTCAGCACGAAATTCTTTAAACTTTCGAAAAGTTTCAGATTTCCTTGTCATTAAATAAACATAACCATATCTTGAATAGTCATCAATAAAAATGACAAAATATTCATAACCACCTCTTGCCTGTATATTAAATGGTCCACAAACATCTGAATGTACAAGTTCAAGGGTTTCTTTTGCTCTTTCACTTTTTCCATAAAAAGTTCTCTTAGTCATTTTTCCTTCTAAACAAGATTCACAGACTGGTAGAGTTCCAACTATCAGTTCTCTTAAAGGACCATCCTTTACTAGTCTTTCAATCCTATTTAAGTTTATATGACCAAGTCTAAGATGCCATATATATGTGTTATCTTCATATGAAATCTTTTGCCCTTTTTGTTTAGGTTTTTCAACTTTGAACATTTCAATATTAGGCAATGTATTTCTAGTGGGTTTTAACATAAAGAGTCCATTTTTCATTATTGTAGAACAAATATTCAAACCATTCTTAGAAATAACAATCTCATTATTATAAAAAGAGAGTCCAAAATGTTGTTCAAACAACTTTGAAATAGACACAATATTTCTAGAAAACCCTGGAATAAAATAAACATTAGTCAACACTAGATATTTATTTTCAAATTCAAGCCTAACGGCTCCCACTGCTTGAGCTGATATAGTACTTCCTGTCCCTACTCTCATAACATGTTCTCCACTAGCAAGTCTCTTCCAAGAACTAAGCATCTGTAATGAAGAACATACATGATCAGTTGCACCTGAATCAACTATCCAGGATGATAAATCATTTTCAACTAAACATGTTTCAAGAACTAGTAAATAAAATTTACCTTGCTTTTCTTTCTTCTTCTCTTTTAGCTCTGCAAGATACTTATTTCAGTTTCGCTTCCAATGCCCTTCGATCCCACAATGAAAACATTTTCCTTTGGATTCCTTTTTAGAGCTTTTGTTCTTTTTATTGCTTTTATTCTTGCTGCCTTTGCTTCCTTTTATGAATTTTATATTTTTATCTTTCTTCTTTCTCTTATTATTCTTATAAGTAGAAGAAGGATAAACTTCTGCAACATTTGATTCCGACTCTTTTTCTTTTGAAATTGATTCAAAAGTTTGAAGCTCATTTAGCAATTCAGTAAGATTATACTTTAGACGATTCATAAAGTAATTGCTCTTGAATTGCAGAAATCGTGAGGATAAAGTTTTTAAAATCATCCCCACTTGAGTTCCCTCATCAATGATTGCTTCATTAATCTCAGCTTCATGAATATAATTTATCATTTTGAGAACATCTTCTCAAACTGAGACATTTGCTTTCATTTTAGAATTCATAACTGCTTTGATAGCTTCATGACGAGCTTGTTCAGAAGGTTGCCCAAACATGGATTGGAGAGATTCCATAATCTCATATGCAGTTATCATATTTTCATGTTGCGATCTTACCATGTCAAACATGCTAGCAAGGAGATATCACCTTACTTTGTTATTTGAGTCAATCCATTTTTCATAGGCATCTTGTACAATACGAGAAGCATTAGCAGTAGGAAGTGGAGGACATTTCTCATTCAAAACAAACTTATGATTTTCACAAATCAGTACAAGGTTCATATTGCTTTTTCCATTTCACAAAATTTTATCCAGTTAACTTTTCATTTGATAAGATTGTGAGAATGGGATTCGTCATGATAACTGAAATAAATAAATAAACATATTTTAAAAATTAGCATGACATATCATTTAAAATTTGGCATATTTCAGCATGATTCATATACATATATGATCTATGCCTTTAAACAAATTAAAAAAATTACTAATGCCATGATTATACTAATTTTATCAATAATATGCTGCCGTGGGGTCAGTCATATTATTATAAAATTAAATTGATACTTTATCATTTAATAAATAAAATCACAAATATCTCATATTTATCTTTACTTATTAATAACCGTTTATTTGGTCAAGATATAATTAACATATTTAATATATGTCTTTATGAGTGTGACCCATTATTATAATTTTCTAAAATTTAAAATAAAATTGCCGCCGTAGGGTAGGTCAATTTTAAAATATATCTTAGAAAATTTATATAAAAGAAATCAACCTTGTTATTGAATTAAATGGACACCTTCCGTAGGGGAACGAAATCTATGCGTTGCTAGGCGCCACTTAAAACTCACGGTGTTGAATTAATAATGGAGACCAAAGGTTTTATTTCCATAAAATCCGCTCCCACTCATTATTTATTTTATCTTATAAAATACAAGAAAAAATTTATGATTAAATCATGAAATTTTCAAGAACAATATTACTAAAGTAAATTCAAAATCTACTTCAGATTTCCTTGACTTAAAAATACTACATAAACACTATTCAAATATCTTTTGCATAAAAAATATCTCATAAGAAATACTTTATTTTATAAAAAGATATTATAAAAATTACATAACTATTAAAATTATAACATTAAATCATTTTTCATCTTATGAACAAAATGATTATAAAGTTGGCTTAATTTTATCATATAAAATAAGAATTTTAATAAACCAGAAAGATTTATTCAGTAATAAACTCTGGCTCTGATACCAATTGTTGGAATTTTTTATATCATAATATAAAATGCGGAAATAAAAATCAGGATTTTTAGAAAATTAAATTAAGACATTCTCAATATTAATTTTCTTAATAAATAACTTTATAATATGAAATGAAGAAAACTTTACCGAATTATTGATTGAGATTTGAGATCTTCTTCGTCGAAACGTTGATTGAGACCGTAAGCCTTCTTCTTCTAATCACCTCACAAAATATATTTTAGTGAGTGGGCACAATCAATCAATTATTGATGAACACTTTTTCTTTTGAATCTAATTTGTGTTTTAAACACAATTTAATCATTCAAAAGAAAAGACAATGAGAACAACATTATTCTCATACATATTCTTCCATCTCTCATGAAGGAATTATGTATTATCATCAATCAATTTCATGTAGAACTTAATTCTAATTTATAAGAAAAGTTCACATCTTTTCATAACCACCTCTTAGTATTCATGAAGCATTTTTAATTAATATTAAAATGATAATTATCATGACACATCATCAATCTTATTTTTAATCTTTTTAATATTAAAAGATATTTGATGATAATTATCATGACACATCATGACTTATCATCAATCTTATCTTTATCTTTTAATATTAAGAAAATATTAATGATGAGTCATCATTATCTTTATGAAACATAAAATTAAAAGTTGATCATAAATATGTTATTAATGTGATCATAATTAACATTTATATTATGTCACATTCTTAGTGTTCAATATATAATAGAGCTTAGGTGATGAAGAAGGGACCTATGGACCTATAATTCAAGCTCCAATAAATTTGATTATTAATTTAACTCTTAAATTAATTAATCAAAATTATTAATTTCAATATTATTCCACTATAAATATTAAATTGCACTCTTGAAATTATAGTATAATTTACTCAATTAAAAAATTGAATCGTCCATTGATTTAAACATTACATATAAAATAATCCTCCATAAAAAGTTCATAATTAGAGCTAGGTAATTCTGTCACCTCACTAATTATATCTTAATCCTTGAATTCCAATTAATTCTCTAATGAACAATAAACTTTATGACCTAGTCACAAAATTTGAGCGCTCAATTGTTCAAGTTCTGAATTAATTATTCAAGGAAACTAATTTTCTAACTTTCAAAATTGAAAGGAATGGATTCCATATCTGTATATTAACATTCCCAGCCATTTGTTTCATTGTGTTTTTGAAATACAAGGATTGAGTTTATTTCTTCCAAACTATTTCCAAGTAAATCAAAAAACTAAATGTCACAAATAGGAGTTTATTAATAACTCTGGATTAAGATTGTTTTATATATGATCATCTTTATGATTAATTTTAAATTCTCTATAATTAAAACAGAATTTATTAGAGAATTCAAAATTTATCTGGTCCAATTTTATATAATCATATTATATAAAGTACCTCCATCCCTAATATCTCCATATCGAATAATCCGGATAAGATTATTCCATTCTTAATGTTGATGGATCGTACTAATAATATTTAATCATAGATTCCAAGTATAATTAATAATTATGAACTTGTTTTGATTATTATCCATAATTTAATCCTCTTGTATATAATTATATACTGAATTATGGTTGTATAAATAATCATGGAACAAAAATATTATATCAAATGATAATATCGAAACAAGCTAAACTTGTCTTTAAATATTTATTTCCATAGAAAATATATTACAATAATATTTCTTTAGGGCACAACCTTAACAACTCCAGCTTAAGATCAAATCTCTAAGCCTCCTCTTTTCACATAATTTGGCACTACAAGCCTCCTCGGCATCCTTAACATTTTCAAGGCTTTTTATTCCTAATTTGCAAAAATCATTCATATTCTCTAGCTCCCTAATTTTATAACCATTCACATCTCTAAGAATAAACATATTCAATTCTTGAAGAGACTTTAGCTTCCCAATCCCACATATCGATGAAATAGAATCCATGGGCAATTTCAGATAGCGCAAGTTAGAAAGAGTATTAATGTCACTTGGTAAAAATTCATCATCTTCTGATTGGTCTACCTTCAATAAGCGATGACCATAGATGATTATGTATAGCAAGTGATAGAGATTACTTAAAGATCTTGGTAACCTAGTGACATGATATGATTTAACTCTTTATGTCTTCAAATATGGAAGATGTTTCAAATATATAATCTCCTCAGGTATCATTTCCAATTCATCAGTTCGTATGTATAATAAGCGCAGGCATCTTGATGCTTTGAATATTTTAGTAAGTGCATTGCCAAGATCCTCATTAGAATCTTCATAGAACAAGAAAAGAGAATGCAAATGTTTAAACTTGTCAATCTTTCTTAAGATGTTTAGATTTGTAGTTTGAACAGACAAGTGTCGAATAGTCTAAGAAATCTGATTGAGAGGTGACTCTTCATCAACCACAAGTTTATCGCATTTTTGTGCAAAAAATTTAGATGCTGACTCATGTATTAAATCATGCATCTTGTAGTCATCTCCGACCTTGTCAATTAATTTTTTTTTTACTAAAACATTGAAATACCTTTCTCCGATATCCTCCATAATAATTCCATGAGACGGCTGAATGAAACCCAATGCAATCCACATTCGGACTAAATCATCTTTAACATACGTATGATCTTGTGGTAACATACAACAAAATGCAAAACAATTTTGTAGATGATTTGGCAGAACTATATAGCTCAGTCTTAGGATGGAATTGATAGAATTCTGATCCAATAAATTGCTTTCTAGAACTATCCTCCAATGCCTTTCATCCAAGTTGTTCTTCAGAACACCACCAATGACTTTAGCTGCCAATGGAGATCCTAAAAGCTTTTTAACTATCTCTCCAGCAATGACTCTTAAGTTTATATGATCATCGGGAGGATTATCTACACCAGTAAATGCATGAGAGTTGAGGAGCTGCAAACACTCATCTTCCTCTAGGCCCTCTAATTTAACTTTTTCCTCCTTCTTTTGAATAACCTTTGCAAACATTAGTGCAACCGTGTCCGTTCGAGTTAATACCAGAATCTTACTACCAAACCCCCCAGAAGCTAGAGGGGTGAGCACATCCTCCCATTTTCTTTTATCCTTCTCCTCATCCTTCACCCAAATATCATCCAGCATAAGTAAGAACTTTTTGGACTTCAGCTCCTCCTTGAGATCCCCTTGAAGTGCCCCAAGTGTCTCCAAACGAGGCCTCTTCTTCTTAAGACATTCCAACATATCTGCAATGACTTTTTTAGCATCAAAGTTGTTGGAAACACAATCCCACATTTTAAGATCAAATTCCTTTGTGACTTCATCTTCATAAACATGCTGCAAGAGAGTTGTCTTTCCCATACCACCATGTCCCACTATAGATAGAAGAGAAATGTTTCCGTACCAAGTTTTCCGAGGCTCATTTGATGGCTTCCTTAACCACTGCACAACAGACTCCTTATCCTTGAGCCGCCCGATGAGATCATTTTTAGGCAAATATCCTGTTTCACGTGTTCTGTAGAAATCAACCTCCTGCTCCTTCTGTTCTTGCTTCACGTTGTCTAAAAGATGAAAGAAATTAGTAACATCAGCAGAAACTTCATCAAGTTTCTGCACAGCCTCGTCCAGTCGCTTCAAGTTGGGATCGCTTTTGATAACACGCTCACCAATTTTGATGAGTTTTTTCTTCATGAATGTCATGATGGAATGCACCCTTCTCAGCTTCTTATTTTTGGTCACCTGGTTTTCAAGTTCCATGTAATCCAGCTCATCAACCACGTCATTTGCATCATCAATGGCATCTTGTAGCTGCCAAAGCCATTGGTTAAGAGCCGGATTTTTCTCTGTGATCTGTTCTTGGCTGGAAGCAAAGTGGATGACAGCTTGGATCTTGGGGTACTTCTCTCGTAGCCTTCGCAGCTCCTCCTCCGTGCGTATTTTCCATCTGGCTTGATCGTCCACGTAACGGAAGCAAAAGCTGATGATCTTCTCCATAATTGGATCAAGAGACATTTCCGCCATGGCAACGACGATCGATGTAGGGCTGAACAACTGAACAGTAAGGAAAAAAAGGAGAGTGGAAGAGATGAAGATTAGATAGTCTACGGGCTCACGAAGATAACCTGGTTAAGATAAGGGAAATCCTTGCATCCTTCATCTCAACCGTTTCTTTAAAATCCAATGACTTACAGGAGACGTCAACAACGCAAGGAATTCCAACTGGAAATGGTCAATTGTGGCATCGCATAAACGATAAAACTTAAGGTCAAGTCAAGCAAACCCACACTAAGGTTTCATTGGGACAGTTTTGTGGAAAAAAAAAATCATTTAAAAAATTCTTATACTGAAAACATTATTTAAAAAAATAGTAAAAATGCTGTGTTAAATAAAGCTTAAATTGTCGAATAATCATTAGTTAACTACTTTTTAAATCAGTCTTTAAATTTTTTTTTTTGAAAAAAAATATTTTATTAAAAAATCATTATAGAAAACCTAATTTTTTTGAAATTTCCATGGATTTAAAACATTTTGTTTCCTTTCTCATTACTTGTTTTTTGAAGGCCAAATTTTAAGGGGCACATTATTTTTTAAAATTAGTTCAAGGAGCTTATAAAAAAAATAATTTAAAATAAAGCAAAATCGTCAAATATTTTGACGCATTTCAAATAGGCCAAATAAATTGGCTTAATGTGAATGCACTATATTATTTGGTGTATTCTACTAAAAAAATAAAATAATATAAATTGAGAGAGAGAGAGAGAGAGAGAGAGAGAGAAAGAGCAATAGGGAAAGAGAGAGAAGCGAGGAAAGAGATAGATATCAACAGTATGAGTAAGAGAGAGATGGGGAGAGAGATGATTAGATATTATTTTCTTATATAATGTTATATGAATATTATTTTTATATAAAATTATTGATATATTATTTTTAACAATTATTTAATTATTAGTAATTTAATTTATTAAATAATTGTTTAAAAAATTTATTAAAAGAAATTATTATACATATATTTATTTTAATTTAATGTTTTTTAGACCATTTAATATATATGCAAGATTCGATAAAAATAATATTTTATTAATAAAATTAATATTTGGAAATCTTCTACCATGAGTTCCCCATTTGTATGAAGTTCATTTAAGTTCAAACTCAACATGTCACAATCAAATCCAAGTCCCTTATTGTCTAAATTAAGTTTGGATCAAAACTTTTATTTAATAATTCAAGTTTGTATGTAGTCCATCAAGTCCAAACAAAGTTCTTTTTAATTGTCCAAGTCCTCTATTGTCTTGTTTGGTTCAAGTTCTCCACATTCATTTGAGTTCGTCGTGGTTCAATTCTTTGAGTTCAAATTCTGTTCAAATCTGAGTCCGAATTCACATTTAAGTTCTTGAGTTCAGGTTCATTTGTGGTTTCTTTATAGTTTTTTTTAAGTTTGAGCTCTCTTGTATATGATTCAATTAGGTTAAAATTATGTTCCAAGGTACACAAGTTCTTTTTGTCTTTTGAGTTCAATCAAGTTCTGGTACGATCTTGTGTTCACCTGAAATTTCGGTAACCTCCCGGCATCTCCCCTGTTTAGGGAAAAACTACGAGAAACTGGGCCTTCCCACCACGTGCAATAAAGGCATGTTTGGTAGGTGTCCTCGGATGAGGACATCGCAGCCGTGATCTTTGTTCTCACCATGCGCAATAAAGGAGTGTATGAGGTCTTTAAAGGTACTTGTTTAAAAAGAAAGTTTATTTACCCCTCACTCGAGGGTACTTATGAATAACCCTATTTCAACGTAGGTGTCGTACCGAGGTCCCATCCTACTACACCAAATAAAGGTGTGTATAGGTTATTTTTTGGTGCGCCATGAACTTTGAAATGGAGCTTTTAAGTTATTACTCGCCTTACAATAGGAATCGCATTGGGGTCCCATCCCACCACACGTAATAAAGGCATGTATAGGCAGATTTTCAGTGCACCGCAAACTCCAAGAATGAGCTTTCTAGTTTATTGTGATCACCCACCTCGTCATAGGCGCCGCACCGGGGTCCCATCCATAACACACAATAAAGACGTGTATGGGAAGTTTTTCGGTTTGCCACAAATGACAAGGGAGTGAATCTAAGTTTTGGAGAGTTCATACCTTCATGGGGTCGGCATATGGATCGAGGGAAGGAGAGGTATTTTAATTTTTTTTAATATTAATTATAATTAATAGTTAATTATAATCATCAATATTAATTAAACTAATTAATTATATTTAACTCAAATTAGTTATACCTAATTAATATTAATTAATCTTTTACAAATTAATTAATAATAATTCATTATAATTAGTTAAAACATGTAATTAATTAAGATTAACTTTAATTAAAATTTATTATAATTAATTAAATTAATTCTAATAATTTAATTAAAATTAATTATAATTAATATAAATAATTATAATTAAAATTAATTAAAATTAATTTTAGTTAAAGTTACTAAAAACCTCCTTTCTATCCTCTGTACAGTTCGACGACATTACTGGATTTGGTCGAATAAGCGTATGAAAGGGAGGATTCACCCTAATAACAAATGAGCTCTAATTGTTCCTTCCGATCGAGATGTCTCGGAATTCGACGGGAAGGGAGTGTCGTCGAAGGAGGTAGGCAATCTCTCTCTCTCTCTCTCTCTCTCTCTCTCTCTCTCTCTCTCTCTCTCTCTCTCTCTCTCTGTGGATCGGAAGGGCTCGGGTAGAGATTTCGGTTGCAAGGTCGACGGGATCCAGGTGGCTAGGAAGTTAGATGGGGACTTCAGCTGCATCAGATTGGCCAGAGTGAGGAAGAAGTTTAGGGAGGCATTGTGATTGGGATGCAAGCGAAGGTGTGTGGGATTTAGAAGGAGGTGAGTTCGGGGTTCTCGCATGGGAAGAGAATGGAGGAAGCCTGTGGCTTATGGAGGTTTGCAGGAGAAGAGGTTAAAGAGGGCTGGGGTGGAAGGGAGATCGTGAATGGGAATTCAAGTCGAATCCCTCACTCGGCCTCCTTTTATCGACTTAAGATGGGGGGTGATCGAGGCAGGTTCACAGGATTCCTAGGAAGTGATCACAGATGGCACCGAACCAGCGCAATCTCAGCATGATTTGAGGATCCAATGGGTTTAAGGTATTTATGCGATGCTCTTTAGTTTTTATATGGAGGTCAACAAATACCTCCCAACAATGTGCTTACACGCCTAGAGTGAACCATATTTATTATATACTGATTGACCCTATGGATCTCTAGATATTTGTTCTAGATGTCATATAAGGGTTTCATTTAGTGGATCTCTAAGAGTTTGTTTGGATGTCACACTAAAATTTTCATTATATAGATCTCCAAGAGTTCTTCTCTTTTCCTTCATGGATCTTTAGATGCACTTGTAATCTTTAGTATAATTAATATATTTGCTCTTGGTCAAGTATATATCTATGGGGTAGAGATAGAGTACTTTGTACTTAAGTCTCTAGAGTATCACTCTGTGGATTGATGCTAGTGGATAGCATCGCCACAATTTATTCTCTTTAATTACCACGATCACCTTAGTTTATAGCCTTTTTATATATTCTCAATATTCTTCTATCATCTAATTGTATATTGGTAAAATTTTAAATATTTATTTGGGTATCTCGACATGCAGTGCAATTTTGACCCGAATAAATATTTAAAATGTCCCCAGTTTTTAGGGACGTTTGTAGATGCCATCCAGGGTGCTCATTCCATGGCTTTAACTTGAGTCCTGAGATTTTGATTCCTCCTATCCTATGAAAGTTTGCTAGGGATGTTAAGCCCTATAGAACTGGCCCAAAGTTAATTTAAAAGAGAGAGGTGAATTGGAAAACTTTAAAATCAAAGATAAAACTAAAACCAATATCACCACATAGAAAACCAACGATGCGGAAATTAAAGTGCGAAAGTAATAAAGAAAGAACACACCGGATTTATAGTGGTTCAGTCAAACCTTGACCTACGTCCACTCCTTGGAGGCACCCTCCAAGTATTGCACAAACACAAGTGTCTCTCCTTTAGCCCCCACAGCTAGGCGGAGAAGCCCTTACAAAATCACTTCTACCTCTCCCGGTGCGGCGGAGTTGCCGGGTCCTTTGACACCAAAGAGACTTCTTCTTTGGTGAACTTACCTCAAGACAAGCCTTGAATCCGATGGTACTAAGGTGCGAGTTCGCCGGAGCAACCGTGTGGAACCCCTTCCACACTCCCTTGAGTCCCCCCTCACAGGATCTTCTCCCTCTCTCAAACTCCACCCTTTCCTCTCTCCCTTTCAAGCTCTCTCTTCAAGTCTCCCCCACAAGAACTAAGCTCCAATGGCTGCCAAAGACACTTACAAAGTGCCTTGCCAAAGCTTAAATAGAAGCTCTCAAAACGAGCTCATTAATGCAAGTTGCCGACAATATCATCCAGGACGATAGGCATATCGTCCTGGCCGATTATTTCAAATTCAGCTCAACGACCTGGGATGATTTGGGACGATCAGAAGAAAATTGGTTACATCGTCCTGGACGATATCACGATCGTCCAGGCCGATTAGTTTAAAACCGATTTCAATCGTCCTGATCATCGCCCTGAATATAAGCTGTCCGATGTAGATCATCCAGGTCATCGTCCTGGTCGATCATATGATCGTCCCGGACGATGTGATCGTATTAATCAACCATTAATGCTTTCCAAAGATACCAGATCAATTTAGACATGATTGAGTTAGATCATCCTGGACGATAATAATATCATCCTGGCCGATTTTCTAAAACAAAGAATTCCTAAACTGATTATGGCGGTTGATTCTTTCTGAATTGAGATTATCGTCCAGGCCGATCAGTTGACGCCTTCCTTAATGAGGATGCCCTAATGAGGGTTTCTAATTTTGGACATATCGTCCAGGACGATATAAATATCATCCCGGCCGATATTACCAAAAATAGAAATCTTATAGGGAACAACAGGAGATCTTCTAAATTACAATCCAACTGGTCCCACACCAAATACAACAGACTCAAGAAAGGAAAAAGATTACAAACTGACTCAGACCGGTCTTGAGCTGATTCCAAATTGTAGTTAGATCGTGGGAACCTAAAACATTAGCACATAAGGCAATCGTAGAGAAATAAGGAATGTTTGTTATCATCAAAATCATAAACCATAGATCTGTAACATCCTATGCTTTGTGCCATTGACATTGATGAAGAATTACCTAATTTGTTGTTACAAACTTTTCATATTGTTTTTTGTACCTTATTCACTTTGCTTTTAACTTTATCAGGATTGATGAAGGGGTAGATGTCGGTGACCTAAACCCTTAGGTTTTTATTAGATCGATGGTGAAGAGTCATCGGTCTAGAGCTTTGTATATGATGGACTTATTGTCGTAATAGTATTGAAACTGTTCATTTACTTCATTTGCATTTATTGTTTGAGAATCATTTTCATTGTTATTTAGATTTTAGTCAGGATATTCATTAGCAGAAACAAACATGATATACGCAGAATCCTTTTTCATTGCTTTCTTAATCCCAGGAGGGACAAAATAAAAGTCATACGGAGTTAAGGGTTTGAGCGACATATGCTTGCCATTTGCAGAAACAACTAACTTATCAGAACTTAACTCCGTCTCATTCTTCTGCTCCTTCTTTTGGACTGGAGGAGTTTAATCAACTTGTACTTCCTTAAGCTCTATGATTGGAGCCTTATTCTTCTCTTGATCACGAGCTACCGAATCAACCTGGATGGGATTCTGGACTCTCAGAGGTTCCTGGAAAGAAGAACGATATAGTTTATTAAGAGTCTTTTTAGAAGAATTAGATAATGATATATTCCAATCGTTATCAGATTTTAAAGTGGAAGGAGGTGCAGAAGGCTCACCAAATATACACTTAGTAGATCCCTGGCTCAGATCTACTAAGTATTCTTTGGGTATCACGACCGTACCATCCTTATGACTTCTATGCAACCATTCTTTGAAAGTTATGCAATCCTCTATTTCATGCCCTGACATCCGATGATAAGGACAGAAGTTTGGTTTCCCTGCTTTAGCAGCTTCTTCCGGTCTCCTAGACTCAGGTAGTTTGAATCCTGGCTTCTTGACTAAGCTCTTAAACATTTTCTTGATTGCTTCTTGCTTAAAAAGATAGACCTTAATAAAGAAGTCAAACTTTTCTTTATTTTGTTCTTGAGTTAGATAAGGTCGGGGTCTAGTCTGCTGATCACCCTGAGGTCTGTTATACTGTTGATACTGAGGAGGTCGATTAGGATTCTCTGCCTGGATCTGCATCAGCTTCTTTCCTTTGTCCACAACAGACACTGTCCCTGATCTCTTTTCTAATACCTTCTTAGGTTTCAATTTCTTCATTTCTAAAGAAGCTGGATCTTTTGAGAAAGGAAGTTGGGAAGTTTCTTCCTGAAGATTAGATGCCTTATTGAACAACTTCTCAAAGGTTTTAATGGTAAAACCTTTGAGCAAGAAGGCAATTGGGCCATGAATATTCTTCAGGAGAATTTCTATAGCATGCTGTTCTTGCAGCTGAGGCTCACATCTCATGCTAAGATTTCTCCATCTCAAAATATAGTCCACTAAGCTTTCTTCCAATTTTTGGCTTTCCACAACCAGATAGCCAACAGTGATGTGATGTTTGGCACCCACAAATCTTTTAACAAACATTTGTTCCAATTCATTGAAGGAATGAACTAACCTATTGGGTAGTTCTGCATACCAATCAAATGTGATACCCGATAGACTACTTACAAACTGTCTGAATAATAGTGCATCAGTACCACCAGCATTACAACAACTAGCTCTAAAGTGAGCCAGATGTTTCTTAGGATTACTCGTTCCATCAAAGTTTTTGAAGGAAGGAGGTACGAATCCTTTCGGATAAGGGAACAAATCATATTCTTCCGTAAATGGCCTACCCTTTAGAACAGATGAAGTACTTTGAGCCTAAGCCAAAGCATCCTTGATTTTCTATTCAACCATCTACTTAATATCCACTGACTGCACTGACGGTGGTTCTGCATTAACTAATTGCTCTACGGACTTAACAAATCCTTCTATTCTAACTGCTTTATTCTTTGGATTCAACTGCACTGATTCATCGGAAGAAGATCTAACTTGAGCTTCTGGGACAGGAGGATTGTGACCTTGCATCATAGAGATCATATACATCATCTCCTCCAATTTCTTCTCCATTCTCTGTATCTGTTCATCCTTTTGACTCAGTTTTTCCAAAACATGATGAGTAGAATCTGCAGTATCATCTTCATCATCCTCGGCCTCAGCTGGTCCTGCTTCACCTTTACCCTTCTCCTTCTCTTTTTGCTAAGAATAATGAGTGTCCACCATATTGACACATCCAGACATTTCCTTATCCATGTTTTCATCTTTTCCCGCTTCTTCCTAGCCGATTTGGTGAATTCTTTCTTTCAGATGATTCACCATTTCTTCTATTGATTTGTCTCCCACCTTGTGTGGGTTGACTGGAGTATATTCTCTAAAAGGGGATGGTTTTGTGATGAACTTCCCTTTCCTCGATCTCTCTTCTGCCATATCTTTCTTCAACCTCACTAATGGATTTGGAGTTGGAGTCATTTTGGTCAGCCAAACCCTCTCCCAGTTAGATAACAAGGACGACTGATTTGGGAATTTCAATCTCCTCTTATCGAAGCCAGAAGATGATTCGCTACTTTTAGAATGATATCGGCCATCCCTTGATGGATGCTGAGTAGAAGAATTATCATCGATTCTAAGTGAACGATTTCCAAAATGATGTGATGAAGGAGGATATATGGGATTATACCCTCGTCGGGCTAGTGATCCATATCCCATAGATTTAATTGGAGTTAACTGACTATCTTGATAGCCTGAATTCTGATACTGATCACGAGGAGGGAATCTCTTTGATTCTCGATGGCTATCTGATAGAGTTGCTGGTCTACTTGGACCCTCTCCTTGAAACTGTACTCTCTTCTTAGTGGGAGGAGACTCTCCTCTCCCTCCCCTTGATTGAGGATGTACTTCAGTGTAGATAACATCCTTGATACTTTTCAAAAATTCTATCTTTGATTGGCCATAACCAGTGGTACAATCCTGAATCAGTCCGTTCAACAAAGTCTTGAACTTTCTCTTCTTTTCATAAAGAGAAGGAATAATTGGGTTGTTCCGAAATGGAGTAGGTGGAGAATGTGTTATACGCACTATGCTCTCTTCCCCAGCCGCAGCAGACAATGGATGGAATCTGCTACCAACTAATTGAGGGGAATTAACATACGCCTCAAGGATTTCAGGAATTATATTCTTTGATGACTCAGCTGTGGCAACAACGACAGGATTATTTTTGATGCTTAAGCTCTTTTAACTCTTCACCTCATGCAATGAATCATATTACGACGCTGAGACTTAGTGATCTCAGGGATGGCAGAAGATGATCCCACATCAAAATTTCTAAAAACTAGAGACTCAACAATGACAGGGGACTTTCCTTTAGCCATGGCAGCTGATTGGGGATAAGTTAGACAGGTAAATACAGAAGGTTTAGTAGCTACAGGTGCAGTTACAGACCCACCCTTGACATTAATTTGAATAGGAGTTGATCGAACTGATTCAACTATCAGAGTCACCATCTCAGTCCGTGGTGCTCCAAAAGTGACTTGTAGAATATCGAATCTGGATCCAAACTTGATCTTATTGCCCTCAACAGATTGGGCAGCAGTGATGTTGAAGTTTAAAACTAATTTCCCAAACATTTTCTGCAATTCAAACGTGATCCAAATGAGGAACTGATTCTTCTGAGTCTAAGCAAAGAACCTGACTGTCTTTGGTTGCACTGATTTGAATGTTGTTGGAGTTTATGATAAGGATTGAATAGATCAAAGATTTGAGAGGAAATGGTCCAATTAAGGATCCACGCCAGAGGGATACAATCACACGTTGAAGATTTGGAATAGATAGTTAATTGATGATTTGACAGGGAAATGAGCATTAGATTAAGAAGACATTAAGTAAGGACCCTTATCCTTAAGAACTTTCAAGTACATATATAAGCAAACATGAGTAGATAAAATTAGAAAGGGGGAATATAGTAGAAGTTTATAATCTAAAGCCTGATCTCGACGCATTGAGTCAAAAACCAGAAAATAATGAAAAAGTGAAAACTCTAAGGTGTGCAAATGACATACAAATTATGTACAATTGTCAGGCGACAAATAGGCGGCATAACCCCTACCAGACCTAGGACCAAACCTCCATTTCCGGGTGGACGTCCACCATGCTTTTAGGACGAAGCCAGGTAACCATGGGTTATGCTCACTCGCGTGAGCATGATCATGCAAATAGTGGACTCAAAGTAAACATGCAAATGTCATTCAAATGACAAACAAGCTTGGTTGACTCGATTTAAGTGATTCTACAAATATACAGTTTAAATAAAAGATAATCAAATCATTATAATTCATAAATCATAGAAAGAATATCAAAACTTTGAAATAAACATAGAAAAAGAATCAAATACAATGAATATAAAGAAATCAGGAATGATTTTGAATGAAATTTGAAAAAGAATTCTAAGTGACTAATCACACAAATGACATACAAATGTCAGATGACAAACGGGCGCCATAACCCCTACCAGACCTAAGACCAAACCTCCATTTCCGGGTGGACGTCCACCATGAGTTATGCTCACTCGCATGATCATGATAATGCAAACAGTGAACTCAAAGTAAACATGTAAATGTCATTCAAATGACAAACATGCTTGGTTGACTCGATTTAAGGGATTCTACAAATATACAGTTTAAATAAAAGACAATCAAATCAATACAATTCATAAATCAAAGAAAGAATATCAAAACTTTGAAATAAACATAGAAAAAGAATTGAATATAATGAATATAAAGAAATCAGGAATGATTTTGAATGAAATTTGAAAAAGAATTCTAAGTGACTAATCACACAAATGACATACAAAAGTCAGATGACAAACATGCGGCATAACCCCTACCAGACCTAGGACCAAACCTCCGTTTTCGGGTGGACATCCGCCAGGCTTTTAGGACGAAGCCAGGTAACCATGGGTTATGCTCACTCGCGTGAAAATGATCATGCAAACAGTGGACTCAAAGTAAATATGCAATTATCATTCAAATGACAAACTTGCTTGGTTGACTCGATTTAAGGGATTCTATAAATATACAATTTAAATAAAAGATAATTAAATCAACATCAAATCATAAATCAAAGACTCGAGGAGAAAAATTAAATCAAAAAGGTGAAATCAAATATAAATCAATCGTAAGAATCCAAGCTAGCAGACTATACAAATCATCAAAACAAGTAGTGGAAGACTAGACAGGTTGAAATTTACATGAAATTTTAATGGCTCAAATATTTAATAAAAGTTATATATAATTTTAGAAAGAATTTAGTCTTCATTTGAAATGGAGAGAGAAGTCTGTCCCCAGTGGAGTTGCCAGAAAAATCTGTGAGAAAATATTTCTCTTTGATTTTAAATATTTAAATTTAAAAATACTTCTATTTCTCACATGATTTGCTTAATTTGTATTTTAATATTGTATTTCAATCAAATTCATATAGTCAGACAATATACCGCCACGAGTACTAAACTAATGTCCTTCTACTGATCTAAAAGAAAGAGAACTATAATTCATTCTTCTAATCAGGTGTTGTATAGGGAATATACAAATCATCTCGAAGAACAATTCGCATATTATCCTATCGACCCAATTAAACTAATGAATTATGAATTTATCTCCATAATCAAATATAGAAGATATTCAACCTGCTTGTTAAAATAGATTAATCATCTACCTATCCTTTTATTGTGGAAATAAAATTTAAAAATATAGATAAAGCAACGATCTACATTCACAGATCTTTTCCCCATCTCAAAAAGGAAACTAAGATGGGGTTTAGATTATTCTAGGATGTAGACTCCCTATAAGGGAAAGCCCCGATAGTTAATTACATCTCCTAAGAGAATACTCTTGATTTAAATGAAGACTAGTAAATTCCAAAATTATATATAAATTTAACTAAATATTTGGGCTAATTTAAATTTTCATGCTCAGGCTTTAGATTATAATTTCTAACATTGAATTTAGAAGAGTTAGAGTTGATTAAATTGAAGAGAATGTGCAGAGAGAAGGTGTATACATTCCGGACTTACCACCTACCTAGAGTGGGCTTCCAGCTAACAATCCTAATCACAATGATTCACCAATGAATGTAAGATTTAAGGTAGCTCTATCCTAGGAATCAAGGAATGGTTAAAGAATCTAAATCAAATGCAATAAAATATGCTTACAAAAACTAAAAATCTACACGATTGCTAATGATGTATGAAACAATTATATATATGAAAGAGCTGATTTTATTAATATAAAATTTACAGGTTAAATCCCAGGGTCTACAGTAAAGTAAAGGTGGCTAGGCCCAACCGACAACAAACCTGGGTTCTAAGCCTATAAGAGAGTAGAATTAAATATAACTGTTTATGGTCTTCAGGCTCCAAGTCTTCTATGGAACTCCAAAAAGGAACATCCTCCTGGTGGAGGGTATTACTTTTTGGAGTCTCATTTGTATATATAAGCAGTTATTTTTAATTCTCTTACAGACTCAAGACACTTTACAGACTAAATCTATATACAACAATCCAAAGAAAATAAATCTTTACATTTCCTTACAAGTACATCAGATCCTAAGAACATTCTACTTTGCAAGCAAGTAAAAAACAGCAAAGTAAAGCAGTTATATAATTATGCATGATATATTTGCAGGAAAGTAAAGACAGAAAAGTAAAGTACACGGCCCTTTCTTTATTCACTCCGCTCTCTAGTACACTGACAAAAAAGTAAATATGCATGCTATGAGTTGCAGGAAAGTAAGAAAATACACATAGGTGCCCTCTAGGCAAGACACCTGCAAACAATGTCACAACAAACCACCGGCCTAGCCTAGGCAAAAGTTGGTAGTCCTAACAAACATCTAAGTGTGTGAAAGAGGTCGTGTAGCTTGGATATGTCCTATGGGAATTATTGTTTGAATTTCATGTATTATTAAAGTTTATTTATTAAAGGCCGAATGGTAATTTGATTAAAGTTTAAGTAAAGTGTATTTGAATTCTAAATTATTCCAATTTTAGAAGTTAAAGTTATTCAATTTAGTTTTAAAGAACTTATAAATTGATAACTCCCTAAGTGTAGGAGGTTAACAATTTATAAGTCCTAGGAATTTTAGAACAAACACTCGTCTTATAAAGAAGATAAATGCACATTTTGAGAGTCCCTAAAATTTTATTAGAGAGAGGAAAGGGGACCTTATAAATACAATGTAACATATATTCTCTAATGAGTCGTATATGTTACATAATGTCGATGTGTTATTATATTTGTTTGAACATCTCCAAATAAAAATGTATTAGTGCCTTCCTAAAAGGAGTCGTGCAAAATACATAGGAGATCTCTTTGTTATTTATGTATATTAAAGGCCTCTTTAAATAAAAAAGCTTAAAGCCCTCCAAAAGGAATCAAACTTTAGGCATTAAAGACCTTAATTCATTTAATCTAAATTAATCATCAAACTTGATTGATTAAGATGAATCTTAATCAATCAAATTATCAAACTAATCTTGTTTAAATGAATTAGAATTTAATTTAAATTTTAATGAATTTTATTGTAGTATTTAGAATTTTTAATGATTTGTTGAATTTTTTATGAATTTAATTAAAAAAAGAATGATTTATTAATGAAATTAGATTATAAAATGATTACAAAATTTATTTAAATTGAATAGATTAATCTCTAAATTTTATTAAGTTTTATTTGAGTTTTTATGAATTTTAATGTATTTATTGAGTTAATTTTTAATTAAGGGTATTTTAGGGATTAATTGAAATTTAATTATATTTAAAATTTTAGTTTGAATATTGAATGATTATAGATTAGTTTAAGGTTGATTAGAATGAATATTGAATTTTAAATAATTTTATTTGAATTATTATCATTTATTTAATAAATGTGTAATTGGAGGTGATTAAAGATTAATTAAAGATTTAAAGAAATTTAAGATTGATTTTAATTTTGAGTGATTGTAAATTTGATTTTACAGTTGATTGGAGTGAATATAGATTGATTTTTGATTCTTAGGAATTTTATTTGATTTATTTTGGGTTTATTAAAACAAAAGAAGAAGATCCTTAATCTACTAGTTGTTATAATGTTGATTAATGTCAAATCGATGTTTATTAGATCATTGGGTACATGACACTAGTTTTTTAAGTTGATGTTTCATCCCAAAAGGGATGTATGAAGTGTATCATAAATTACTCTAAGTTTACTAAGACACACCTTAATTATTGTCCTTAATATCACTAGGTTATAGAATAGCAATCAAGTTCTTCTAACCCTTTGGACACTAATTATAATCACACCAAAGCAATCATAAGCAAAGAAAAAAAGAAGTGACCCTAATGTTCTATGGAATGATTTTACAATGAATTATTTTAATCATAGGTTATATGATAACCTATGAGTTTAAACAATTAATTGTAAAGGAATAGATGTATTAAATTATACTAAGGTTATTTAGGAATATATATAAATATATCCTAATCAAAGCCAATCCAATTTCATAATGTGATCATGTATAGTTCACTAGCTATTTAAGCTAGATTGACATGATGTTGGGAGTAAATTTTAACTAAATTATACATGATCAATATCTAAACCTATTCTTAGTGAAATGACGACTTTACATTGATTCCATAGAATTCTAACATGCATGGAATGGATTTAATTTGAATTATTTATGAATTTTCAAAGATCTAAATCAAAATTTTAACTAGGTTTTTGTAAATTCATAAACTAAATGAAATTTCATCAAATGGCCTTGAGAAAATTATAAAAGATCAACATCAAACACTAGTATACCCCTGCCTAAATTCAGCTCAATATAATTTGTATATTTTTATTTAAAAATAAAATTAGGCTTTCTGTATTATTGAAATTATTAATAAAAAACTACTTAAAATAATTTTTATATATTTTTAAAATATATTATTTAAAAATACAAACAAAATGAGCCCTAGAACTCCAAAAATGGAAAAGAAATGAAATTCCTGCAAATTTTTTAAGTTTTGGTATTTTTCTGAATTATTTTAAGGTTTTGATAAACCGGGTCAAACGGCGGCGCTGACCTTGGACACGCGGCGTGCGCGGGCACAGCCACGCGGATGGCGGTAGTCAAGCAGGACTTACTGTTGCAAATCTATTTTCATGACTTATATTTTGATGATTGACAAACACTGTTGATTCTCTTAGACGGCTTGTTGCTTCTAACTTTTCAGAAATCAAAGATTGGACGAACAGACGAAGCTAATTCAAGATTGTGTATGTCTAGGGTTGAGTCAGTCTGTACTTTGTTTTTCTCTTATTGAGTCTATTTATAATTGTCAAAGAGACTGATGCTAAGTAACCCTACACACACACACACACTTGAGAGAATTAAAATTTCTATTTTTACTCAAATCAGCCAGGATGATATTTACATCGTCCTGGACGATCAAGCTTAAAATATAAAGTCTAAATATGAATTCTTAATTAAGGCAGCCGTCATTAACAGATCGGGCTGGATGATACATACATCGGCCAGGACGATAAGCTCAAAACAGAAAGAAGTTGTCGCCATAGACAATTAAGGTATAATGTATTTTTAAATGATTGGCCAGGACGATCATTGATCGGCCTGGACGATATTCACAAATTATGTCTTAATTGATCAGAAAATTAAGGGAGTAATTAATGACGATTGATACGATCATATCGTCCTGAACGATCGCAGGATCGGCCATGACGATCTATTCAAAAACCTTGGTTACTTCAGGACGATAAATATCGGCTAGCTCGAATTCAGAGCGATGCTCTGGACGAATTTTCTCTGATTTGAACTGATCGGCCGGGACGATCGTGAGATCGGCCAGGACGATCAAGCAAATTTTAAATTGTCCAGTTTGTATTCAGGGCGATGCTCTGGCTGATCTTCTGAGATTTGTTCTGATCGGCCAGGCTGATGTCCATATCGGCCTGGACGATATTGTCTACAACTTGCAATTAATGAGCTTCTTTGAAGCTCTTCTATTTAAGAGCTCTTGTTCAATGTTTTAAAAAACCTTTGGTTGTTGCCTTAACCTGAGAAGGCCTTGAGGAGAGAAAGAGAGAGAGGGGGAGAGAGAGGATCTTGTGAGGGGGAGCTTGTGAGGGGATTCACAAGGGTTGCTTCAAGGATCACTCTGCTTCTTCTTCATCTAGAGTTTCTCATCCGTGGAAGGGTCGGTAGAGGTAAGGAGTCAGCATCTGGTTGTTGGTTCTCTGCCAACTTCAGGAGGAAGCTAAAGAAGATAGGTTCTCTACCTTGCTGTGGTGGCAAAAAGGAGGTTCTTGTGAGGGCTTATCCGCCTAGGCGTGGGGGCTAAAGGAGAGTCACGTTTTATAGTGCAAAACTTGGAGGGTGCCTCCAAGGAGTGGACGTAGGTCAAGTTGACCGAACCACTATAAATCTCTGTGTTCTTATTTTCTTGCTTCTGCATTTTAATTTCCGCATTTATTTTTCTCTTGGTGTGATTTTGGTTTATGTGATTTTTGTTCTTTGTGAAAAGAATTTTTAAAATACTAATTCATCCCCCTCATGGTTAGCTTGGGACTAAGTTCATAGGGCTTAACATCCCTGACGAACTTTCAAGTGGTATTAGAGCGGGTTTCGAAAATTTAAGTTTGAAAACTTTTTGAATTTGATCCATGGCTAACCTTAGGAATCGTAACACTACGGAAGGGTATTCTATTACCCAACCTTGCATGTTCGATAACCTACCTTATGATTTCTGAAAAACCCGCATGTCAACATTTTTACAATCTACTAATTATCGCATGTGGATGCTTATTTAAGAAGGTTATTCTCCACCTTCTTGTGAAATTAATGGTGTTAAAACTGAAGTTGCTTTTACCGAATAGACTTTTGATGAACGAGATTTAGCTCAATTGAATGCAAAATGTTTGAACTGCTTTTTCTGTGCTTTAAAATTTGAGGATTACATGCGTGTCTCTACTTGCAAAACTGGTAAAGAAATTTGAGATAAGTTGTGTATCACCTATGAAGGCACTAATGAAGTTAAACAATCCCGTTTGAATTTTTTCTTGCATGACTATGAACTTTTTCGTATGAAACCACATGAATCGATTTCTGACATGTATACTAGATTTACTCAGATAGTTACTTCACTACATGCATTAGGAAAAGAACTTTCAAACTTTGAAAAAGTAAATAAGATTTTGAGATGCTTGCCTTCGTCATATGATGCTAAAATCACTGCAATCACTGAATCTAAGGATTTGAACACTTATTCTATTGATAACTTACTTGGCTCACTCATTGCTTACGAGCAATGGGTGAATCAAAGAAATCTTGATGCAGGTGAGAAGAAGAAGGAAAAAATAATTGCATTGAAGGCGCACAAATCATATTCTGAATCTTCCGGGTCTGAAAGTGATGAAGTTGCCTTCATCACAAGGCAATTCAAAAGCTTTCTAAGGAAGAAATAAAAGCATCATCAAAATTGGAGAAAAGGTAAGGATCATAAACATGTTAAAGGATCTTCTGATGTTGTTTGTTATGAATGCAGGAAACCAGGACATGTGAAAACTGATTGCCCAACACTTCAAGATAACTCAAGAAAAGAAAAGGAAAAAGGTGAGGAGAAACCTAAGTCGAGGAAGGACAGGAAGAGAGTCCAAAAGGCATTCTGGGCAGAATCTGGTACTAACTCCTCTGAGACTGAACCAGAGGAAGAGACTTCAAACCTATGCTTAATGGGGAAAGATCATCTTGAGCAAAGTGATGAGGAAGAGGTATGTAAACCAACCTATGATGAATTATTTGAAATTTGTGAGAAAATACATGCATCATACAAAAAACTCAAGAAAACTCATGCAAGCCTAAAATTAGAACTTTCGAATTTACAAAAAGAGCATGAAGTTTTTCTCAAAGATCATGCAACGATTGATTCAAATCACATGGCTCTTCTTGATGAATTTGATGATTTAAACAAAAAGCATTTGAATTAATTGATGAACATAATGCATTAAAAGTTTCACACACCTCACTTAATTCTGATCTTAAGAAATTTAAAAAGATTGAGAAAAAATTGAGGATTTATAATGATGCATTAAAAGGAACTAACTTGAGGATTCAAAATGATTTGGAAACATGTAAGAAAAATCGGATGACATCTACTTTTGATCATAAGCCAAAACCTAGGAAGAGGCATTATAACTCAAATCATTTAAGAAATCCTTTTCCTGGAGTTAGATGTTTTTCTTGTGGCATGCTAGGACACATCTCACACACTTGCACCGTTCACCGTAGTACACATTGGGTGTGGAGACCTAAGGTGCATGATTCACAGCATACCATACCTGCATTGCATTCTACTTTTTCTAAGAAGGGGTCCAAACCAGTTTGGGTTCTTAAATCTCACTATTGTTGTTTTGCAGGTGTGCTCTCACCAAAGACCTTGCGGGAGCATAGGATAACTGGACATATGAAGGCTCGCAGCTCATAAATGCTCAAAACCTGCTGCTTCAATAAATTCTTGAAATATGTTTTTGTTTCAGTGTGTTTTATTTCTGCTTTGTTGTTGTTTTAGATTGTTTTATTTTCTCTTTGCTTTTATAATTAGTTTTCCATATGTTGAATCTTTTCAAGATTTTAAATTTTGGAGTTTTGAAGATAGTGTTTAGCTTTTCTAAATCGGTTAAAGGGAGAAACACCGTTAATGGTTTCCCTCCTTCTGACCTTATTTTGTGGTATGATTTTCTTCTCTAAACAAAAGTCTAACTCATTTTTACCAATGGTTTTTGAAATTAAGATCATTTTTCTTGCTAGAATAATTTATCTTATGCATAATAACCAAAGTTCTTATATATCTTTCAAGTTAATTAAAATCTTGCCTTTGCATTTATCACATGATTTTGATTTTTATTTTGTGGATTATTCTTCCCTATGTTAGAGAGAGCTCCTATTCTCTAATATTTGGAGGATATACTCACAACTAAGTTTTTTTTAAGGGTTTATTAAAGAGCTTTTAGCTTGGAAGAATTAAAAAGGAAAGAGGCCAATGATGCCAAATTGAAAAGAACAATATATACACAAAAGTGTATCAAAGAATTAAAAGATGCTCAAAGAGCCAATCAAAGTGACAAGAGGCTTAAAATGAGCCCACTAAATGCAAGCTGTCCTCTCTTTTCAAAACTTTTAAAACATAGAAAGCACATTGATTATTTGATGATTTTAAAAGCTTGATTTCAAATTCCTTAATTGAGACAAATTATTTTGTTTTATTATTTATGAGATTTTTTCTTTGTAAACAAGTTTTGATTGGATCTTCTTTTTGCCCAATTAGGTTTATTCGGAGTTAAACCTTTTTATTTTTCAAAAGAAAATTTGTACCATAAGGAACGTCTGATCTAGGGTTAACAGAATCGGATATTTTACCTTTGTCTGATTAGGATTGGCTAAACTCCTTGATCTTGTGGAACTCTAAAATTTAATTATTTGAGAACTTCTCATATGAAGCCTTGATAAAAATTTTTTGAAAAATTAAAATTCAAAAATATTCATTTTTTTATTTTCGTTATTTTTAGCTTTCTATTATTATATTTTTGTCTGCTTTTATTTTGTTTTATTTTTGAGGGCCTTAATCATCACCATCTTTTCCTTGGTTTCAAATTCTAGTCACATCGTCCTAGCCGATACTTTTATCGTCCTGGATGATTAGACAAAATCTCTTCAAATTTCATCTGTTGACCTTTTCTGTGCATGCTGTAAGTCATCATCCTGGACGATACTATATCGTCCTAGACGATTTGATCGAACTCTATTGCAATCATGATGATAGTCCTGGCCGATAGAATATTTCGTCTGGCTGATACATTTTATGTGCATCGTCCTGGCCGATACACTGGATCGTCCTGGAAGATCCACGTGTCAGCACGTTTAAATCCTTAAAATCAGCCCCAGACGATCCATTATTGGACAATCGGCCTGGCTGATCCACTATTCGTCCTGAACGATACATGTGGCAGAGATTTAAAATGTTTTAACTTCGGCCGGTACGATCAATTATTATGCATCGTCCTGGACGATACACCTAATCGGCCCGGACGATCTGCTTTTTCACACCAGCTGCAGCAGCATAACCAAAACATCGTTTGGTTCAATGCTCAGTTTACCACGCATGCCAGTTACTTTTAGCAGCCACCTCCACCACCTCCATCTGATGATCAGGATCCCTCATTTTTCTAGTCTGTGTTTTCTATTTTCTATTTTCTGTAGTTTGTCTTGTAGTTTGTTTTAGTTTCTCTTTACTTTTTCTTTTGTGTATCTAGGACCCTATTTTTGTGATGACAAAAGGGGGAGTAGGATATGGTAGGAAAAGGGAATGTGCTTGTAACTTTGAATTTCTAGTGAATTTGTTTTTTCTTTGAGTTTTTTCATACTTATTGTTTGCCATCATAAAAAAGGGGGAGATTGTTGCAAATCTATTTTCATGACTTATGTTTTGATGATTGATAAACACTGTTGATTCTCTTGGACTGCTTGTTGCTTCAAACTTTTCAGGAATCAAAGATTGGACGAACAGACGAAGCCAGTTCAAGATTGCGTAGGTCTAGAGTTGAGTCAGTCTGTACTTTGTTTTTCTCTTCTTGAGTCTATTTGTAATTCTCAAAGAGACTGATGCAAAGTAACACTACACACACACTTGAGAGAATTAGAATTTCTATTTTTACTCAGATCGGTCAGGACGATATTTACATCGTCCTGTACGATCAGGCTTAAAACAGAAAGTCTAAATATGGATTCTTAATTAAGGCAGCCCTCATTAACAGATTGGCTTGGACGATAAGTGTATCGGCCAGGACGATAATCTCAAAGCTGAAAGAAGTTGCCTCCATAGACAATTAAGGTATAATATATTTTTAAATGATCAGCCAGGACGATCATTGATTGGCCTGGACAATATTCACAAATTATGCCTTAATTGATCAGGAAATCAAGGGAGTAATTAAGGATGATTGATACGATCATATCGACCTAGACAATCACAGGATCGGCTAGGACGATCTATTCAAAAACCTTGGTTAATTTAGGACGATAAATATCGGCAAGCTCGAATTCAGAGAGATGCTTTGGACGATTTTCCTCTGATTTGAATTGATCGACCGGGACGATCGTGAGATCGGCCTGGACGATCAAGCCAATTTTAAATCGTCCAGTTTGCATTCAGGGCGATGCTCTGGCTGATCTTCTGAGATTTGTACTGATCCGCCAGGCTGATGTCCATATCGGCCTGGACGATATTGTCGACAACTTGCAATTAATGAGCTCCTTTGAAGCTCTTCTATTTAAGTGCTCTTATTCAACGTTTTAAAAAACCTTTGGCTGATGCCTTGACCTGAGAAGGCCTTGAGGAGAGAAAGACAGAGAGGGAGAGAGAGAGGATCTTGTGAGGGGGAGCTTGTGAGGAGATTCACAAGGGTTGCTTTAAGGATTGCTCTGCTTCTTCTTCATCTAGAGTTTCTCGTCCGTGGAAGGGTCGATAGAGGTAAGGAGTCAGCATCTGGTTGTTGGTTCTCTGTCAGCTTCAGGAGGAAGCAAAAAAAGATAGGTTCTCTGCCTTGTCGGGGTGGCAAAAAGGAGGTTCTTGTGAGGGCTTCTCCGCCTACCCGTGGGGGCTAAAGGAGAGTCACATTTTGTAGTGCAATACTTGGAGGGTGCCTCCAAGGAGTGGACGTAGGTCAAGTTGACCGAACCACTATAAATCTCTGTGTTCTTATTTTCTTGCTTTCGCATTTTAATTTTCACATTTATTTTTCTTGTGGTGTGATTTTGGTTTATGTGATTTTTGTTCTTTGTGAAAAGAATTTTTAAAATACCAATTCACCCCCCTCTTGGTTAGCTTGGGACTAAGTTCATTGGGCTTAACATCTCTAACGAACTTTCACTTACTACTTAACCAGCACGGCATTGCACAGAGCCGTCAGATCTACAGCGGATCAGATCAGACGACTAAGATTAAACCCATGGGGCAAAGCTAACGGAGAAGATCTGATGGCCTAAATGAATCCTGCGGTTTGGATCAACGGTGAAGATCTGGCGGAACAAGGATATGGCCAACCGCGTTCTCAAGAGGCCAAATGAGTTATTAGTTAGGCTTAATCGCAACTGTTAATCCCTAATGAATGGATCCAACGGCTACGGACTCATCTTCCCTATTCGACCTCCAGCAAACCCTAGATCTATTTTTTTTGTTTTGTTCTCTCAAGATACTGAAGAAAATGACTCAAAAATTTAAACAGAGGTATAATATGATCTAAGGAAGAATGGGGAATAGATTTCTCAATCTTTGATGCAATTTTTAGTGGGTTTTTTATGAACCTAAAAAAAAACTAGGGTTTAGGATTTACCACTGTATGATGGATCGTTTGAGTTGATTTAAAGCTCTATGAATTCATGGATGATCCGCGCCCAACTTCCTTGAAGACTCCGAGCTTGGAGGATCACTGAAGGAGGAGTTCAAAGTTTCAAGATAAGATTAGCTTCAGATGTCATTCTCCCCACCGTCGGCAATATCCAAACACCATGAAAATGATGGGGAAATGGAGGTAGAGCTCAGAGGAATCAAAACAAAACTCTAAAAGCTCTAGAGATGCATTTGAATCAGAATGGCTTGCAATGAATCTCTCTCGTGCTTTTTCCCTATTGAGGGGTTTGGAGCCAAAACCAAGGGCTGGGAACATTCAGGGAGGAGATTGGGATACTAGACACCTGTCCCAGGTTGTTAGGGAACAGGGGGAGTGGCTGCCTCAGGTGAAAATGACCCTAGGTCATTTTCAAACGTGGGGGGGGGGGGGGGGGGGGGGGGGGGGGGGGGGGGGGGGGGGGGGGACCAATAGGTTGGTAGGCTCGGTTCTAGGGCCAGCAGTAGCTGGGCTGGGTCGAGCTGAGTATAGGGAAACTTCTGGAGTAAATTTTATTGGCTCGTGTAGCCTGGGTTGGAGAGAGGGAGAGAGTTCAAAGTGGTTTCATCATTAGAGCTTATTTGAGCTCTCATTGACCATTTGAATGGTCAATGGGGGTCAATATTTGTTGAGTTGGCATCAAGGCAGGCTGTAGAGTCCCTTCCAATGGCTGGATGGGTATGGTTTCAAACAAAGAGCTTGAATGGAGGAGTTTGACCATGTTTGACCTATTTAAAGGATTGGTATGACTGTTTGACCAATCCACTTTCCATGTGGACTAGTGATATGGCATATGGGGGATGGAATGAGTGCTGGAATGACGGACCTAAAGGTTGAGGGTTGATGTTTTAGTATATGAAAACATATAAATGGGTGCTTGATTATGGTTTTGGGTTTGACTAAGTAAAAACCCCAATTGATTTGACTCCAGATAAGTTTGAATAGACTTGACTCAAGTTGTGATAATGGTTTGAGGGCTTGAATGGGTTAGGTATATCAAGTGGGTTGAAATGACCAATTAAGAGCTTTAATGGACAATTGGGTCAACTAGGTTGACTGGGTCAACCAGGTTGACCCAAGGTGTGGGTCTAGACTGGACAAGTTTGGTTGGATAATTAGAGTCTGGTGAGGGTGGTTTTAGGGTTTAAATAGGCCATTTGTGTCAACTGGGCCTATTGGGTCCTTAATGGGGCATTAGATCAATTATGGTTGACTTGGTCAATAAGGTGGTCCAGGGCCTGAAAATGGGTTCAACAGATTTGAAATGACATTTGAAGACCAATATGGGTGGTTCTATGGTCTGGATAGGTCATTTCAGTCAATTCACCTATTTGGACCCTTAAAGGGTCTCTTAGGTCAACCAGGTTGACTTGGTCAACCAGGTTGACCCAGAGTCTGAAAATGGGTCCAACAAATTTGGTTTGATATTTGAAACTTGCTGGAGGTGGTTGCATTTAGTTTGGAGCTCATTTGGTTTTAAATGAGTATTTGAACCCCTAAGGGGTATTTTGGTCCTTTTGGCCTCATGTCCACTGAAAGATGAAATGAATCCAGAAAAATACAGTTTATTAATCAACATGTCAGGACTAATGGTCTGGAAGTCATTGGAGACTTTGCATGAAGCTCCAAGGTCAAAATCCACTTGATGGCACGTCTAGTGGCATAGGTAGTAAATATTTGAGGGTTCTATAACCTTTGGAATTTGATTTAGTTTTGGGGGTTAGAGACCTAAGAATGGGCTCAAATTTGGAGGGTTAACCCTAGAGACATGTCTTATCACTTTTCAAGTGATAGACTCTGAATTCAGAGATCATTTGACAGGGTTTTGAAGTGTTTGAAAATTCATTGGAAAAGGCTTTCATGACTTGGACCTTTGTCCTTGAGTTTGGGTTTGAATTTCTTGATTTGAATTGGCTCTTGAGTTTGAATTGATTTGAAAATCCTATTAAAGACCTCATACTAAAATGAGGTCAACATTCATTTTCTTTTCAGTTTGTGTGCTGAATATTCGTATAACGCTTCAGATGTGAATTTACAAACTCTACCACCGCGTATATTTCAGCCCGCAATAGTTTGGCGCCATATGTAGGAAAAAGTTCTATTTTTCTAATGATCTGGTGATGAAGGTGTCGGCAAGATCTGATTATGCCTGCTTTTTTCCCTTGAGATTCATGCATGATCAAGATAAATTTGTGTTAAAGTATTAGTTACTCCCTTATTTTCGGACGTTGAAACTCCAAGAGTCCGAAAATACTTGTTCCAGAATTTAACATTTGCCGAACCGCAAAAATTATGTTCCAAGAGTAGAACGTTTGTACAAAATTGGTCGTAGAGGTCCCGTTGAGCTTTGGAAGTGTCAAAATTGAGTTTTGAACGTCGAAAAAAGGTCCCGGGGATCCTAAAAACGTCGAATTTGGACTTCTCGGGACAAAATTCGGGCCCAGAATGAACCGGGCAGCCGAACCGACCAAACCGGCCAGCCGGTCGCCGCCGACGCTGGCGGCGCGAAATAGCGGCAGCGCCTAACGCTTCTAGCGTGCCCTGGGCGCCCAACGCCCAGCCTGCCCAGGGGAACCCGTGTGTCGAGCGCTCCCCGCTCGCCCGCGCACCTGCGCGCCCATGTCCGCCCGACCGCTGGGTCGCTCCCGCCCCTTGGGGTGTTGCGGTTCAGCCCACCGCCTTTCTGTGCCCCACAAATGTAAGAATAGCTATTTTTTGCTATTTTCTGGTCCAAAAATTCTGAAAAAATCCCAAAACGTCCAAAAAATTCAAAAAAAAAGTTTTAAAAAACTTGGGATTTTGAAAATGATAGCAACTCCCCCTCATTCTTTCCAAAACCTATAAATATTCTCCCTAAGGCCTTTAGAAAATCTGCACGTTCTCTTTTTCTCCCTCTGGCTCTGTGACAGTTGAGGCTTCCGCTATTTTCGAGTAGGAAATTTCCCCTGCCTGACTTAGCGCCCCTCCTCTTTTGTAGAAGTTTAGGGGATTTCTCTTTTTCTTCCCCCCCCCCCCGGCTTTCTAACAGTTGAGGCTTCCGTTATTTTTGAGTGGGAAATTTCCCCTACTCGAATTAGCGCCCCTCCTCTTGTGCAGAAGTTTAGGGAATTTCTCTTTTTCTTCCCCCCCATCCCCCCTACTTTTTGATAGTTGAGACTTCCGTTATTTTTGAGTGGAAAATTTCCCTACTCGAATTACCTCCCCTCCTCTTGTGTAGAAGTTTAGGGGATTCTTCTTCATCATTTTTTTTCTCTGGCTTTCTGACGGTTGAGTCCTTCCGCTAATTTTGAGTGGAAAACTTCCCCTGCTCGAACTAGCGCCTCTCCCCTTGTGCAGAAGTTTAGGGGATTTTTCTTCCTCATTTAGATTCACACCTCTCTTTAATAAGGAAGTTGAGATGGGTGATCGCACCTCTACTAAAGATGTTTCCGTCGTAGAAGATCGTCCTTCCACCCATTCTGAGGGTTCGAAGAAGATTCCTAAGACAACAAGGGCTGATGATGTTATCTCCACCATCACCAAAGATTCATTCATCTCTTTTAGGAAAAAGTTCCATTTTCCTAATGATCTGGTGATGAAGGTGCCGGCAAGATCTGATCGTGCCTACTTTCCTCCCTCGGGATACGTGACGATCTACGAGTTCAGTTTACGAGCGGGGTTGCGGTTTCACGCCACCGCCGGCGGCGGCGACCGACACTTGTTAGAACAATTATTTGATTTTGATTTGAGATTTGAGTTAATCAATGAAAATCAAAATTTAAGAAGTTTTTGCTTGGTAGTGATTATATTACTTACAATCATTTTGGTATTATCAAGTGACTGATTAGATGATCAAATAACAATCACTGCTATCAAGTGATGATTTTATAGGTTAATGATCAGGTCACCATGCCAAAGCACAGTGATGTGTTTAATTTGAGGTTTGGAATCTAGTTCGATGATTGATGTGAAGATATTGAGTGTTTGATGTAAGAAATTTACCTCACTAATATTGAGGTAAAAAAATTCTCCTTCATTGTTATTACTACTTTAATTCCAAAGTTATATATATTTCTAATCAAGCCCAATTTGCTGCAGTTTTGGAGCACATTAGTGAAACTTATGCCTTTTCTAACACAAGCAAACAACTATTTTATCTAACAATTTGTTGTTATATATACTTTTTATGGAGAAAAAGAAATGAGAGTAAAATTTAAAATAATATTTTTATTATTTCCATTATTTGTCATAAAATTAGAAAGGTAATTCTCTTTAAAATGGGTAGTTGGAAGGATAGGAGAGATATCATGCAACTTATTGGCTGACTGTTTCTTCTATATGGGGCTTAGTTGTTGTTATTCTTTTCATGGGTTTCTTTCATCTTGATATCTTAACTCTAGAATATTTTGATGCTACTATTAGTAGTCCTTTTCGCTAGTGGGCAACTACTTTTTCTCTTTTCCTACTATTTTGTTATTCCAGCTATGCAGAATGTTTTCTTTTACATCAAGGCTTGAGCTTAATGGATATAATGATAAATGTTCTTCATTCTCCTGGTGGTCCCCTTAGAGGGGTGATGTGGAAACCGGTACCCTACATCGTTGATGTCCCTTTGGAAACCAACGGACTATGCTTACTAAATTTTTAATGTAATCATAAAGTCCGAGCTTTTTGTATTTTCGTTTGGGGCATTTTGAACCTTAGTTGGGCTAATTACCATTGCCCCCTTTGAAATTATATTGGTCTGTGTAGTTTCTCATATTTTGGTGGCACTAAAAAACTTTTTTTAGCTTTGGCCTTTCTCCTTCTTCTCTTTTGAATTGTAATTTTGGATTTACCTTTTGGGTCATATTTTCTATTCATTTTGTTAATGAAGTTGGGCTTAACCCTTATTCTTCAAATCCCCCCCCCCCCCCCCCCCCCCCCCCCCCCCCACACACACACACACAAAAAAAAAAAAAAAAAAAGATGATGATGATGACGACATTGCCTATGATACCCTGCATCGATATGATTCAAAAATATAATCAAACTACTTGTTCTAAGCTGATATCTTCATGCATAAAGCTCACCATATCCTACTTCTTATTTTGTGACGGCTCCAAGCTCCTGGCACAAGCTAATTTACAACTCAACAAGCAAATAACTTTAATGAAGAAATTTTGTCCTATTGTGGTCGAACATAAATGAAAATATTAGAACAAATATCATTCACTTAAATCCTTACATTGAAGGCAACTCCACATCGAGCTAGACTAATTGAATTATCCCTTTCCATAAGCATTGATAATAAACCCACATCAATCTCCTCATAATCAAACTTAGGGGTGTTAATTAAAGACCCGACCCAAAAATTCGATCCGGATCCTATTTGAAAAACTTAGATTGAAGTTGATCCATTTAATAAATAGGTTTGGTTCGGGTTGACCCGTCAACACAATTTTAATCAGAAAAAGGCTTGCTTAATTAATTTTCCTTAAAATCTTTTATTTTTTGTATAATATTCTTTTTTAATTAAGAATTAATCAAAAATATATGAATAACCAGTTTTTTTTTTTCAAAATCAAACAAAGTTATTATGTCGGACTCGTATTGCTAATGGGTTCGATTCTTGTTCACTTTTTTAACTTGTTTATTAAATGAGTCGGCTTCAAGTTAAACCAAATTAGGTCAAATCAATTTTAGATCAAATTCAAATCCGACCCGTTGACCCCTAACCAAACTCAAAATATATAAATTAAAAGTATAAAAAATAAAAAATAAAAAAATAACATCATAGAAGCCTCATTTTCAATTTATCCTTATATTCATGTGTTCAAATTTTCCTATCGATCCAGATTACATACATAATTCAATGAAGCTCAACTTTTAAAGTTTGGATATATATAAATTTGTAAATGTGCTAAGGTTATCTAAATGTTAACAGATTAGATCATTTTCAATTCAATTTTGAATCTGACAAACTAAGGAAACCCGTTAAGGTGGTTGAGCACGTGGGCCCCACCACAACGAATTTGGCGCGCTGCGGCCTAACGGTAACCGACAATCTGCCACCGGTCCATAGAACGGCCAACAAAAATAGGAAACTGTTGCTCTTCCGTTGGGCCGGTGATTCCTAACTCTTTCCAAGCCAATGGGTAGAGATTTTCACATTTCATTAATTAAAATAAAATACTAAAAAGAGCGGAAGCGAAGGGCTCTAATCTATATGATATTGTGAGCGTCGGAGAAGCGCCAGAGATCCGGTTTTTATTTTAATTGCTCCAAATTCAAATTTTAGAGGAATAGCAGCGAGAGAGAAGGAAAAAGGGGAGGAGAGAATAGATATCGATAGTAATTGAGAAAGATAGAGAAAATGTCTTGGCAAACGTATGTTGATGAGCATCTGATGTGCGACATTGACGGTCACCACCTCTCCGCGGCGGCGATCGTCGGCCACGATGGAAATGTGTGGGCCAAGAGTGATTCCTTCCCCCAGGTGAGAATATTGAATCCAATCCCCGCATTCTCTGATGTTTGATCAAATTTTCTGCGTTTTAACAAATTTATACACTGATCTGAAGTCAGATTTGATATCTCTGCTGTTTGAGCGTTTTTTATTTTTTATTTTTATTTTAAAGTTAAGTTCGTTCTCAATTAGGGATTGTTTTGTTTGAATATCGCTATCGACTTGCATTTTTTGTGATTGGATGGGTGCGATTTTGTTTTCTGATTGTGCGTTGTATCCGCTCCGTTAATTTGATTTGAAGAGAGGAGGGTTCATACACAACTAATTATGTTTCCTCTTTTCCAAGATGGTAGAACGTATAAAGTTTAGGTTTGGAAAATAATATTAGTTTTAAAGCAGTATACGCAAGTTCTGACGTTAGAATGCGCCAAATGTAGTTTACCTTGTATTTTGTCAATTTCAACCTTCAATTTAATGACATAAACGTGGAAAAGCTATTACAAATCTTGATGAAGTGCAAGGGATTATATGAACATACACATAGAATAAATTTATTTTATCATATTTTAAATGTATAAATTTCAAAAGGTATTAAAACTATGCTCAACCAAATTTCATTATATTAAAGTGTTGCATAATTTTCGTAATCTCATTATCGACATTTTATAACATATCATTTTATATATTTTTTTAATATTTAAAATTACAAATGCCCTTATTATAATGAATAATATATTCACACAATCGTGTTATATATAGGCAATAGAGAGTAATAAATGAAAAAAAAAGTAATGAGAACCATTATAATATCTAAGTTAAAAAAAATAATCTATTCAAAAATGAACAAAATTGAAAAACTACCTTCTTTTTCCTTCTTCTTCCTGTCGGTTGGTCTTTGTTCGCTCCTTTCATTCAATTGGCCTAACTGAACAAAGTGAAACAGAGATATCTCGCATGAGAAATCATTACTTTTTACTCCCGTACGTGATTCTCCACTAAAACGCACGATCCGACCTCTCCTGCCCTTTCTGCACCCGCGTGGGTCTGTTATTCTTCTCTTGTGTCCGTGTGGCTATTAATAGAGGTTCGGTTCAGTTGAACCAAACAAGCCTAGTTCTTACCGGATTAATCATTACTAAAAGTGGAACAATGAAAAACTTTTTCATACTTCCAAGATGGCTATCTCTTCGGTTTAAATTATATAATGGTATGACCCGACACCAAGATCAATTATGCAACACAACATAATTTGTTTAATTATCTCTTAAATTCCTTTATCATCTTGTGGCACATTTAGTTTAATAAATTTTCTTATAGCCAAAAAGTCATACCTTTAGAGCTTTCATAAGATGCAGCACACAAACAAGGGCTGCAACATTTCAATGCTTATTTTCATAAGGATTTACTTAGCACAATTGGATTGCTTCAAGATTTTTATTCTCTATATTTTGAAACCATTTGACATCTCAATCTCAAGCTTTATGTCCTAAACATGCTCTAATATTAGATTTGGAATTGGGTTACTAAATGAATTGAAGCACAATAGTCACTGAGATCAAATAAGTTGTGTCGTTAAGTAAAATATAATAGAAACAAAAATCGCAACATAAATAAGAAATCTTTGGCTTCAAACAAGCTTATGTCAATTGTAAAGGAGAGCGTTTTTGATCTATTATCAAACTAAAAGCCACAAATGGTGTACATAATGAAGGGACACTCACAACCCTTTAAAAAATCCAGTACACCCTCTCACAACAGAAAGAAGAAGCCTTATAATTAATCCCATAATCAAGATTACCTCACATGGACTCTTCCCCCTAAAGGCATCAATGAAGTCTCTAAAATTATCGATGAAATCCTAAGTAGTCAAAAGGTTATTTTGATGAGGAATAAAAGAGAACTCAAAGAAAAAAAATCAAAATTCTAAGCCACAAGGGTATATTGTGTAAGAATCTAATATATTAAATTATCTTAGAGGCCCTAAGAAGCACCTCTTTTTATTGCTACCATATATCACACTAACAAAGCTAGCAAATCATAGATCTATCATCCTAAGATTCGCATAGATCCCAAGAATTTAGATTATTCTAACCTATATTCCATATTGTCACAAGTGTGATAATTGCATTCTAAGAAAATACTTCGAAGTTGAGTTATGTTTACAATAAATCCATGTGTTTCAACTACACATTAAGGATTGTACTTGAATTGTCTCGGATGCTAGATAAATGCACGACCTTTTTTTTCATGTCAAAAGAAGCCTTGAGAACAAAATAGATCTTGAGCTCTTTGGCCAATATGCACAACATGCACTTTCTAGCAGGATATATGATAAATAAATTAACACCATTTAAACCAAATAAAATTGTGGCATAATCCACTCCATTGTAGGGCTTTATTTTTAATGCTGTGAATATGGAACAATTGTTGAGTTTGAGAGGATATTCTCCAACATTCTTAAGCGTCATGGTCTCCTCTATATGAATGTTCCTCCTGCATAAGAATAATATATTTTCATAAGAACTTATATTCATTTACCTGAGATTGATTGTGAAAAAACCCATACTATTTGTAGATGCCAATTTATCAATTGATGAAATATTTTGATGAAACATATTCCCTAATCTTCTCTGTTTGAAACAAAGTTACTCTTAGCATATTGCTTGGCCCATTTGATTTGTCAAATTCTTTCAGTACAGATTGATTTTTGACATTGATAATTTCTCATAAGATATTGGTCCTTATCACATTGGAAGAAGATTCTTCTTCATTTCCATGGTATTTTTTGAAGGAAACATTTAGAATGTTCTTTATATTGAGGGATAAAAAAGATTATCCTTCTCTAATAGAGCTAGGCCAGCCAGCTAATTGGTAAACAAGTATTCTTAAGAAGACAGAGTACTCAAAACCTTAATCAAAATAGGTTGTCTAACCTAAAATCCTTTACCATCATATAAGGAGTGCTCTCCCTCATCAATCCATGAGCATTATACTATTCATACAAGAATTTGAGATAGGGCTCCTCCTGATAAAAAGGGAAATTCTTGCACATGAGCTTTTAAGTTTTAAGTAATATTTAAAGATAGAGAGATTGCCTAGGTTAAGCTTCGTGACTGATGAATCCATTCGTTAACAATTGTTGATTACTATTGATCTTCTTATTGTGCAAGCCTTTAAAAACTTTCATATCTCAATTTCTTAATAAAAATTTGTGATAATAGCATACATTTCATGAGAAAGAGAACACACTAAATCGAATTATACTTCTTACATGAGTGGGAGTTGAACTGATCATCACATTATTCTTTAAATGGGATGTCATTTTAATGCTCATTGGTATTTAAATCAAAATATACAATTACCCATGAAGCTCTTTATTTCATTAAGGTCTCCACATGTTCCAAAATTTCATTTGAAAAATTCATGTTGTCTCCAATAAAATAATTGAATTTCTTACCCATAAGGTAACCATGTAAAATCCTGTTATGATATAATTTAAATATTCAATGGTTTCAATATTGAAGCCAGCAAATTAAGTTGCCAGACTATCTTTGAAATTAGAAAATGAATCTTCTTCATGAAGATTATCTCAAAGGCATGACCAACAAATCTTGTAATTATAATATCACATGAAGAAAGGAGACGGAGGAGAAAGAAAAATGACACTTAACAAATACAATGATCATCAACACATTTGGCACTTGGTGAGTCCCATCAATGTACACAACTAAATTAGTTGTTAATTGAATTTTTACCTACACAAAATTTTATTTCATCAAGTAGAAATGCAACAAAGATTGAGATTTCTCTAATAAATAGAAATTTCACAATAGGAAATACATTACTAACTCTAAGGCACAATGGAGATGAGTAAAGATCTTATAAGCTATACGAAATCTAGAAGTCTTAATCTTCAATTAAATTTTTGAACTCTTGTAAACAGTTGAAAAATGGAACCATTGGTCATCCTATGTGCAAGTTCTAATTCTTAGAATTATTACATAACATATGTATAACCCAAAATGATTGCAAATTTCATTGTAAAAGTGCTATGTGATTTTGATGCATCATAGAAGTAAAAACAGCAAGTAGATAAGAAGAAAATACATGAACCAAATATTAGGGCTAATTTTTATTATCTCTACAATAAATAATGAAAGATACAATTGATCTACAATTCGAGAGGTAGATCTGCTCTCTATACACGCAAGGTGCCACTATAAATAACTCCAAAGTAAAACTAGGACAAACATAATCACATAATGAAAACAAATCACCCAATTAACTCTAATATAAGCCTCCCTACTTCCGTCCCAAATTTGAATTCAAATCAACCACCTTTTCCTAAACACTTCCCTCGTAATTAAATCAACCATATTTTTCTAAATAAACTTTTGATAATTCCCTCACAATCAAATCAGTCTTCTTTCCCTAAATAAACCTTTCCTAATTAGTTTCCTTTTAACTCCTTCTCCTGACATAATGAATAATAGATCCCCTAGTCCTCACAAGGGTGTAGAATTACACCCCCCCCCCCCCCCCCCCCCCCTCTAAAAATACTCCTTGACCTCAAGGTCGAAGGATGGGATCTGTCTCATCATCATCTCATATGGCTATTAAGTGGCTTTATCTATCTTTCTCTATAGTGCATCTGTGACCTTGTTCTCCAATCTTGGATGATACTGGATCTCAAAATCATGTTCAAGTAACTTAGATAATCACCTTTGATGCTTCTTAGTCTCCATCTTCTACTTCAGTCAAAAATTTAGACTCCTCTAATTTGTCCTAACGATAAAGTGTCGCCACAATTAATAGGATTGCCATCTTTTGATGGCTATGACAATTTCCATCAACTATCACTAGTATACGGACTTTTTCCCTGCCCTAGTCGTAAGCATCTAGGTGAAATAGGAAATAGTTCAATGATCCAACATGAGTACTACCCCTAGTCCATAACTTAATGCAACTATCTCTACCACAAAGGATCTATTGAAGTCAGGAAGTGCTAATACTAACATGCTAGTGATGGCTTTCTTTCGTTGCTCGAATGTTTGTGTTGCTTCTTCCCCTTAATTGAAATTGTTCTTCTTTAGTTACTCTGTCAATGTCCATGATATGATGTCATACCCTTGCACAAGCTTTTAGTAGTACTCAATGAGATCTATGAACCCTCTTTACTCCTTCAATTTTTTCGGTAAAGGTCAGTCCAATATAGTATCAATCTTGGATTGGTCTACTGCTACCCTTGATATTCTCACTACATGTGCTAGGTACTCCATTTGTGATTGTGCAAACAAACATTTCTTTAGATTGGCAAAAAACTAGTGCTCCCTTAAAGTCTCCAGTACATTCCTCAGGTGCACGCATGATCTGCCTCCATACAACATTAGATCAGGATGTTGTAAAAAAAATTTATGAAAAATTTCCTATGGTAGGTTAAAATACTCGGTTCAAGAGGAACTAAAAAGTGGCTGGAGCATTGGTAATGCCAAAATGAATCACCAAAAACTCTTAGTAACTCTCATGAGTCCTGAAGGTTGTCTTGTTCATATGCCCCAACTTCATTTCGATTTGGTGGTACCCTGACTTCAGGTAAATCTTCGAGAATATGACTGCCCTAAATAACTCATCCAACAGATCATCAATCACGAGGATAGGAAACCTTTCCAACACAGTTTCCTATTTAAGGCCCTTTAATTCTCGAAAAATCTTAAACTGCCATTCTTCTATCTCACCAGTGGAACTAGGCTAAAAAGGGGCTCACACTAGGCCTGATAATCCCTTCCTTGAGTAATGAGCCTCTCTTTATTTTCCTTTTGAATCTGTGGGAATCGGTACGATCAAAAATTGATTGGAGAAGCACCATCTTTTAAGATAATGGTGTGCTTGAGCTCCCTAAATGTAGATAATCTGTTAGGCTGTTGAAAAAATCATAGAAATTACTATAAAAACTAATGTAAGCACTCAAGGCCCTCTATCATCTCTAAATCTTGGACCTCCTCTAGGCTCTGAAGCTCCACCAAGTAATCCATCGCAACCCCCTATATTGCCTTGAAAATAATTTTAAGTGAAACCATGGTTGTGCATAGGTTGGTATCTTCTTGCAGCACCACCCTCTTCCCTCTCCAACTGGATCTCCATAGTCAAAGATTTATAGCCCACTTTCATCTCACTGATCGTCTGTAATCACTTCATCCCTAAGACCACATCAATGCTCCTCATGATCAAAGAAAGAAAATTCTCCACGATTTGTATGCCCGGGGAGTGTCAGCACCAACCTACTGTAGATCCCCCTACTCCTCTCCATCTTCCTTGTTCCCATTATGACTCCAAATCTCCCTGTATCTACCAACTTCAATCCCAACTGATCAATAATTTTATTTGAGATGAAGTTATGAGTAGCCCCGCTATCCACCAAAACCACCACTAACTACTCATTGATATGTCCCCTCACTTTTGCAGTAAATCCACCACTTAGTTAAGGGACCTATCTTTCATATCCAAGTGTAGGTGCTCGCCTCTTGCTTCTGCTTTCTCTTCCAACTCCTCTCTATCAATATCCTCCTCATCACAAACCAAAAAGACCTAGAGTGTGCAGTTTTTGTACCGATGGCCTAGTGCTTTAGGCTCTTCATCTCCCTCGGTGCCTCCAACTGAAATTACATCGTCTATGTCCTCAATGTCAATAAAGTCAAGGAACTCCTGTAGGAGTCTCCTGTGACCCCACTCTTATTGGTCCTCTTCATCTGTCTCTAACCCTCTTCCATTTGGGCTAGCTCCATCATCTACTTCAAGCGCTTCGACCTCAACAATCGGAGGTGTGCCCGTATGTCATGCTTAAGGCTCTTTGAAATTTCCATCCAGTTCTACCTCCAAAATCCCCCTCAATCATCCTAACTTCAACTCAATTCTCTCTCTATACTCCATAGCAGTCCCTTCCTGAGTTAAGGCAAAGAATTTCTCTTGTAAGTCTCCTTCTAAAATGGCTCAAAAATATTCCAACAAGCAATCCTTAAACTCCTCCCGAAAGAGAATTAGATATCTAGCCTCCCTCCACTAGAACCAAGCTAAGTCTTTCCACATCAGACAAAGCCCTTGCTATTGTAAACTTCTTTTCATTATTTAGTCCATTCACCTCAAAATACCTCTCTATTCAGTACACCCACGCAGGCGCATCTTTCTCTTCAAATATCGGCATCTTCAACTTCCTTACCTTGCATCTCCACCCCAACATCCTCTCCCTCCAACGATTCACCTATTGTATCGAGGGTGGTAATCCAACCTTTCTTCTCTCCTCCTTGCATGATCTGATCCCCATTACTCGGCTCGACCCCCTTCATCTCCGGTCATCCATTCCCCTTATTCAAAATATCTCCCATATTGGTCGGCCTACCTACCACCTCCACGACCAAATTTCCTCCTTGCTATCCCCCCATCCGACAACCCTCATCCACCCCTTATTGGAGCCTTATGAGCTGCTCTTAAATAATAATAATAATAATAATAATAATAATAATAATAATAATAATAATAATAATAATAATAATAATAATAATAATAATAATAATAATAATAATAATAATAATAATAATAATAATAATAATAAAGAGGCGGCTCTTGTTGAAAGAAGCTCTTTTCCTCAAACTCCTCTTATCCGATCTCCTTTCTCTTATATTGAACAAAAAGAATCCCGGTTAAACTTCGGTTAGAGTTAGCAATCGGAACCGCGAGTGAAGTTTGGATTTTATCTCCATAAGATTCCTCATCGTCCCTTCCAACAATTCAAATCGGCTCTCCATCTTATTCTCCATAGCTAAAAACCTTCCTTCGACGGTTGAGAATTAACTTCTCTTCCATCCCGAATTTGATTTGCTCTACTTCGCCTTCCAACACATCAATCTTCTTTGTTGTCATCTCTCCAAAATCTTGCTCTAATACTTAATTGATGGGTCTTGAAAGTAAAAACAACAAGTAGATAAGAAGAAAAATGCATGAACTAAATAGTATGGCGATTTTTTATTATCTCTTAAACAAATAATGAAGATACAGTTCATATACTATTCGAGAGGTAGGTCAGCTCTCTCACAAACCCTAGATGCCGCTAGAAACAACTCCAAAGAAAAACTACATCAAACACAATCACATAATGAAAATAAAATCACCCAATTAATCCTATTATAAACCTTCCTAGTAGCTAATACATACCAATACATAACTAATACACACCAATACACTACTAATACACAATAATACATATTAATACATTGTAATATACTAGTTCACAAATCATATTTTAATTGGAATTCGGACTTAGCTCTACGTCCAGCGTCCGCACATAATAATTTCTCTCTAATCAACGTTCATTCCATATGTGTATGCTTATTTGAATTTTTTTTTTTTGTTGGAAGATTACAGTAATGCTCAGCAACACACATTGCTTCCATTTTTAATTTCAGAACTCTAGTATCTCTTCAAATTTATCTTTTGAAAGGGCCTCGCCTGTTGCCCTTATTCTTCTAAAGAACTTGGATTGCTATTTGGTTATAAATAATGCAGCAACAAAACCTTTTGTTTAGTAAGTCTATGAAATTAAGTTCGAGCGAATAAAAAAGTACTTATTTTTCTTGAAAACGATACTCATCTTCTGGTTGACAAATTTTAGAGAACTGTCGTTGAATTAAGCTTAGGAGATTTATCTCAGAATTTTCCTAGCATTTACTAGGCTGAACCACATTAATTTTTTTTCTTACTTTGCAGTTCAAGCCTCAGGAAATCACTGCTATTATGAATGATTTCAATGAACTAGGATCCCTGGCTCCTATTGGCTTGTTTCTTGGGCCCAACAAATATATGGTTATTCAGGGAGAGGCAGGATCTGTTATACGTGGAAAGAAGGTGATTCGCTCTCTTATTTTCTTCCTTTTAATCTTTACAAATGATTGGGCAAAACTAATTTGAAATCTCTGGTAATCTATAGTTAGCAGTTATATAGGTAGCAGATACGGAAGTTATTTGGTGCTTGTTGCATGTAATGTCATTGTGCTACTCAACAAAACAAAGTGCCCATAAAGTGTGTTATTAGTTTCAATTATTATAATTCCTGTTAAAGGTCAAGGAAATCACCTAAGAGTTTGAAGTTACATGTGATTTTTGCTCTTTTTTAAATTCATATGCTGCTTTTTCTAATCCATTTCATATGGTATTAGTCATTTTGCACTACGTGAATACCCATTACCTTTGCTCCGAGCTCCTCAAGTTCCATCTTGAAGCTTTTTGTATTGAGGTGGCATATTCTATGCTTGTTTCACTTCATTAGGAATGGCTTGCCATACGTGTTGAACTCTTAAATAGGATTATTGAGATGCAAGTAAACATGTATTTTATCAACATTGTTTATCCGTCTTGATATTTTCTTATAGGCATCAAACTGAACCTTAGTCCATCAGCTTGTGCATCTGATTATCGATCCAATATTCTTCATTCACAGGAAAATATAATTTTTTTTTTACTAATTGAAACATATCTCATTTTATTAGCTTATACAAAGACTTTCTCACAGACGCAAAACTTTTCTCCTCTTGGAAATAAGTATTGGCGGTAAGTATTTTCCTTACAACAACTTAGTACATCTTTAAATGTTCAAATAAAAAAATACCTTCATTGTACTCACAGTATAAGCCTTTTTTTTTTTTTTGTATGATAGACACAGACAATAGTAAGAAGTTGTGTAAGGCGGTTTGATGGCCGCGTCTGCTTTAAAATTTGTCTAACACAATTGTTTTTTTTTTCTTTAGGAACCTTATTGTTGTACACATCTCAAAGCAGTTTCAGCAGATTTGAAAAACTATTTCATGATTTTAAGGAGAAATATTTAGATCAATTAAAAAAAAAATCATACACATATCACATATGTGAAATTTTTTATTAATAGTAGAAAATGACGGTCAATAAACTAAACAGAGTTGCATTTTCAATAAAATTTTCGATGCATCAAAATTTTTGTCATTTGTTTGCTTCAATTTCACCTCGTAAGCTTCAAAGAATCATTCAGCATCCGCTACCTATTTTGATAAATACTTGAAATTACAAAGTATCCAAACAAGCTGGAATATATCATTTCCCCCCAAAAAAAAAAAAAAGCTGGAATATATCTGCCATATGTGTCAGTCATCATAGAGGTGTCCAACATGATGGTACACAATTTGGCTAGACTATATTTGTTAGCATCTTTTGGTCCTTTTTAACTCATATATAAATTTTTTTTAATGATAAAGAATAGTATAATTCATACATTTACTCTTAGGCATAGTTTTATTTTTTATTTTTTTTGTCATTTTTCAGCATAAAATACTTTTCTGCTATTTTTTAATATATACAAAATGAAGGTTTGTTATTCATGTCATTATTTGCTGGCATAAACATTAGGAGAATGTAATGTCATTCCTACTATTTTATTAAATAATTTAAAATGGATTATAATTCTTATAGAGACACAATCACACATATCCAATCTGTGGAGTGTACAATATTTTCAAGAATTGATGTGTTTTTTGCATTTGTATTCCCATGATTATGCATCATAATCATTGAAATTTTTCAGTGGATCTCCATCATATTGTGATTTCTTTACAACATCTCCAACTATTAACTTGCCTCCAATTTCTAATGAAAAATTTATAAATGTAACTATCTGTTAAACTATAATTATAAACAGATATCACACCAAAATGATTGTAACTGGTCGATACAAGGAAGTGGAAAGCTGTCTTTTGGGCAGGCTTTATTCAGATATGTATAGTCTATGCATATCCTCTATGCTCCGCTCCCCTTTCGAACCATGATAACATTCGCCAACCAAGTAGGATAGTGCACCTCTCGAATGAATCTGACTTCTAAGAGTTTGTCCACTTCTTGTTCGATCACCTACTGACGATCTGGTGCAAAATTTCACATCTTTTGCATGATTGGTTTGTGCGCCAAATCGACTTTAAGGGAGTGTATGATTACTTCAGGGTCAATCCCGGGCATATCCGCCGGAATATTTTCTTCTCGTCTTTTGAGAGAAGTGACCAAATTTGCACCGTCTTTAGAGAATGTTCTTCAGAGATAGATACAGTGGTGGGTTCTTCTACTGGGGAAGCTCTCTGAGGGATGTCCTCGTTCCGGAGAACAAAGTCCCCAATGTTTAGAGTATCCGTCGGGTGTGATTTGACCTTCCTGAGATAGCATGTTTGTGCTATTTGTTGATCTCCGCATACCACACTAACGCCTGTTGGAGTAAGGAACTTCAGCTTTAGGTGAGGGATAGAGGCGACAATCCCAAAAATTGACTGGAGTGGCCTCCCAAAGATAGCGTTGTAAGTTGATTCAGACTTTACAATGATGAACTGAACAGAGTGTGTAGATAGTCGGGGGAATTCTCCAAGCACAACAAGGAGACTGATTATCCCTTCTGATCATACAGGTCGATTATCAAACCCGTACAGAGGACCTGCAGCGGGTTGAAGCTTCTCTCTTGTGAGATCCATATTGAGGAAGGTAGAGTAGAATAGGACATCCATGGAGCTAAGATTGTCCACAAGAATTTTCTTGACATTGTAGCACGGGTCACCTATGCCTGCATTGATAACAAGGGGATCTTGGTGAGGGGTTTTTACTCCCTCCAAGTTGGAATCATCAAAGGTGATGGAGTGATCTATGCGAGCTTTCTTTGGAGTTGGAATTTTATTTACAGCTAAAAAGACTTTGTCAGATAACAAATGGCCTACAGATATTGTCTCAATTTCTCTGACTGGTATTCGATTATTCACCGGTGGCCTTTGTTGTCAATATTGTCCCCCAGCGGGACTAGTTTCCTCTCGGGTAGGTGGATCTCCAATAAACTACAGAAGATAGCCTTGACGGATAAGCCTTTCACTTTCCTCCTTCATTTGTCTACAGGCTTCGGTAGTGTGGCCATGACTACGATGAAAGTGGCAGTATTGATCCTGATTTCCTGTATTCGACTTCAAAGGATGTGGCCACTTCACTGTATCTTGATCTCGAACAGCCATTAACACATTTGCTCGAGACGCATTGAGAGGAGTGTACTCTTTTTTTTGTCGAGGTTCTCATCGTGGCAATGGAGGCCTAAGAGGCATATTGTTTTTCCCTTCTTCTTTCATTGTGGGGATGAATTTTCCGCTCCAGGTGCGATTTTGTGCTTCCAGCTAGTTTTCTCAAATTGCTTTCTATGAATTTTATGGCCTCATATGTAGAGATTTACACCTCCACGAGATGGATCAAATATGCGTTTGAATGTACGGTGTTTCGCATGAGGGCTGAATAAAAAGGGCTAGGGCGAAGGCCTCCAAGGAAGACTCCTCTCAACAGTTCAGGATCCATTCTTGGGATTTGTCGACCTTCAGTGGAAAATCGTTGAAAGTACTCCCTTAATGATTCTCCTTCATTCTGATCAATTACGGAGAGATGGGAAGAATCTTTGGCTATTTTTTGGTTGGCTACGAACTGATCAACAAGGGCCTTGGCCAATTCCACAAATGAGGGGATCATTCTGGACGGATGTGAATAGAACCATGTTTGAGCCTTTCTTTTTAGGGTGGCAGGAAAGACTTGGCAGAGAAGGGCATATGAGGCTTGCTGAATGTGCATGATGGTTTTGTAGTGGTCGATGTGCTCATATGGGTCATATGTCCCGTCATAAAATTCGATGCTGGGTACTTTGAATCCAACGGGAATGGGGTGCTGAAGAATGGCTTCAATTAGAGGAGATGACACCTGGAAGTCTCTTTGTGGGAGAGCTTGCCTCGCACCCCCCTGGGGGAACTGTTCCCGTACCAACCTTCGTAGTTCGCAACACAGAACATTGTGAGGGAGTTCCGTAATGTGCGGTTGGGTAGAGCCTTCTGGGAGATCCAGAAGAATGTGAGGCTGTCGAGTTGAGGGTGGAGGATGTGTAACTTGTTGTATCGACAAGTTCGTTATCCTGCCGTGACTGAGGATGTCTTCTAGGTGGAGGAAGATGAATTTCTGCTCGAAGATGTTTGAATTAAACATCTTCAACACATGGTGGATCCTAAAAGAGAAGAATTTCTTCCCGTTGTGCCAATGCCGGCTATCGATTCTCTCGCAGGAGTTAAAGAATCTCATTATGAGATTCTTCAATCTTCCGAATTCTTTCTTCTAAAGAAGGTCCCGTAGTCCCTTCTCCGGCAGCATTCTGCCCATAAGGATGAAAAGAGGCAGACATCGGACGTCTATGGTTTATAGTCTGATTTCTAGACTGATGAGAGTTGGAGCGAGAATCTCCAACGATATTACTGCTGCTTCTATTGACCATCGTAGCAGTAGTGGGATAGTGTTCTCCACAGATGACGTCAAACTGTTACGGGCTGAAATATACGCGGTGATAGAGTTTATAAATTCACGTCTGACCATTGTATGAATATTTAGCACATAAACAAAAAAGAAAATAAACACCCAAATTTTTACGTGGAAAACCCGGAAGAGGGAAAAAAACCACGGGGCCACGCCTAGTTAAAGTAATTTCACTAGTGTTTGTTTGAAGTACAAAAGTTGATTCATCTTAGAAGTCAAGACGATTAGTTTACAATCAACTTCTAACAAAGTTACAAAGTTCTGCAAAATCCCGTCGTTTCCCAAAAATCCAGCAGAGTTCCGGCGTATTCAGGCGGTGGGAAGAGATCTGGCGGTGGTCGAAGAGGAGATGATTCTCCCTTTACCCTTTCTCTTCTTCTTCTCTCTCTTCACTTGAGTCCTCTTATGAAGAATGAGGGCTCTATTTATAGTTTTTCTGGAGTGGCATGACTTGTAAATATGTGTGAGATCATGGACGAAAAGGGATTGATCGAATGGACGGTTGATGTTGAACCCTTCGACCGTGCATTATTTGTTGGACATTTGAAGGCCTTATTGATGTCGGAATTTAGCAATCTTAAGCTCGTTGGATTCGACTCGTTGATTTGTTCGATTCAAGTATAAGCTCGTTAAATGCAGAGACCGTTTGGTAACTCAAATTGTGGTTCGAACCTTCCAACAACGCTTCGGGTCCTTGATTCAGACCTATTTAGGGTCGAATTGGATTTGGTTTGGTGTCATTAGGTTCGTGTTTCTGAGACGCTTAGTTTGACTATAAGCTCACTGAAATCAAAATTCAGATGCTCCTGAATTTAATCTTTGAAGTTTCCAACTAGCTTTTTGCCTCGAGATTCATGTCCAATCAAGATAAATTTGTGTTGACTTATCAGATGCCCCCTTATTTTCGGATGTAGAAACTCTAGGAGTCCAAAAATACTTGTTACAAAATTTTACAATTGCCGAACCACAAAAATTGTGTTCCAAGAGTTGAACGGTTGTACAAATTTGGTCGTAGAGGTCCCGTTGAGCTTTGGAAGTGTCAAAATTGAGTTTGGAATGTCGAAAAATAGTTACGGGGACCCCAAAAATGTTGAATTTGGACTTTTCAGGATGAAATTTGGGCCCATAATGGTCTGGTCGGCCGGTCGCCGGCGGCAGCGGCAGCACGAAATAATGGTCGAGCCTGCGCGCCCAACGCGCCCGTGTCAGCGCGCTCGCTGGGCCGCTTGCGCCCCTTGGGGTGTGGCGGTTCATAGCTATTTTTCTATTTTTTAGTCAAAAAAATTCCGAAAAATCTCAAAAAATTCCAAAAATTTTGGAAAAAAATTAGGGATTTCGAAAATGACAGCAACTCTCCTTCATTCTGTCCAAAACCTATAAATAGTCCGCCTAAGGCCTTTATAAAAATTGCACCTTCTTTTTTTCTCCCTCTGGTTATCTAATAGTTGAGGCTTCCGCTATTTTTGAGTGGAAAATTTCCCCTGCTCGACTTAGTGCCCCTCCTCTCGTGCAGAAGTTTATGAGATTTCTCTTTTTCTTCCCCCCCCCCACCCACCCCGGCTTTCTAACAGTTGAGTCTTCCATTATTTTTGAGTGAGAAATTTTTCCTGCTTGAATTAGCGCCCCTCCTCTTATGTAGAAGTTTACGGGATTCTTCTTCCACATTTCTTCTCACTTCTAACTTTCTGATGGTTGAGGCCTTCTGCTAATTTTGAGTGATAAATTTTCTCTCCTTGAACTTGAGCACCTCCTCTTGTGCAGAAGTTTAGGGAATTTTTCTTCCTCGTTTAGATTCGTACCTCTCTTTAATAAGGAAGTTGAGATGGGTGATCGCACCTCTACCAAAGATGTTTTCGTCATAGAAGATCATCCTTCAGCCCGTTATGAGGGTTCAAAGAAGATTCCTAAGACAACATGGGATGATGATGTTATCTCCACCATCACCGAAGATTCTTTCATCTCTTTTAGGAAAAAGTTCCATTTTCCTAATGATCTGGTGATGAAGGTGCTAACAAGATCTGATCGTGCCTTATTTCCTCCCTCGGGATACGTGACGGTGTATGAGTATAGTTTACGAGCGGGGTTGCGGTTTACACCTCATGAACTGATTGATATTCTGACGATCTACAGATTAAGTTTGTCTCAATTTTCCTATCGGACTATGTCGGTCGTAGTGGGCCTGATTGCATTTTTCAGAGATCGCGGAGTGGTATTGTCTTCAGATTGCCTAGCTCGGATGGGGTATATCTATACTGATATACAGAGTCTTATCTCCTTCTGATCCAAGTGGTTGGATATTCGTATTAGGGATCCGTCTAAAGACTAGGTTAGCGACTTCTTCTTTGTGCAGAATGATTGGGGCCTCCAAGAAAAATGGGGAACGTTAAAGAAGTTATCTATCCCCCTTCATATTGGAGCAGAAGACTTATTGATGATGCTGAAGCTTCCTGATATTGATGCCTTCTATTATAAGTGCATTGTTTAAGTAAATGCATAGATGAAGAATATTTATTCAATGTATGACTATCCACTCATGCAGTGAGGACGAATGCACAGAAGTTGAAGTAGTCTGTGAATGTTCCGCAGACCCAAAAAAATCAATCCAAGCGACCTAAGGGCGAGGGAGATTTACAGGTTCCTAAGAAGAAGAAGTCGAATGAAGTTTTGGTAATTACCGGCAGGAGTCCTCATTTTTCTCCATCCAGGATATACATTCCAGAATATGTTTTGAAATATAAGTGAATCGGTCGTTTACGTGCCGAGGAGTTGGTGAGTTCACCCTCTCTCGATTATTTTTGTATTCGTATATACATCTTTAGAGATATACTTTTCACTTTTTGATTCTTTTTTAATAATACCTTGAGGTGAACAAAATCTTGGATGATTGGAATGATGTGTTTGTGAAGGTTAAATACCTTCAGGGGAAATACAAAAAGAAATATGACGGCAAGGTGAAGGATATGAAGACGGTGGAGGATTAATTGGAATAGTGCATAACAGAATTGGCGAATAAGATTACTTCAGCCTCTTCTCAAGATGAGTGGATGGATCGTTTGCATATACAGTTGGTGGAGGCAGAGGCAACAAAAAAACAACAACTGAAAGATCAGCGAATCCTTGAGGCTGAAAGTAAAAAGCTCTTGAACAAGTTGTCGGAGAAGGTAGCTTAACTGTCCCCGTCCGCAGTCGTAGAAGAGTTTAAAAAATCCTACGCCTTCAAGATAATTGTCGAGGATCAATTTCAGGAAGCTAACGACCATTTTTATGATGTAGAGGTGAAGGATTTAGAAGTAGAGCTTATGGAAGATGGCTTCATCAATGGCTTCATGAAGGGCGTTCATGCAGTGCAACGTAAGAATGGAGAGGAGATCGAGGGGTTGACTCCGAGCCAAGGTTATGGTGATCCTTCTCCAAACTCTGACGGTGAAGAATTAGAGAGTGATTTGCAGCAGATTTTCTCTTTGGAGGAGGACGATGATGATCTTAAGATCCTGTAGAACGTTTTTGATGCTTTTGTATTACTTTTGCTTTCGTTATAATGATTGTACGCATTTTTCTGTTATTTGTGTATTTGTACGATGTTTTCAAATGATGCACTTGAAGTTTGTGGGTTTATGTATATATATGAGGTTTCTCTTTTTTATAAGTATATGAGATTGACTCAGGTATTCTAGTAGTCTCTTTTGACTTGCACGAATATGAGATATATCTTTCTTGGATATCATGACCTATCTGAGGTTGTTAATCAAAGCATTTGCTTGATGATTTTAACATGTATGAAGAGGTCGGACCGGATCCCCCTGGGATTGGTCGCCTAGTGATTGATGCAACGTTAGTTGTGTATTTCTCAGATCACAGGTAAAGAGTTCGAGGAGAGGAGATAGCACAGCGATAGAGTGAATATCACATTACTGTATTATATAAAACTTGTACGACAATCCCCTAATAAACTTAGGGATACAAGAAGAAGTGTTCTTCTACAATCAACATATAAAGAGTTGTATGAAAATACTTGAAAGATACAGAGCATAATTATAGAGCAAGACAAATACTATGAATGACATCACACCAAACAGATATTAACATCAACTTCTACTGATAGTACTTGCCATGGTTGCCAACATTCCAAGTTCCAGGAAATATTTTTTCATTGGCATCTTTCAATTTGAAGGTTCCAGTCTTGACCATAGCCGCCACCAAGTAAGGACCTTCCCATAGGGGGAGAGCTTATTGTGTTGAGGGCCTTTTCCAGCAGCTTTGATGCTTTGCATAACTAAATTCCCAATGGAAATAGTTCAAGATTTTACTCTCCGGTTGTAGTGATGAGCAATCCGCCGATGGTATGCAGTGCTCAGAGTGAGGCTTCATCCCTTGCTTGAGGGAGGAGATCTAGATTTGTCCTTAGTTTCTTTTTATTGTTATTGAAGTCAAAAATCTAAACCCTGTTGCTTGGGACTCTAATATTCACTAGTATGATTGCTTATGTACCGAAATAGAGGTTAAATGGAGTCTCTCCTGTAGGAGTCCTGGCCGTGGTGTGGTAAGCCCAGAGGATATTTGGGAGTTCTTCAGCCCATTGCCCCCTAGCCTTCCCTAGGCGAGTCTTCAGTCCTTTCAGAATTATTCGATTTGTATCCTCCATTTGCCCATTTGTTTGAGAATGGGCGACAGCCGTGTGGACGAGTTGAATATGAAAATCTTTACAGAAAGATGTAAATATTTTTCTAGTAAATTGAGTTCTGTTGTCGGTGATGACCTTTGCTGGAATACCGAAGCGACAAATTATATTCTTCCATAAGAACTGTTTGGCATTTGCTTGGATAATTTTTGCTAAGGGTTCTGCTTTCACCCACTTCGTGAAGTATGCTAGGTGCTTTGAAGTGATGCAAGTTCTAGAGCTGGAGTATGGGTGAGATTTGAATACAATTGGCAGTTTTCAATCTTTCATGTAAACGCAAGTGCATCCTGCTTCATTGTAGACCAATAAAGTCCTAGTCTCATAATTTTATAAGCCAATGCTCTTCCTCCTAGGTGCTCTCCGTATACTCCCAAATGAACTTCTTAGAGTGCATAATCAGCTTCTGAAGGAGGGAGACACTTCAGATATGGTCCGGTAAAAGCGCACTTATACAACTCACCACCGATGACGCTGAAGTAAGCTGCTCGTCTTCAAGGTCTCGTTGCAGCCATGGGTTCTTCTGGAAGTACCCCATCTTGTAAAAAAGACAAGATGTGATTTATCCAAGACACCTCCCTTATTTAATCGATAGATTGTATGACCCATGTACCCTGGATACTTGGAAAATGGATCTCCTCAACACACTTTCTTTTGTAGATGTCTCCCATCGTCTATGTTGCAAGTTTTGAATGGGCATCTGCTCTTGCATTTTGCTCTCAGAGAATATGTACGATCTAATATTCTCCTATTCGGGCCAAGAGCAATTTCACAATACTACAATATTGGGCCAGTTGCAGATTAAGGATATCAAATTCTCCCTCCACCTGAGAAGCGACTAGTTATGAATCAGTATGGACTACTAGGGTTTGCACCTCATAATCAACTTCTAGTCTTAATCCAACGACAAGGGATTCATATTCTGCCATTTTGTTTGTTGCTTGAAACTTGAGTTGGAGCCCATTCTCAAGAGTAGTCTTCTGCAGGGAAATTAACAGAATTCTAGCCCCAGTACCAGAAATTCTAGAAGATCTATCAATTTATAATGTTCAACACGAAGGAGAAGACAAAGTATTTTGTTGGACATTAGATACTAGGATGGTGCATTCAACCACAAAATCTGCAAGTGCCTGAGATTTGATATCGGGTTTAGGTAAGTAGTGAATGTCAAATTCTCCCAGTTCTACAGACCACTTGCTTCTAATTTTTTTGCAGAATACTTTTCAGTGGCAGATTCGTATAGACCGCAATTGAGTGGGCTTAAAAGAAAGGGCGTAGCTTTCTGGCAGAATAAACTATCGCCAATGCTGTCTTATCTGCTAAGGAATAAAGCCCCTCTATTTCAAAAATGATTTTACTGACATAGTGGATGGGGCATTTTACAACATTTTCTTCTCCCACCAAGATCGAACTGATGGCTTGGGCTGAAATAGCTATGTATAAATACAACTTCTCTCCAGGCGTTGGTTTTGAAAGTAGCGGCGGGGAAGCCAAATACTTTTGAAGTTGCTCAAAGGCTTCTTGGCATTGATATGTCCATTGAAACTTGGAGTTGCGAGTGCCTCTGAGTACTTTGAAGAAAGGAAAATACTTGTCTCCTGAGCATGCTAGGAAACGAGACAACGCTGCAATTCTCTCATTCAGCCTTTGGACTTCCTTGATGTTCTTCGGCGGCACCAAATCTCTTAATGCCTTGATCTTTTGAGATTGTCTTCAATTCCTCTGTGGGTTACCATAAAACCTAAAATTTTTCTAGAAGTAACTCCGAATGCGCATTTGGCGGGGTTGAGTCGCATATTGTAACATTTCAATAGATAGAAGCACTGCTCCAAGTCGGAGATATGTTGAGATTTTTTGAGACTCTTCACCAACATGTCTTCCACGTACACCTCCATGTTACGTCCAATAAGGGTTTTGAAAACCTTATTCATGAGACGTTGGTAAGTTTCTCCAACATTCTTGAGCTCGAAGGGCATCACCCGATAACAATACAATCCTCTGTCTATTTGAAATGTTGTTGCTTCATCATCAGTCAGATTTATTTTGATTTGGTTGTAACCAGAGTAGGCATCCATGAAACTCAGCATCTGATGTCCAGAGGTGGTATCGACTAACTAGTACATACGAGGAAGTGGAAAGATGTCTTTTGGGCAGGCTTTATTGAGATCTATATAGTGTATGCACATCCTCCATGCTCCGCTCCCCTTTCAAACCATGACAATATTTGCCAACCAAGTAGGATAGTGCACCTCTCGAATGAATCTGGCTTCTAAGAGTTTGTCCACTTCTAGTTCGATCACCTGCTGACGATCTGGTGCAAAATTATGCTTCTTATGGATGATTGGTTTGTGCGTCGGATCGACTTTAAGGGAGTGTATGATTACTTCAGGGTCAATCCCGGGCATATCCGCCGGACTCCATGCAAAAATGTCATGATTTCCTCATAGAAAATCTGTGAATATTTTCTTCTCATCTTGTGAGAGAAGTGACCTAATTTGCACCATCTTTAGAGGATGTTCTTCAAAGAAATATATTGTAGTGAGTTCTTCTTCTGGGAAAGCTCTCTGAGGGATGTCCTCGTTTTAGAGATCAAAGTCCTCAATGTTTAGAGTATCCGTCAGGCGTGATTTAACCTGCCTTAGATAGCATGTTTGTGCTATTTGTTGATCTCCTCATACCACACTAACTCCTGTTGGAGTATGGAACTTCAGCTTTAGGTGAGGGATAGAGGCAATAATCCCATAAATTGACTAGAGTGGCCTCCCAAAGATAGCGTTGGAAGCTGATTCAGACTTTACGACAATGAACTGAACATAGTGTGTAGATTGTCAGGGGAATTCTCCAAGCACAACTGGGAGACTGATTATCCCTTATGCTCATACAGGTCGATTATCAAACCCGTATAGAGGACCTGCAGCGGGTTGAATCTTCTCTCTTATGAGATCCATATTGAGGAAGGTAGAGTAGAACAGGACATCCACGGAGCTACCATTATCCACAAGAATTCTCTTAACATTATAGCACGGGTCACCTATGCCTGCATTGATAATAAGTGGATCTTGGTGAGGGGTTTTTACTCCCTCTAAGATGGAATCATCAAATGTGATGGATTGATCTATGCGAGCTTTCTTTGGAGTTGGAATTTTGTCTACACCTAAAAAGACTTTATCGGATAACAAAGGGCCTCCAACTATTGTCTCCATTTCTCCGATTACTATTCGATTATTCACCAGTGTACTCTGTTGTCGATCTGGCTCCCCAGTGGGACGAGTTTCCTCTCAGGTAGGTGGATCCGAAATAAACTGCCAAAAATAGTCATGACGGATAAGCCTTTCAATTTCCTCCTTCAGTTATCTACAGGCTTCGGTAGTGTGGCCACGACTACGATGAAAGTGGCTGTATTGATCCTGATTTCCTGTATTGGGCTTCAAAGGAAGTGGCAACTTCACCTTATCTTGATCTTGAATAGCCATTAACACATTTGCTCGAGATGCATTGAGAGGAGTGTACTCTTTTTTCCTGTCGAGATTCTCATCATGGCAATAGAGGCCTAGGAAGCAGATTCTTTTTTCCTTGCTACTTTCGTTGTGTGGATGAATTTTTCGCTCCAGGTGCAATTTTGTGCTTCTCGCTAATTTGCTCAAACTGCTTTCTAGAAGCATTTACGGCCTCATCTACAGAGATTTGTGCCTCCAAGCGATGGATCAAATCGGCGTATGAATGTACGGTGTCTCGCATGAGGGCCAAATAAAAAGGGCTAGGGCAAAGGCCTCCAAGGAAGACTCCTCTCAATAGTTCAGGATCCACTCCTGAGATTTTTCGAGCTTCAGTGGAAAATCGTTGAAAGTACTCGCTTAACGATTCTCCTTCATTCTTACGGATTCTAGATAGTTGGGAAGAATCTTTGGCTATTCTTGGGTTAGCTACAAACTGATCGACAAAGGCCTTGGCCAATTCCATAATTGAGGGGATCATTCTGGACAGAAGCGAATTGACCACATTCGAGTCTGTCCTTTTAGGGTGGCTGGAAAGACTTGGCAGAGAATATGCTCAAACTGGTCAGATGTCCCATCATAAGATTCAATGCTGGGTACTTTGAATCCAACCAGATTGGCGTGCTGAAGAATGGCTTCAGTTAGAGGACATGACTTCTGGAAGTCTCTTTGTCGGAGAGCTTGCCTCGCATCCCCCTGGGGGAGCTCTTCCCGTACCAACCTTTGTAGTTTGTGATGCAAAACATTGTGAGGGAGTTCTGTAATATGTGGTTCGGCAGAGCCTTCTAAGAGATCCGGAAGAATGTGAGGCTGTCGAGTTGAGGGAAGAGGATGTGTAGAACTTGCTATATCGGCAAGTTTGTTATCCTGCTATGACTGAGGATGTCTTCTAGGTGGAGGAAGATGAATTTCTGCTCGAAGATGTTCGAATTGAACATCTTCAACCCGTGGTGGATCCTTAGGGAGACGAATTTCTTCCCATTGTGCCAATGCCGGCTGTCGATTCTCTCGCGGGAGTTGAAGAATCTTGTTCTGAGATTCATCCATCTTCCAAATTCTTTGTTCTAAATAAGGTCCTGAAGTCCCTTCTCCAGCAACATTTTTCACCCCAGGATGAAAAGAGGCAAACATCGGGCGTCTATGGTTAATAGACTGATTTCTGGACTAACGAGAATTGGAGCGAAAAGCTCCAATGATACGACTACTGCGCCTGTTGACCATCGTAGCAATAGTGGGATAGTGTTTTCCATAGACAGCGCCAAACTATTGCGGGCTGAAATATACAGGGCAGTAGAGTTTGTAAATTCGCGTCTAAGCATTATACAAATATTCAGCACACAAAGGGTTCAACATCAACCGTCCATTCGCCCATGATCTCAATCCTATTTACAAGTCATACCACTCCAGAAAACTATAAATAAAGCCCTCATTCTTCACAAGAGGACTCAAGTGAAGAGAGAGAAGATGAAGAGAAGAAGAAGAGAAAGGGGAAGGGGAGAATCATCTCCTCCTCAACCACCGCCGGAGCTCTTCCCGCCGTCTAAATACGCTGGAACTCTGTCGGATTTTTGGGAAACGCCGGGATTTTGCAGAACTTTGTAAATTTGTTAGAAACGGATTATAAACTGATCGTCTTGACTTGTAAGACGGATCAACTTTTGTACTTCAAATAAACACTAGTGAAATTACTTCAACTGGGCGTGGCCCAGTGGTTTTTTGCTCTTCCGGGTTTTCCACGTAAAAATCCTCGTGTTCATTCCCTTTTCTGTTTATGTGCTGAATATTCATGCAACGCTCGGACACGAATTCATAAACTCTACCGTCGCATATATTCTAGCCCGCAACAGTTTGGCGCCGTTTGTGGGAACTACTATCCCACAACTTCAAGTATTACTATAATGGTCAACAGAAGTAGCTGTCGCATCATTGGAGCTTCCCACTCCAACTCCCACCAATCCAGAAATACATCTACGAATCTCCGACGCCCGATGTCTACCTTGTTTCATCTTGGAGGATAAAATGCTGCTGGAGAAGGAACCTCAGAACATTCCTTAGAAGAGAGAATCCGAAAGATGGATGAATCTCATAATGAAATCCTTCAACTCCTACGGGAGACTCGGCAACCGGCACTAGAACAACAGAAGGAAGTTCTTGTCCCTCGAGATCCATAACGGGTTGAGGATGTTCAATTCTAACATCTTCAAGCAAAATTTCATCCACCTCTGCTAAGGAGTCATCTAAAATCACACAAGGATAACGAACTTGCCAATATAGTAAGTTCTACACATCCTTCGCCCACAACTCGGCAACCTCGCACTCTTCCAGATCTCCCAAAAGACTTAGTTCAACCACATGTTGCTAAGTTCCCTTGCAACGCCCTCCGTTATGAACTGTGGAGATTAGTACGGAAAGAGTTCCCTCGAGAAGATATGAGGCAAACTCTCCAACAGAGAAACTTCTAGGATTCATCACCTCTAATTGAAGCATTCTTTAGCACCCATTCCAGTTGGATTCAAAGTACTGAACGTCGAGTCCTGCGATAGGATGTCCGACCCGTATGAGCATATCATATTAAACGAGCATCGGACGCACTCCTTTGCTAGGTTTTTCCTGCCACCCTTAAAGGACAGGCTAGAACGTGGTTCCCGACTGGGGGCAGTTTTTGCTCCAACCCCAAAAGATTGTTCATTTCAACTTCTTGACTTCGGCCATTGCTTCATTAATTTCATGGAAATTAGAACCAGATTGGGGGGCAACTTCTACTCCAACCATTATCAATAAAATCCCTCCAATACTTCCAACATAAAGATGATATGTTAGGAAAATCTCAACAAATTCAAGGATACCTCCGATAAATAATAAACTTCATACAGTCCCCTGCTGGACTTCTACTCCTTTGGAAAGGTCTTGATCTTGACCTCAAAAAGGCAGTAACGGTCTAAAGATAGGTCCTTTTTTATCTTTGATTTGGGATACACGCGGCGTTCTCCCCATCCCAATCAAAGCAAAATCAATCCCAGGGGGATTCGATTTGACATCTTCCACACAGGTTAACGTTGTCGAGTAAAGGCTCCGACATACAACCTCGGAAAGGTCTCACATCCTTGGTGGATTCTCTCGACGTCTTTCACATAGGTTAACGTCATCTAGCGAGGCTCTGACATACAACATCGCTTAGGTATCAAGTCCTTGCTCTCGACCTCTTCCACACATGTTACCGTTGTCTAGCAAGGCTCTCACATACAACCTCAGATAGGTTTCAAGTCCTTGGTAGATTTTCTCGACCTCTTCCATACAGGTTAACGTCATCGAGCAGGGCTCTGACATACAACCTTGGATAGGTCTTAAGTCCTTGGTAGATTCTCTCGACCTCTTCCACACAGGTTAACGTCATTGAGCGAGGCTCTAGCATACAACCTCTGATAGGTTTCAAGTCCTTGGTAAATTATCTCAACCTCTTCCATACAGGTTAACGTCATTGAGCAGGGCTCTGACATACAATCTCGGATAGGTCTCACGTCCTTGGTGTTTTCTCTGAACCTCTTCCGTATAAGTTATAATTGACAAGCAACAAATAATTTCAAAACAGTCAAATATCAGTGACTTCTTCTCTACTGCATATTGAAGCATCTTATATAACTTCTTCTTCAAAGAAAGATTATAATTTTGTTTTCGTCTGGACTCAACTCAGTTAACATTATACATTTGTTGATAGAATGTCAGCATAACACACTGCTCAACCCCTTGACTCAGGGATATCTGATGTTAGTACACTTCAGTATATATGCATATTGTGTCAACAAAATGCCACAAGTCTACCACCATCATTGGCCCTTCATCTGATATTTGCTGGCGGCCCCCCACTTCATATCAGGCATCATCGACTTCTCGCTCGATTACTACTTGCAGTGTACCCTCGAACTCTCTCCTTCAGCTTTACACTCGATTGTTGACTGCTAATGGGCATAACCTCGATCATCCATCATCAACAGACTTCTGCTCAAACAACATCAAACTTTTCCCCGTATACTCATCACTTATGGTTCTCCTCCAAGAGACTATCACCGCCAGATCTTATCAAATTACCCTTTCATACAAGCAGCAGTTGATCATCTTCCGTCAAGGGTTATCTATTCAGAAGATAGCCTCTCATCGTGACTTCTTCTACATAAGAGAGGGGCACTGAAGCTTGATAGGGGAATGCCTCCTATCTACGATAATGGAATGCCTCCAATGCAACAAAAAGAGGGGGGGGGGGGGGGGGAATTCCTTCGCTTCTGCGTAAGAAGAGGGGCACTAATTCGAGTAGGGGAAATTTTCCACTCGAAATTAGTGGGAGGCCTCAACCATCAGAAAGCCAGGGGGGAAAGAAAAGAAGAAGAAAAATCCCTTCGCTTCTACGCAAGAAATTGGGTGCTAATTCAAGCAGGGGAAATTTCCCACTCAAAATTAGCGGGAGGCCTCAATCATAAAATAACCAGGGGGGAAAGAAAATAAGAAGAAAATTCTCTTCGCTTCTGCGCAAGAAGAGGGGCGCTAATTCAAGCAGGAGGAAACTTCCCACTCAAAATTAGCGGAAAGCCTCGACCTCTAGAAAGTCGGGGGGGAAAGAGAAGCAAAAAAAAAATCCCCTAACTTCTGTACAAGAGGAGGTGAGCTAAGTCGAGCAAGAGAAATTTCCCACTTGAAAATAGCGGAAGCCTCAGCTATGAGATAGCTAGAGGGTGAAAAGGAGAAGGTGCAATTTTACTAAAGTCCTAAGGGGCCTATTTATAGGTTTTTGAGAGAAAAGGTGGGGGGGGGGGGGGGGGGTGTTATTTCCATTTTCAAAATCTCTAATTTTTCTAAATTTTTTTTTTATTATTTTTTGGGATTTTTTCGGAAGTTTTTGGGCCAAAAATAGTAAAAAATGGCATTTTTACACGAGTGGGCCCCATTTAAGTCGGTGGCAGCGAACCGACTCGTGAAAATTGCGCCGATCCATGGACATTTCACACAGATCATTGCCAGCCGCATAGCAATGCATGAACTTCTCGCAAGGTCGGCCGCCGGCGACGGTAGCAGTGGTTACTACTGCAGCACAACAGCGGAGCGAGCCCAGCGCGCGGCCCGCGCAGTGGGCCAGGCGGTCCCAGGCTTGCGCAGGTGGGCCCAGGTGCAAGCTGTATAGCAGGCCAAGCAAGCCATGCACAAGCCAAGCAGGTCTAGGTGCGTGCAGGCGGGCCCAGGCGCGGGCCGCAAAGCGAGCCAGCGGGTCGATGGGCTCTGAGCGCGTTTTTGTGCCGCCGGCAAAGTTGGCCCGGTCCATTCAAGATCCATATTTTTACCCTGAAAAGAATAAATTAAACATTTTTTGGATCCCCGAGACAATTTTTCAACGTTCTGAACTCAATTTTGACACTTCCTAAGCTCAACAGTACCTCTACAACCAAGCTTATACAAATGTTCAACTCTTGGAACACAAATTTTGCGATTCGGCAAATGTAAAATTTCGGGACAAGTATTTTCAGACTCGTAGAGTTTCAACATCCGAAAATAGGGGGGCAACTGATACATCATCACAAAATTATCTTGGTCGGGCACGAAACTCGAGGCAAAAAGCTAGTTGGAAACTTCAAAAATTAAATTTGAGAGCTCCCAAACTTTGATTTCAGCGAGCTTATAGTCAAACTGAGCGTCTCGGAAATGCAAACCCAATGACACCAAATTAAACCCAATCTAAGCCCAAATGGGTCCAAATCAAAGACTCAAAATTCTATAGGAAGATTCAAACCACAATTCGAGTTACCAAATGGTCTTCAATTTTAACGAGATTATACTCGAATCGAACGGATTGACGATACAAATCCTATGAGCCAAACATCGCCAATTTCTGACATTACTAAGGCCATTAAATGTCCAACGAACGGTGAATGATCGAAGGGTTCAACATCAACCGTCCATTCGATCACTCTCTATTCGCCCCTGATCTCACACCTATTTACAAGCCATGCCAATCCAAAAAACTATAAATAGAGTCCTCATTCTTCACAAGAGGACTCAAGAGAAGAGAGAGAAGAAGAAGAGAAAGTGAAAAGGGAGAATCATCTCCTCCTCGACCACCGCCGGAGCTCTTCTCACCGTCTGAATACGCCGGAACTCTGCCGGATTTTTGGGAAATACCGAGATTTTGTAAAACTTTGTAACTTTGTTAGAAGCTGATTGTAAACTAATCATCTTGACTTATAAGAAGGATCAGCTTTTGTACTTCAAACAAACATTAGTGGAATTACTTCAACTAGGCGTGGCCCCGTGATTTTTTCCCTCTTCCGGGTTTTCCACGTAAAAATTCTGGTGTTCAACGTTCAGACGTGAATTTACAAACTCTACCGCCGCGTATATTTCAGCCCGTAACAGTCATAATTGTGACCACATGTGAATAGCCAAGTGATTTTTTTGTGAGCTACCTGATACTTCTGATGTTGAACGACATCGAAGCAGTTTGAGAATTTACATCGTCCACCCTCTACTCGAAAGTTTGGTGTCATTTATGGGAAACACTATCCCACTACTGCTACGATGGTCAACAGGTGCAGCAGTCGTATCGTTTGAGCTTCTCGCTACAACTTTCATCAGTTCAGAAATCAGACTATTAACCATAGACGCTCGATGTCAGCCTCTTTTCATCCTAGGGGGCAGAATACTGCCGGAGAAGGGACTTCAGGACCTTCTTTAGAAGAAAGAAATTGGAAGATGGAACTTCAAATCCTGCGAGAGAATTGAAAGCCGGCATTGGCGCAATGGGAGGAAATTCTTCTCCCTCAAGATCCACCACGTGTTTAAGATGTTCAATTAGAACATCTTCGAGCAAAAATTCATCTTCCTCCACCTAGAAGACATCCTCAGTCACGATAGTATACTGAACTTGCTGATATAGCAAGTTCTACACATCCTCTGCCCTCAACTCGACAGCATCACATTCTTCCAGATCTTCTAGAAGGCTCTGCCCAACCACACTTTGCGGAACTCCCTCACAATGTTCTACATCACGAACTATAAAGGTTGGTATGGGAAGAGTTCCCCCAGGGGAATGCATGGCAAGCTCTCCGACTGAGAGACTTCTAGGAGTCATCTCCTTTAACTGAAGCCATTCTTCTGCACCCCATTTCGGTTGGATTCAAAGTACCCAGCATCAAATCTTACGATGGGACATCTGACTCGTTTGAGCATATCGACATCTACAGAACCATTATGAACATTCAGCGAGCATCAGACGCCCTTCATTGCCAAGTCTTTCTACCACCCTAAAAGGACAGGCTCGAACGTGATTCTATTCGCTTCTGTCCAGAATGATCCCCTCATTTATGGAGTTGGCCAAGGCTTTTGTTGAGCAGTTCGTAGCCAACCAAAGAATAGCCTAAGATTCTACCCATCACTCTAGAATCCATCAGAATGAAGGAGAATTGTTGAGGGAGTACATTCAATGATTTTCCACTGAAGCTCGATAAATCCCAGTAGTGGATCTTGAACTATTGAGAGGAGTCTTCCTTTGAGGCCTTCGCCCTGGCCCTTTCTATTCGGCCCTCATGCGAGACACCGTACATTCATACGCTGATTTGATCCATCGTGTGGAGGTGAAAATCTATGCAAATGAGGCCATATACGCTCATAGAAAGCAATTTGAGCAATCTAGCCAGAAGCGAAAGATTGCACCTGGAGCAAAAATTTCATCCACACAAAGAAAAAAGAAAGGAAAAAACAATCTATCTCCTAGGCCTTCATTGCCACGACGAGAACCTCGACAGGAAAAAGAGTACACTCCTCTCAATGTATCTCGAGCAAACATGTTAATGGCTGTTTGAGATTAAGATACGGTGAAGTGGCCACATCCTTTCAAATCGAATACAATAAATCATGATCCATACATCTACTTTCATTGTAGTCGTGGCCACACTACCGAATCCTGTAGACTACTGAAGGAGGAAATTGAAAGGCTTATCCATCAAGGCTATCTTCAGCAGTTTATTATGGATCCACCTACCCGAGAAGAAACTCATCCCTCTGGGGGGCAAGATCGACAATAGAGGCCATTGGTGAATAATCGAATAGCAGTTGGAGAGATTGAGACAATAGCCGGAGGCCCTTTATTATCCGACAAAGTATTTTTGGCTGTAGACAAAATTCCAACTCCAAAGAAAGCTTGCATAGATCACTCCAACACTTTTGATGATTCCAACTTGGAGGGAGTAAAAACCCCTCACCAAGATTTGCTTGTTATCAATGCAGGAATAGGTGACCTGTGCTACAATTTTAAGAGAAATTTTGTGGACAATGGTAGCTCCGTGGATGTCCTGTTCTACTCTACCTTCCTCAATATGGGTCTCACACGAGAGAAGCTTCAACACGCTGTAGGTCCTTTGTACGAGTTTGATAATCGACCTATACGAGCAAAAAGGATAATCAGTCTCCTAGTTGTGCTTGGAGAATTCCCTCGATAATCTACACACTCTGTCGAGTTCATCATTGTAAAGTCTGAATCGGCTTACAATGCTATCTTTGGGAGGCCACTCCAGTCAATTTTTGGGATTATCGCCTCTATCCCTCACCTCAAGCTAAAGTTCTATACTCCAACAAGAGTTTGTGTGGTATGCGGAGATCAACAATTAGCACAAACCTGCTATCTTAAGCAGGTCAAATCACGCCTGATGGATACTCTAAACATTGAGCACTTTGATCTCCGAAATGAGGACATCCCTCAGAGAGCTTCCCTAGTAGAAGAACTCACTACTGTATCTATCTCTGACGAACATCCTCTAAAGATGGTGTAAATTGGGTCACTTCTCTTAGAAGATGAGAAGAAAATATTCATAGATTTTCTATGAGAAAATTAGTACATTTTTGCATGGAGTTCGACGAATATGCCTGGGATTGACCCTGAAGTAATCATAAATTCCCTTAAAGTTGATCCGGCGCACAAACCAATCATCCAGAAGAAGCAGAATTTTGCACCAGATTGTTAGCAGGTGATCGAACAATAAGTGGACAAACTCTTAGAAGCCAGATTCATTCGAGAGGTGCACTATCCTACTTGGTTGGTGAATGTTGTCATGGTTCGAAAGGGGAGCAAAGGATGGAGGATGTGCATTGACTATACATATCTCAATAAAGCATGTCCAAAAGATAGCTTTCCACTTCCTCGTATCGACCAGTTTGTCGATACCACCTCTGGACATCAGATGTTGAGTTTCATGGATGCCTACTTTGGTTACAACCAAATCAAAATGAATCCGACTGATGAAGAACCAGCAGCATTTCAAACATATAAAGGATTGTATTATTATCAGGGTGATGCCCTTTGGGCTCAAGAATGTTGGAGCAAATTACCAACGCCTCATGAATAAGGTTTTCAAAACCCTTATTGGACGTAACATGGAGGTGTACATGGATGACATGTTTATAAAGAGTCTCAAAAAATCTCAATATATCTCCAACTTAGAGCAATGCTTCCATCTATTGAGACGTTACAATATGTGACTCAAACTCGCCAAATGCGTCTTCAGAGTCACTTTTGGAATTTTTTTGGGTTTTATGGTAACCCACAGAGGAATTGAAGCTCATCCCGAAAAAATCAAGGCATTAGGAGATATGGTGCCGCGAAAGAACATCAAGGAAGTCCAAAGGCTGAATGGGAGAATTGCAGCATTTTCTCGTTTCCTGGCACACTCATGAGATAAGTATCTACCTTTCTTCAAAGTACTCAGAGGCGTTCGCAACTCTGGGTTCCAATGGACAAATAAAAGCCAAGAAGCCTTCGAACAACTACGAAAGTATTTAGCTTCCCCGCCGCAACTTTCTAAACCAACACCTGAAGAGAAGTTGTATTTATACATAGCTGTTTCGGCCCAAGCCATTAGTTCGGTCTTGGTGCGAGTAGAAAATGCAGTACAATGCACCATCTACTATTTCAATAAAATCCTCATTATTATCAAATAATACCTAGCAATATCGAGCAAAAACTGAATTTTTTGGCGGTGGGAGGACGTATCTCTACGTTAGGTGGGAGGACGCAATAAAAATTCCTAAAATAGAGGGGTGTTATCCCTTAGCAGATAAGACATCATTGGCGTTTGTTTATTATGCCAGAAAGCTACGCCCTTACTTTCAAGCCCACTCAATTGGAGTATATACGAATCTACCGTTGAAAAGTATTTTGCAAAAACCAAAAGCATTGGATAGGCTTGTCAAGTGGTCTGTAGAACTGGGAGAATTTTACATTCACTACAAACCTAGACCCGATTTCAAATCTCAGGCACTTGCAGATGTCGTGGTTGAATGCACCATCCCAGTATCCGATGTCTAACCAAATACTTTATCTCCTCCTACGTGTTGGACGTTATATGTTGATGGATCTTTTGGAAGTTCTGACACTAGGGCTTGAATTCTGTTAATTTCCCCGCAGAAGACTACTCTTGAGTATGGGCTCCGACTCACGTTTCCAGCAACAAATTACATGGCAGAATATGAAACACTTATCACTGGATTAATCCACCCCGAGAGCAAAATGCAAGAGCAAATACTCTTTCAAAACTTGCAGCATCGACGACGGGAGACTTCTACAAGAGAAAGTGTATTGAGAAGATCCATTTTCTAAGTATCCAGGGTACATGGGTCTTACAATCGATCGATGAAACATGGGAGGTGTCTTGGATCAATCACATCTTGTCTTTTTTACAAGATGGGGTACTGCCTGAAGAACCCATGGTGAAAGTTTGTTAGGGATGTTAAGCCCTATAGAACTGGCCCAAAGCTAATTTAAAAGAGAGGTGAATTGGAAAACTTTAAAACCAAAGATAAAAGTAAAACCAATATCACCACATAAAAAACCAACGATGCGGAAATTAAAGTGCGGAATTAATAAAGAAAGAACACACCAGATTTATAGTGGTTCGGTCAAACCTTGACCTACGTCCACACCTTGGAGGCACCCTCCAAGTATTGCACTAACACAAGTGTCTCTCCTTTAGCCCGCACAGCTAGGCGGAGAAGTCCTTACAAAATCACTTCCACCTCTCCCGGTGCGGCGGAGTTTTCGGGTCCTTTGACACCAAAGAGACTTCTTCTTTGGTGAACTTACCTCGAGACAAGCCTTGAATCCGATGGTACTAAGGTGCGAGTTCGCCGGAGCAACCGTGTGGAACCACCTCCACACTCCCTTGAGTCCCCCCTCACAGGATCTTCTCCCTCTCTCAAACTCCACCCTTTCCTCTCTCCCTTTCAAGCTCTCTCTTCAAGTTTTCCCCACAAGAATGAAGCTCCAATGGCTGCCAAAGACTCTTACAAAGTGCCTTGTCATACCTTAAATAGAAGATCTCAAAACGAGCTCATTAATGCAAGTTGCCGACATTATCGTCCAGGACGATAAGTATATCATCCTGGACGATTAGTACAAATTAAGCTCATTAGCCCGGGATGATTTGAGACGATCAGAAGAAAATTTGTTACATCGTCCAGGCCGATCTCACGATCGTCCTGGCTGATTAGTTTAAAACTGATTTCAATCATCCTGATCATCGCCCTGAATACAAGCTGTCCGATGTAGATCGTCCAGGCCATCGTCCTGGCCGATCATTCGATCGTCCCGAACGATGTGATCGTATCAATCAACCATTAATGCTTTCCAAAGATACAAGATCAATTTAGGCATGATTCAGTTAGATCGTCCTAGACGATAATAATATCGTCCTGGCCGATTTGCTAAAACAAAGAATTCCTAAACTGATTATGGCGGCTGATTCTTTCTGAATTGAGATTATCGTCCTGGCCGATACAAGTATCGTCCAGGCCAATCAGTTGACGGCTGCCTTAATGAGGATCCCCTAATTAGGGTTTCTGATTTTGGACAGATCGTCCAGGCCGATAATAATATCGTCCTGGACGATGTTACCAAAAACAGAAATCATATAGGGAGCAAGAGAATTTCTACCAAGTTATAGCCACACCAAATACAACAGACTCAAGAAAGGAAAAAGATTACAAACTGACATAGACCTAGTCTACCCAATCTTGAGCTGGTTCCAAATTGCAGTCTGATCGTATGGACCTGAAACGTTAGCACAAAAGGCAATCACAGAGAAATAAGGAATATTTGCTATCATCAAAATCATAAACCATTGATCCGCAACACATGGCTGCAACGAGACTTCAAACACGAGCAGCAAATTTCTCCATCATCGGTGGTGAGTTGTATAAGCGCGCTTTCACTGGACCATATCTGAAGTGTCTCCCGCCTTTAGAAGTTGATTATACACTCCGAGAAGTTCATTCGGGAGTATGCGGAGAGCACCTGGGAGGAAGAGCATTGGCTTATAAAATTATGAGACAAGGACTTTATTGGCCTACAATGAAGCAGGATGTACTTGAGTTTACACGAAAGTGTGAAAACTGTCAATTGCATTCCAATCTCACCCATACTCCAGCTCTGAAACTTGCATCACTTCAAAGCCCCTCGCCTTTCACCCAGTGGGGAATTGACATAATGGGACCCTTCTCTATATCCACAGGACAACAAAAATTCATTATCCTGGCTGTAGATTACTTCACGAAGTGGGTGGAAGCAGAACCCTTAGCAAAAATTACCGAAGAAAATGTCAAATAATTCTTATGGTAGAATATAATTTGTCACTTCGGTATCCAAGCAAAGGTCGTCACCGACAACGGAACTCAGTTTACTAGAAAAATCTTTACATCTTTATGTAAAGATTTTTATATTCAACTCATCCACATGGCTATCGCCCATCCTCAAGCAATTGGACAAACAGAGGTTATAAATCAAATTATTCTGAAAGGGATGAAGATACGACTAGGGAAGGCAGGGGGGGCAATGGGCTGAAGAACTCCAAATATCCTCTGGGATTATCGTACCATGGCCAGGACTCCCACAAGAGAGACTCTATTTAACCTTTATTTTGGTACAGAAGCAGTCATACTAGTGGATATTGGAGTCCCAAGCAATAGGTTTTAGACTTTTGACTTTAAAAACAATGAGGAGTAACTCAGGACAAATCTAGATCTCCTCCCTGAAGCAAGGGATGAAGCCTCACTCAGGGTCGCTGCATACCATCGGCGGATTGCTCGTCACTACAACCAGAGAGTAAAACCTCAAACTATTTCCATTGGGGATTTAGTTCTGCGAAGCATCGAAGCTGCGTGAAAAGGACCTCAACGTAATAAGCTCTCCCTTATATGGGAAGGTCCTTACTTGGTGGTGGCTATGGTCAAGCCTGGAATCTTTAAATTGAAAGATGCCAATGAAAAAATGCTTCCCCAAACTTGGAATGTTGGCAACCTTCATAAGTACTATCAATAGAAGTTGATGTTACTATCTATTTTATGTGATGTCATTCGTAGTATTTGTCTTGCTCTATAGTTATGCTTTGTATCTTTCAAGTTTTTTTTGTACAAATCTTTATATGTTGATTGTAGAAGAATACTTTTTCTTATATTCCTAAGTTTATTAGGGGATTGTCATATAAGTTTTTTATAATACAGTAATGTAATGTTCACTCTGTCATTGTGCTATCTCCTCTCCTCGAACTCTTTTCCTGTGATCCAAAAATACATAACTAATGTTGTATCTCAATCACTAGGTGACCAATCCCAGGGTGATCCTGTCCGACCTCTTCCATACAGGTTAAAATCATCAAGCAAATGCTTTTATTAATAACCTCGGATAGGTCAGGATATCCAAGAAAGATATCTCTCATATTCATGCAAGTCAGAAGAGACTACTAGAATATTTGAGTCAATCTCATATACTCATAAAAAAGAGAAACATCATATATATACATAAAACCCACTAACTTCAAGTACATCATTTAAAAACATCATACAAATATACGAACATCAAAAACACACGTACAATCATCATAACTAAAGCAAAAGTAATACAAACAGCATCAAAAAAGTTATATAGTATCTGAAGATCATCATCGTCCTCATCCAAAGAAAAAATCCTCTGCAAATCACTCTCCAATTCTTCACCGTCAGAGTCTGGAGATAGATCACCAAAAGCTTTGCTTGGAGTCAACCCCTCGATCTCCCCTCTGTTCTTACGTTGCACTGCACGAACGCCCTTCATGAACCCTATGATGAAGCCATCTTTCATAAGCTCTGCTTCTAAAGCCTTCACCTCTACATCATAAAATGGTCGCGAGCTTCCTGAACTTGATCCTCGATAATTATCTTTAAGGCGTAGGATTTTTTGAACTTATCTACGGCTGCAGACGTGGACAGTTGAGCTACCTTCTTCGACAACTTCTTCAAGAGTTTCTTATTTTCAGCCTCAAGGATTCGCTGATCTTTCAGTTGTTGTTTATTTGTTTCCTCTACCTCCACTAACTGTATATGCAAATGATCTATCCGCTCATCATGAGAAGAGGCTGATGTAATCTTATTTGCCAATTCTATTCTGCACTGTTCTAGTTAATCATCCACCATCTTCATATCCTTCACCTTGTCATCGTATTTCTTCTTGTATTCCCCTTGAAGGTAATTAACCTTCACAAACACATCATTCCAGTCATCCAAGATTTTGTTCACCTCAAGGTACTATTCAAAAAGAATCAACAAGTGAAAAGTATATCCCTAAAAATGTATATACAAATACAAGGAAAATGGAGAGAGGTTGAACTCACCAACTCCTCGGCACGTCGACGACCAATGCACTTATGTTACAGAACATCCTCTGGAATGTATATCCTGGATGGAGAAAAATGAGGACTCATGCCTGCAACTGCCAAAATTTCATTCGACTTATTCTTCTTTGGAACCTATAAATCTTCCATTCCCTCAGGTCGCTTGGATTGATTTTTTTGGGTCTCCGGAACTTTCACAGACTTCTTCAACTTTTGTGCATTCGACCTACCTGCATGAGTGGATAGTCCCACATTGAATAAATATTCTTTTTCTATGCATTTACTTAAACAACGCATGTCATAACGGAAATCATCAATATTAGGAAGCTTCAGCATCCTCAATAAGTCTTCTGCTTCAATATTAAGGGGGATAGATAACTCCTTCAACGTTCCCCATTTTTCTTGGAGGCCCAATCTTTCTGCACAAAGAATAAGTCGCTAACCCAGTCTTTAGACGGATCCCTGGAATAAATATCCAACCACTTGGATCTGAAAGAGATACGACCCTATGTATCAGTATAGATACGGCCCATCCGAGCTAGGCAATCCAAAGACAATACCACTCTACAATATTTGAAAAATGCAATCAGGCCCACTACGACCGACATAGCCCGAAAGGAAAATTGAGACAAACTAAATCCGCAGAACGTCAAAATATCAATCAGTTCAGGAGGCGGTGGAAATCGCAACCCCGATCGTAAACTAAACTAGTATACCGTTACGTATCCCGACGGAGGAAAGTAGGCACGATCAGATCTTGCCGGCACCTTCATCACCAACTCATTAGGAAAATGGAACTTTTTCCTAGAAGAGATGAAAGAATCTTTAGTGATTGTGGAGATAACATCATCAGCCCTCGTTGTCTTATGAATCTTCTTTGAACCCTCAGAACGGACAGAAGGATGATATTGGGGGCCATAAGATAACAAGGTATTTACCGGAAGGAGTCCTCATTTTTCTCCATCTAGGATATATATTCTAGTGAATGTTCTGAAACATAAGTGCACCGGTCATCGACGTGCCGAGGAGTTGGTGAGTTCACCCTCTCTCAATTTTCTTTGTATTTGTATATACATCTTCAGGGATATACTTTTCACTTGTTGATTCTTGTTGAATAGTACCTTGAGGTGAAAAAAATCTTGGATGACTGGAACAATGAGTTTGTGAAGGTTAAATAGCTTCAGGGGAATACAAGAAGAAATACGACGGCAAGGTGAAGGAGTTGAAGATGGTGGAGGATCAACTGGAACAGTACAGAATAGAATTGGCGAATAAGATTACTTCAGCCTCTTCCTAGGAAGACCGGATGGATCGTTTGCATATATAGTTGGTGGAGGCAGAGGCAACAAAAAAACAACAACTGAAAGATCAGCGAATCCTTGAGGCTGAAAATTAGAAGCCCTTGAACAGGTTGTCGGAAAGGGTAGCTCAACTGTCCCCGTTCGCAGCCGTAGAAGAGTTCAAAAAATCCTACGCCTTCAAGATAATTATAGAGGATCAAGTTCAGGAATCTCGCAACCATTTTTATTTTGTGGAGGTGAAGGCTTTAGAAGCAAAGCTTATGGAAGATGGCTTCATCAAATGCTTCATGAAGGGCGTTTGTGCAGTGCAACGTAAGAACAGAGGGGAGATCGAGGAGTTGACTCCAAGCCATGCTTTTGGTGATCCTTCTCCAGACTCTGACGGTGAAGAATTGGAGAGTGATTTGTAGAGGATTTTCACTTTGGATGAGGATGATGATGATCTTCAGATATTATATAACTTTTTTGATGCTGTTTGTATTACTTTTACTTTCGTTATGATGATTGTACGCTTGTTTCTATTGTTCGTATGTTTGTACGATGTTTTCAAATGATTTACTTGAAGTTTGTGGGTTTTATGTATATATATGATGTTTCTCTTTTTTATGAGTATATGAGATTGACTCAAATATTCTAGTAGTCTCTTTTGACTTGCACGAATATGAGAGATATCTTTCTTGGATATCCTGACCTATCTGAGGTTATTAATCAAAGTATTTACTTAATGATTTTAACCTGTATGGAAGAGGTCGGACCGGATCCCCCTGGGATTGGTCGCCTAGTGATTGAGATATAACGTTAGTTATGTATATTTTGGATCACAGGAAAAGAGTTCGAGGAGAGGAGATAACATAGTGACAGAGTGAAAATCACATTACTGTATTATAAAAAACTTGTACGACAATCCCCTAATAAACTTAGGGATACAATAAAAAGTGTTCTTCTACAATCAACATATAAAGAGTTGTACAAAAAAACTTGAAAGATACAAAGCATAACTATAGAGCAAGACAAATACTACGAACGATATTACATAAATTAGATAATAACATCAACTTCTATTGATAGTACTTACGAAGGTTGCCAACATTTCAAGTTCGGGGATGCATTTTTTCATTGAAATCTTTCAATTTGAAGATTCGAGGCTTGACCATAGCCGTGACCAAGTAAGGACCTTCCCATAGAGGGGAGAGCTTATTACGTTGAGGGCCTTTTCACGCAGCTTCAATGCTTTGCAGAACTAAATCCCCAATAGAAATAGTTTGAGGTTTTACTCTCTGTTGTAGTGACGAGCAATCCGCCGATGTTATGAAGCGACCCTGAGTGAGGCTTTATCCCTTGCTTCAGGGAGGAGATCTAGATTTGTCCTGAGTTTCTCCTCTTTGTTATTAAAGTCAAAAGTCTAAACCATATTGCTTGGGACTCCAATATCCACTGGTATGACTGCTTCTGTACCGAAATAGAGGTTAAATGGAGTCTCTCATGTAGGATTCCTAGCCATGGTGCGATAAGCCTAGAGGATATTTGGGAGTTCTTCAGCCCATTGCCCCCCCAGCCTTCCCTAGGCGTATCTTCAGTCCTTTCAGAATGATTCGATTTGTAACCTCTGTTTGCCCTTTTGCTTGAGGATGGACGATAGCCGTTTGGACATATGAAAATCCTTACAGAAAGATGTAATGATTTTTTTAGTAAACTGAGTTTTGTTGTCAGAGATGACCTTTGCTGGAATGCCGAAGTGACAAATTATATTCTTTCATAAGAATTATTTGGCATTTGCTTCGGTAATTTTTTTAAGGGTTCTGCTTCCACCCACTTTGTGAAGTAATCTACAGCCAGGATAATGACTTTTTGTTGTCCTGTGGCTATAGAGAAGGGTCCCATTATGTCAATTCCCCATTAGGCGAATGGTCAGAGGCTTTGAAGTGATGCAATTTCCAGAGCTAGAGTATGGGTGAGATTGGAATGCAATTAACTATTTTCACACTTTTGTATAAACTCTAGTGCATCCTGTTTAATTTTAGGCCAATAAAGTCCTTGTCTCATAATTTTATAAGCCAATGCTCTTCCTCCCAGGTGCTCTCCGCATACTCACGAATGAACTTCTCGGAGTGCATAATCAGCTTCTGAAGGTTTGAGACACTTCAGCTATGGTCTAGTGAAAGAGTGCTTATACAGCTCACCACCGATGATGGTGAAATTTTCTACTCATCTTTGAAGTCTCGTTGTAGCCATGGGTTCTTCAGGCAGTACCCCATCTTATAAAAAAGTCGAGATGGGATTGAACCAAGACACCTCCCTTATTTCATTGATCGATTGCATTACCCATGGACCCTGGATACTTGGAAAATGGATCTCCTCAACACACTTTATCTTGTAGATGTCTCCCGTCGTCGATGTTGTAAGTTTTGAAAGAGCATCTACTCTTGCATTTTGTTCTTAGAGAACATGTACGATCTGATATTCTCTTATTCGAACCAAGAGCAATTTCACAATAATGCAATATTGGGCCAGTTGCGGATAGTGGATATCAAATTCTCCCTCCACATGAGAAGCGACTAGTTTTGAATTAGTCTGGACTACTAGGTTCTTCACCTCACAATCAACTGATAGTCTTAATCCAGCGATAAGGGCTTCATATTCTGCCATGTTGTTTGTTGCCAAAAACTTGAGTTGGAGCCCATACTCAAGAGTAGTCTTCTGTGGGGAAATTAACAGAATTCTAACCCCAGCGCCAGAACATCCAGAAGATCAATTAACATATAACGTCCAACAAGGAGGAGAAGACAAAGTATTTGGTTGTGAAATTACTAAACGACAAGAGGGGGGGTGAATTGTAAAAACTTCTTAATAATAAGCTTAACCCTAAACAAGAGTTCTAATTTTTTTGTTGTTTTTGAAACTTTAAAACAGAGATTTATGCAATTTTTCTTTCACAAAATTTCACATGCAATAGATATGACAAATTTAAAATGCAAGCAAAAAGTAAACAACAATAAGGAAAGAACACACCAAGAATTTTATAGTGGTTCGGTCAAAATATGACCTACGTCCACTCCCCGGAGTCCTCCACTCCGGGATTTTCACTATCAAAATAGTTCTCCTTTTGCCCCCCTCGGCAAGGCGGAGAAGCCTGTACAAACCTCCCTTTCACCAACCGGCGTGGCGGAATACCAAACTCTATTTTCACCCTCTTGGCGACGGCAGAGAACCTTCTCATTTTTCTCCCTCCTGGAGAAGGCAGAGAACCTCGAGGTAACGGATGTAGACGAGCCTTTCCCTTGGAGATCCTTCCTCAAATCCTTCTCGGGCCACAGGAGGAGCAAGATGCAGCAAGCTTGGAGCAACCGTGTGATCTCCCTCACACCTCTTCTCCCTCACAACGCTCACCTCCTCCTTCCTCTCTCAACCCTCAAGAATTTCTCTAGAGTTTTCTCCCTTGGAATCCCTCTCTAACCACGTTCACCCCCTCTGTAATTCTTACCCAAAAAGAGTTGATTGACATCTAAAAACGGGCTCCAAAAACCTCTGATTTCAAAATTAGTCGTTACTGTTCGTACAGTACGATTCAACATCGTACAGTACAATCTTCACAAACAGCCGTCGTCCTGGTACGAAGATGTACGAACAATATAAAAATAAATCGTACTGTACGATATAATATCGTACGGTACGATCCAACAAGATACTACTCGTACAGGACGATGGTCTGGACGATCGGATGTCGTCTCTGTTCATCGTATGGTACGATTACTATCGTATAGTATGATGTTCAAATTTTCATTAGCCCTGGATTACATGCACTAATCACGGGTTAATTTAAGTAAGTATTAAAAACTGATCGTACAGTACGAACGGCGCAAAATCACTTACTTAAACTATGTCACGGCTAGGGTTTTGGATCTGAACATATCGTACAGTACGAAAGACTTCGTATAGTACGATCTATTTACAGAATTGTCCACATAGCTTGGATCGTACAGTACGAAATAAAATCGTACAGTACGATCTACAGAGAAGAATTTTAGTTATTTTTGCAGTTAAAAAAGAACTCTCCCCCTGTGTGTGTGCATGGTTGCTCTTACTCTTACGCATTTTGTGGCCAGACTCAATAAAGTAAAAAATATAATAAATGAAAAATATAATATTTGACTCATACTCCTAATCTACCCGGTCTTGAGTCTTCCTTTCTTCCTGAGTCACTTGTGATCTTCCTGAAATGTTAGTGCTCAAGAAAAATAACAGATAAAATAATAATCAATGAAAAGCAGTTCCAAAACACTCATTATTTGGCATCATCAAAATCTCAAACTCGGGGTCATGGGTTGCAACAATCTCCCCCTTTTTGATGATGTCAAATAATTTGTTGCAAGTACGAAAGAAAACCATTTCTTTTGAAAAACATTTCTTTTGTTATTATTTTTTTTTGTTTTTTTTTTTGAATTAAACACAAGAAAAAAAAGGTACTACAAGTAAATACGAAATAAAAGATACTGCATTTAGAAAAATAGGCATTACAACATTACAACAAACTTCTCCCCCTTTTGACAGCACAAAAAGGAGGAGCAACTAAAAGCAAAAAGTAAGAGAAGAAAACAAACAGAAACTACAATGCAAACATAAACAAACTAAGCAGACGGGTCCTGATCTGGTGGTGGTGGAGGTGGATTTGGTTGAAAATATTGAAAGAGAGCATCGAAGCGGTGATCAATTGCAGTGAATCGTTCGCCAAACCACTGCATATCAGTCTCGTGTTGGTGATGCTGTTCTTGAATATGCATGTCGAGACGAGTCTGCAGCTGGTCGAAGCGGGCGACTAAGTCATCATCAGAGTGCGCTGGTGCTGGTGCAAGTGCTCGGGGTGTAGCATGTCGTCGTGGTCGAGCTGGAGCTGCGGCTGGTGCATCTTCTCCTTCTTCTTCATCAAAGACGGGTTCTTCAGGCTCATGACCCCGATGAAAGAGGATACGGAAGGAAGCATCCGTATAAAAAATAGGAAGCATGTCGGGTTCACCAGGGTAGGATAACTGATATTTATGGTAGAGGATATATCCTATTAGGTGACCAAGAGCCAGATTTTGTTTCCGTCAAGTGGTGGGAAGACGAACAAAAGTCATATGCTGAATATAATTGCTAATCAAATCGACCTCATCAAACTTAATGTTGGACATAATAAGGTAAGTAGCGACTGACAAGGTAGGGGTCAGATTGATGCGGTCTCCACCTTTGGGTATGATAGAGGTTCGAAGAACATGTTGAATGATACGGGCATTTCTGGTTAAAGATTGGACTAGAGGCTGGTGTTGATGAAAAACAGTATTCCTAAGGACTCTATTTACATCGCTCCAATCAAAATCATCGGTAAGAAACGAGCGAACCATAGGTCCTTCAGTGGACAGCCCAATATGTTGGGCGATGTCAGCTCTAGTTATTTCAACGGGATGGCCACAAACAAAGGAGTGAAAAGTGGTGTTATCAACAGTGTAGGTGAGGTTGGCGAGAAATTCAAAAAGCAGTTCAGAATTGTATGGAAATGCTAGGGTGAGTAGGAATTGAAAAGTGGTGGAAACAAAGAGGCCCATTACCTCGAAATTTAGAGCGGCCTGATTAAGCATTTTCGAGGGAGAAATTTTGCAAGCCTTGTATCGGTAGTAGGCTTCCTCATTCTCACTATTCAGAAAGCGATCGGGTTGACGATGGGATGAGGACGAGCTTCCGGCAGTCATCCGACCTCGTTTAGACATTGCAAGAGGGCATGAAAACGAAGTGAAGGCTGAGTGAGGAGAGGGTTGAGTGAATTTAACAGCCTAGGCAAGGGTATTTAAAGAGATTTCCATAAATCGTACAGTACGATCGGAGATCGTACAGTACGATATCCAATTAATATTCTGACGGATCGTTTCGGGAAAAGACAGTCAAATCGTACAGTACGATACGTCTCGTACAGTACGATCAGGCGAATATCGATCGTCCCAAGGCCCTCAGTACGACTTTTGACCAAAAGTTTCGTATTGTACGAATAGGTGGATCGTACAGTACGATACGTAATAAATATCGTACCTAACAGCTATTACTCAGATTGTCCTTTTATGATGATGTGGATTGTACAGTACGAAACTAATGGATCGTACAGTACGATACTCAATAATGTCGTACCAACCGGGTTTAATTCGTCCCAATCCGTGCTGACGTGGATCGTACAGTACGAACCGAATGGATCGTACGGTACGATACTCAATAACGTCGTACCAACCGGCTTTGATTCGTCCCAATCCTTATGACGTGGATCGTACAGTACGGTATGGATCGTACAGTACGATGAACAGTCAATGTAAGTGTTGATGTGGTGAGTGTGTGGTGATCAGGAGCAGCCCTAAAGAGATTTTTTTTTTTTTGTTTTTTTTTTGTTTTTTTTGTTTTTTTTTTGTGTTTTTTTTTGTTTTTTTTTTTATGCATTTATATCTATGACACCTAATCTAGTCCTCAAGGTGCTAAAGGTGTCAAAAGCTAATGGTTTTGTGAATATGTCTGCCAATTGATCTCCTGTAGCGATATGATGTAATTATATATCTCCCTTAGCGACGTGATCTCTAATGAAATGATGTCTAATGTCTATGTGTTTCGTTCGAGAGTGTTGAATTGGATTCTTAGAGATACAAATTGCACTTGTGTTGTCACACATGATCGAGATGGTTCCAACAGGTAGTCCAAGATCAAGAATTTGTTGTTTTAACCATAGTACTTGTGCAACACAACTTCCTACCGCAATGTATTCTGCCTCGGCTGTGGAAAGTGCTACTGAGTTTTGCTTCCTACTGGACCAAGAAACTAATGATTGTCCGATGAATTGGCAGGTACCAGAGGTGCTCTTTCTATCTATCCTACATCCTGCGAAGTCAGAATCTGAGTACCCTATGATTTCAAAGGAAGTGCTGTGTCTGGGATACCAAATTCCTAAGTTTGGGGTGCCTAGTAGATATCTAAGAATTCTTTTGACAGCAGTTAAGTGAGACTCTTTAGGATCGGCTTGGAAACGGGCACAGAGGCACACACTAAACATTATGTCCGGTCTACTGGCAGTCAAGTAAAGTAGGGATCCAATCATTCCTCTATATTTTTTCTGATCTATTGGTTTTCCACTAGGATCCTTATCTAATTGGATTGTCGAACTCATTGGGGTGTTCATGGGTTTTGCACTATCCATTTCATATTTCTTTAAAATATCCTTAATATACTTTGATTGGCTAAGAAAGGTTCCATTATCCATTTGTTTTACACTAAAGCCAAGAAAGTAATTAAGCTCTCCCATCATGCTCATTTCAAACTCACTACTCATTGTTTTTGAAAATTCATCGCATAAGTTTTTATCCGAAGATCCAAACAATATGTCATCTACATATATTTGAACAATGAGAATTTCTTCTTTGACCTTTTGTAAAAAGAGTGTAGTATCTACACTACCCTTTTGAAATCCTCTATCCAAAAGAAATGAGCTAAGTCTTTCATACCATGCTCTAGGTGCTTGCTTTAATCCATATAGTGCCTTTTTTAATTTGAATACATGGTTTGGAAATTGTGAGTTTTCAAATTCGGGGGGTTGCTCAACGTAGACATCTTCCTTAATTACCCCATTCAAAAATGCACTCTTCACATCCATTTGATATAACTTAAAGTTTTTGAAGCAAGCAAAAGCTAAGAGCACTCTTATGGCTTCTAGTCTAGCAACCGGGGCAAAGGTTTCTTCAAAGTCTATTCCCTCAATCTGGTTGTACCCCTTAGCTACTAGCCTTGTTTTATTCCTTATTATTGTTCCTGAATCATTCACCTTATTCTTGAAGACCCATTTTGTTCCAACAACACTTTGCTCTTTAGGTCTCTTAACTAACTCCCAAACATCATTCCTGGTGAATTAGTTCAGCTCTTCTTGCATTGCTAGAATCCAGAATTCATCTCCTAAGGCTTGATCTATACTTGTAGGTTCTATCATAGAGATGAAAGCTGAGTGACTAACATCCTTCCTAAGTCCATGCCTAGTCCTTACACCTTCTGATGGGTCTTCTAAATTAACTCTTTAGGATGACTAGAAGAATATCTCCATTCTCTAGGCAAATCTTCCTGAGGTTCGACCCTCTCTCCTAAGGTCATCGTCTCTACTCCTTGAATTGCCTCTATTTCATCATCTTCAATTTTAGATTCTGAGGGCTTATTTGATTCATCAAATACCACATGGGTGGATTCTTCTACTACAAGGGTTCTCTTATTAAAAATTCTATAGGCTTTACCTACAGAAGAATAACCTAAGAAGACACCCTCATCAGACTTGGGATCGAATTTTCCTAAGGGATGTTTACCATTATTTAAGATGAAGCACTTACACCCAAAGACATGTAAATGTGAAAGGTTTGGTGTCCTACCCTTAAGGAGTTCATATGGAGTTTTATTCAGCTTCGATCTAATGTTTACTCGGTTCAAAACATAACAGGCTGTGTTGACTGCTTCTGCCCAAAAGTATCTAGGAAGGGTATACTCCGCTAGCATTGCCCTAGCAGCTTCTACCAAAGTTCTATTCTTCCTTTCTGCTATGCCATTCTGTTGGGGTGTTCTAGGAGCTGAGAAATTGTGCTCTATTCCTATCTCTTGACAGAATGACTCAAATCTATCATTTTGGAACTCTCCACCATGATCACTATGGATTGTTGATATTTCACAACCTAATTTTCGTTGAATCCATGTGGAGAAAACTTTAAATTCCTCAAAAGACTCATTCTTGTGTGCTAAGAATCTTACCCAAGTAAATCTAGTGAAGTCATCTACAATCACAAATCCATAATTCTTTCCACCTAGTCTGGCTGTACTAACGGGTCCAAATAAGTCCATGTGTAGAATTTCTAGTGGCCTAGAGGTGATCACGTCTCTAATTGAGTGAAAGGATGATTTGACTTGTTTTCCTTGTTGGCAAGCATCACATAAGTGATCCTTGGTGAATTCTAACTTAGGTACACCTCTAACTAGGTTTTTCTGAGTGATGTTTCTAAGAGTTTTCATGCTAGCATGACATAGTCTCCTATGCCATAGCCACGAGTCATCAACTATTGTTTTCAAGCAAAATGATTTTGAACTATCAACGCAATCAAGGTCTAACATGTAAACATTGTTAATTCGTTTTCCTTCTAAAATAATTTCATCAAATAAACTAATCAGGCATCTATCAGTAAAGAACTTAACATCAAAACCTTTATCACACAGTTGACTAATGCTAAGTAAGTTATGCTTTAAACCATCAACTAATAAAACATTTTCAATTAAAAAATTCTTAGCATTACCAACGATACCTGAGCCTATCACCTTCCTGGTAGTGTTGTCTCCCAACGTTACTTTGCCTCCAGTTTTGGTCTCCAATAGGATGAACTTCTTCATATCTCCAGTCATGTGTCGCGAGCAGCCACTATCCAGGTACCACATGCTCTCACTAGGTCTTTTGTGAGAGCATCCCTACAATTTCATTCAAAGGTTAGATTTGGGAACCCAAGTGAGTTTGGGTTCCTCCTTATGCTTGCATGAATGAGATGTATGCATGTTATGCTGTGATGGATGCAGTTTAGGTCTCCATACTAAGTGTGTCCTACGGTGAATTGTGCATGTGCGGGCAATGTGACCTAACATGCCACAAGAGAAGCACCTAACACCAGGAAATGGATTTACTAATCTATGAGTATGGTGGTGCCTCTTCCTAGGGTTTTGAAATGCATGCTGTGTTGGGGGTTTTCTAGGGTGGCCTACTGTGAGTGATGCAATTTCATTTTCTAGTTCTTTTATCTTTTCACTATAAGTTTTGTTTTGAGCTGTCAATCCATCAACTTCTATCAATAGCAAGTGCTCACTATGATCTACTTCTAATGCAAGTGCAGTTAGTTTTTCAAACTCTACATCTAGTTCAATATGTGATATTTTCAAGGATTCATGCGCTTCAATTAGTTCAATATGCTTCTTATTTAATGCGTCATACTCATCAAGAAGTAACATGTGATCTTTATCTAAATCAGAATTTTCTTTAACTAAGTTAGCATGCTCAATTTGTAAGGAACTAAATTCAATGTTAAGTTTAGCATGCATTTTCTTCAGTTTCCTATACGAGTCATGAATATTCTCAGAAATAAGCAGTAATTCATCATAAGAAAGTTGACATACCTCATCTTGATCCAATTGATCAAGGTTATCATTAGCCATAAGACACAAATTTGTTACCTCCTCCTCTGCTTCTTCTTCTGATGATTCTGAGGCAGAGTTGGCCCAAAAAGCTTTCTGTGTCTTTGTCTTTCCTCTCTTGTATTTAACTTTGTCATCTCCTTTCTCCTTTGCTGGTTGACTCTTCAGATTAGGGCAATCGGCTCGAAGGTGACCTGGCTTCCTGCACTCAAAGCAAATTGTATCAGATGAAACCTTATTGGACCTTGAGCTCTTACCTTTATTCCAGCTGTTCTGATGACGCTTTTGTTTTCTTTTCAGGAAATTTTTGAACTGTCGGGTCATCAGTGCTATCTCATCATCTTCCTCTCCTGCAGAGCTTTCACTTTCTGAGTTGCTAGCTTTTAATGCCACCGTCTGCTCATTTTTCTTTTCACCTGCATCACTTTGCCTTTGGCTCACTCCTTGCTCGTATGCAATGAGTGACCCAAGGAGGTTATCAATAGAATAAATATTAAGATCTTTAGACTCAGTGATAGCAGTTATCTTAGCATCATAGGAACTAGGTAGGCATCTAAGAATTTTATTCACTTTCTCAGAATTTGAAATTTCTCTACCTAATGCATGCAATGATGTCACAATTTGGGTGAACCTAGTGTACATGTCAGAAATTGTTTCGCTAGGTTTCATACGGAATAATTCATAATCATGCAGTAGAATGTTAAGCCTAGACTGTTTTACTTCGTTTGTTCCTTCGTATGTGATGCACAGTCTATCCCAAATCTCCTTACCAGAAACACAAGTAGATACTCTCATATAGTCCTCAGATTTCAATGCGCAAAAAAAGCAGTTCAAGCACTTAGCATTCAGTTGGGCTAATTCCCTATCCTCATTGCTCCATTCAATAAAAGGTACAGAAGTTTTCAAACCATTAACAATCTTAAACGGTGCAACATATCCATCATTTACTAACATCCACATGCGGTAATCTATAGATTGCAAAAATGTAGACATTCTAATTTTCCAGAAATCAAACGGAATGTTATCAAAAAGTGGTGGACGAGTTATTGAATAACCCTCCGCAGTGTTACGATTACCAAAGTTCGACATGATCGTTTTTTCAAGGTTTTCTAAAACACTATTTTTGAAAACAAGCTCTGATACCAATTGAAATTACTAAACGATAAGAGGGGGGGTGAATTGTAAAAACTTCTTAATAATAAGCTTAACCCTAAACAAGAGTTCTAATTTTTTTGTTGTTTTTGAAACTTTAAAACAGAGATTTATGCAATTTTTCTTTCACAAAATTTCACATGCAATAGATATGACAAATTTAAAATGCAAGCAAAAAGTAAACAACAATAAGGAAAGAACACACCAAGAATTTTATAGTGGTTCGGTCAAAATATGACCTACGTCCACTCCCCGGAGTCCTCCACTCCGGGATTTTCACTATCAAAATAGTTCTCCTTTTGCCCCCCTCGGCAAGGCGGAGAAGCCTGTACAAACCTCCCTTTCACCAACCGGCGTGACGGAATACCACTCTATTTTCACCCTCTTGGCGACGGCAGAGAACCTTCTCGTTTTTCTCCCTCCTGGAGAAGGCAGAGAACCTCGAGGTAACGGATGTAGACGAGCCTTTCCCTTGGAGATCCTTCCTCAAATCCTTCTCAGGCCACAGGAGGAGCAAGATGCAGCAAGCTTGGAGCAACCGTGTGATCTCCCTCACACCTCTTCTCCCTCACAATGCTCACCTCCTCCTTCCTCTCTCAACCCTCAAGAATTTCTCTAGAGTTTTCTCCCTTGGAATCCCTCTCTAACCACGTTCACCCCCTCTGTAATTCTTAACCAAAAAGAGTTGATTGACATCTAAAAACGGGCTCCAAAAACCTCTGATTTCAAAATTAGCCGTTACTGTTCGTACAGTACGATTCAACATCGTACAGTACAATCTTCACAAACAGCCGTCGTCCTGGTACGAAGATGTACGAACAGTATAAAAATAAATTGTACTGTAGGATATAATATCGTACGGTACGATCCAACAAGATACTACTCGTACAGGACGATGGTCTGGACGATCGGATGTCGTCTCTGTTCATCGTATGGTACGATTACTATCGTACAGTACAATGTTCAAATTTTCATTAGCCCTGGATTACATGCACTAATCAAGGGTTAATTTAAGTAAGTATTAAAAACTGATCGTACAGTACGAACTTGTTCGTACAGTACGAACGGCGCAAAATCACTTACTTAAACTATGTCACGGCTAGGGTTTTGGATCTAAACATATCGTACAGTACGAAAGACTTCGTACAGTACGATCTATTCACAGAATTGTCCACATAGCTTGGATCGTACAGTACAAAATAAAATCGTACAGTACGATCTACAGAGAAGAATTTTAGTTATTTTTGCAGTTAAAAAAGAACTCTCCCCCCGTGTGTGTGCATGGTTGCTCTTACTCTTACGCATTTTGTGGCCAGACTCAATAAAGTAAAAAATACAATAAATGAAAAATACAATATTTGACTCATACTCCTAATCTACCCGGTCTTGAGTCTTCCTTTCTTCCTGAGTCACTTGTGATCTTCCTGAAATGTTAGTGCTCAAGAAAAATAACAGATAAAATAATAATCAATGAAAAGCAGTTCCAAAACACTCATTATTTGGCATCATCAAAATCTCAAACTCGGGGTCATGGGTTGCAACAGGTTGGACATCAGATACTTGTATGGTGCATTCAACACCAAAATCTGCAAGTGCCTGAGATTTGATATCTGGTCTAAGTAAGTAGTGAATGTCAAATTCTCCCAGTTCTACAGATCACTTGACGAGCCTACCCGATGCTTCTAGTTTTTGCAGAATACTTTTCAGTTGAAGATTCGTATAGACCCCAATTGAGTGGGCTTGAAAGTAAGTGCGTAGCTTTCTAGCAGAATAAACTAACGCCAATGTTGTCTTATCTGCTAATGAATAACACCCCTCTATTTTAGATAGGATTTTACTGACATAGTAGATGGGTCGTTGTACAGTATTTTCTTCTCACACCAAGACTGAACTGATAGCTTGGGCCGAAATAGCTATGTATAAATACAACTTCTCTCTAGCCATTGGTTTAGAAAGTAGCGACGGGAAAGCCAAATACTTTCGTAGCTGCTCGAAGGCTTCTTGGCATTCATCTGTCCATTGGAACCCAGAGTTACGAGCAACTCTGAGTACTTTGAAGAAAGGCAGATACTTGTCTCCTAAGCATGCCAGGAAATGAGACAACACTGTAATTCTCCCATTCAACCTTTAGACTTCCTTGATATTCTTCAGCGGCACTATATTTCTTAATGCCTTGCTCTTTTAAGGATTGGCTTCAATTCCTTTATGGGTTACCATAAAACCCAAAAGTTTTCTAGAAGCGACTCCGAAAGTGCATTTGGCGGGGTTGAGTCGCATATTGTAACGCCTCAACAGATGGAAGCACTGCTCCAAGTCGGAGATATGTTGAGATTTTTCGAGACTCTTCACCAATATGTCGTCCACATACACCTCCATTTTACGTCCAATAAGGGTTTTGAAAACCTTATTCATGAGGCATTGGTAAGTTGCTCCAGCATTCTTGAGCCTAAAGAGCATCACCCGATAATAATACAATCCTCGGTCTGTTTGAAATGTTGTTGCTTCTTTATCAGTCGAATTCATTTTAATTTGGTTGTAACTAAGTAGGCATCCATGAAACTAAAAATTTGATGTCCATATGCGGTATCGACTAACTGGTCGATACGAGGAAGTGGAAAGTTGTCTTTTGGCAGGCTTTATTGATATATGTATAATCTATGCACATCCTCCATGCGTCGCTCCCCTTTTGAATCATGACAACATTTGCCAACCAAGTAGGATAGTGCACCTCTCGAATGAATCCAGTTTCTAAGAGTTTTTCACTTCTGGTGCTAAATTTTGCTTCTTCTGGATGATTGGTTTGTGCACCGGATAGACTTTAAGGGAGTGTATGATTACTTCAGGGTCAATCCCGGGCATATCCACCGGACTCCATGCAAAAATGTCATGATTTTCTCGTAGAAAATCTGTGAATATTTTCTTCTTATCTTCTGAGAGAAGTGACCCAATTTGCACCATCTTTAGAGGATGTTCTTCAGAGATAGATACAGTGGTGAGTTGTTCTACTGGGGAAGCTCTCTGAGGGATGTCCTCATTCTGGAGATCAATGTCCTAAATGTTTAGAGTATCCATCGGGTGTGATTTTACCTGCCTGAGATAGCAGGTTTGTGATATTTATTGATCTCCGCATACCACACTAACTCCTATTGGAGTATGGAACTTTAGCTTGAGGTGAGGGATAGAGGCGACAATCCTAAAAATTAATTGGAGTGACCTCCCAAAGATAGCGTTGTAAGCTGATTCAGACTTTACAACAATGAACTGAACAGAGTGTGTAGATTGTCGGGGGAATTCTCCAAGCACAACTGGGAGACTGATTATCCCTTCTGATCATACAGATCGATTATCAAACCCGTACAGAGGACATGCAGCAGGTTGAAGCTTCTCTCTTATGAGATCCATATTGAAGAAGGTAAAGTAGAACAAGACATCCACGAAGCTACCATTGTCCACAAGAATTCTCTTAACATTGTAGCACGAGTCACCTATGCCTGCATTGATAACAAGCGGATCTTGGTGAGGGGTTTTTACTCCCTCTAAGTCAGAATCATCAAAGGTGATGGAGTGATATATGCGAGCTTTCTTTGGAGATGTAATTTTTTCTACATCCAAAAAGACTTTGTCGGATAACAAAGGGCCTCCGATTATTATCTCAATTTCTCGTACTGCTATTCGATTATTCACAGGTGGACTCTGTTGTCGATCTTTCCCCCAGCGGGACGAGTTTCTTCTCGGCTAGGTGGATCTAGAAAAAAACTGCCGAAGATAGCCTTGACGGATAAGCCTTTCAATTTCCTCTTTCAGTTGGCTACAGGTATCGATAGTGTGGCCACGAATACGATGAAAGTGGCAGTATTGATCCTGATTTCCTGTATTCGGCTTCAAAGGATGTGATCACTTCTCTATTTCTTGATCTCGAACAGCCATTAACATGTTTGCTCGAGACGATTTGAGAGGAGTGTACTCATTTTCTTGTCGAGGTTCTCGTCATGGAAATGGAGGCCTAGGAGGCAGATTGATTTTTCCTTGCTTCTTTCGTTGTGTGGATGAATTTTCTGCTCTAGGTGGAATCTTGCGCTTCCTGCTAGTCTGCTCAAATTTCTTTCTATAAGCGTATATGGCCTCATTTGCAGAGATTTGCGCCTCTATGCGATGGATCAAATCAACATATGTATGTACGGTGTCTTGCATGAGGGCCGAATAAAAAGGGCCAGAGTGAAGGCCTCCAAAGAAGACTCCTCTCAATAGTTCAGGATCCACTCTTGGGATTTGTCGAGCTTTAGTGGAAAATCATTGAAAGTACTCCCTCAACGATTCTCCTTCATTCTGACGGATTCTGGAGAGATGGGAAGAATCTTTGGCTATTCTTACGTTGGCTACAAACTTCTCGACAAAGGCCTTGGCCAATTCCACAATTGAATGGATTATTCCAGACGGAAGTGAATAGAACCACGTTCGAGCCTATACTTTTAGGGTTGAAGGAAAGACTTGGTAGAGAAGGGCGTCTAAGGCTTGCTGAATATGCATAATGGTCACTTCTCTCAGAAGAAGAGAAAAAAATATTCATAGATTTTCTACGAGAAAAACATGACATTTTTGCATGGAGTCCTGCGGATATGTACGGGATTAACCCTGAAGTAATCATACACTCCCTTAAAGTCGATCCAACACACAAACCAATTATCTAGATGAAGCAAAATTTTGCACATGATCATCAACAGGTGATCGAACAAGAAGTGGATAAACTCTTAGAAGCCATATTCATTCGAGAGGTACACTATCCTACTTGATTGGCGTATGTTGTCATGGTTTGAAAAAGGAGCGGAGCATGGAGGATGTGCTTAGACTATACATATCTCAATAAAGCCTACCGAAAAGACAGCTTTCCACTTCCTCGTATCGACCAATTAGTCGATACCACCTCTGGACATCAGATGTTGAGTTTCATGGATGCCTACTCTGGTTACAACCAAATCAAAATGAATCCGACTGATGAAGAAGCAACATCATTTCAAACAGACATAGGATTATATTATTATCGGGTGATGCCCTTAGGGATAAAGAATGCTAGAGGAACTTACCAACGCCTCATGAATAAGATTTTTAAAACCCTTATTGGATGTAACATGGAGGTGTACGTGGATGACATATTGGTGAAGAGTCTCGAAAAATATCAACATATCTCTGACTTGGAGCAGTGCTTCCATCTATTGAGACGTTACAATATGCGACTCAAGCCAGCCAAATGCCCCTTTGGAGTATCTTCTGCAAAATTTTTGGGTTTTATGGTAACCCACAGAGAAATTGAAATCAATCCCGAAAAGATTAAGGCGTTAAGAGATATGGTGCCGCTGAAGAACATCAAGGAAGTCCAAAGGCTGAATGGGAGAACTACAATGTTGTCTCGTTTCCTAGCACGCTCAGGAGACAAGTATCTGTCTTTCTTCAAAGTACTAAGAGGCGCTCGCAACTCTGGGTTCCAATGGACAAACGAAGGCCAAGAAGCCTTTGAGCAGCTATGAAGCTATTTGGCTTCCCCGTAGCTACTTTCTAAAGCAACGCCTGGAGAGAAGTTGTATTTATACATACCTGTTTCACCCCAAGTCATCAGGTCGGTCTTGGTGCGAGAAGAAAATGTTGTACAACGCCCCGTCTACTTATCAGTAAAATCCTATTTGAAACAGAGGGCATTATCCCTTAGTAGATAAGACAGCATTGGCTTTAGTTTAATCTGCCAGAAAGCTTCGCCCTTACTTTCAAGCCAACTCAATTTGGTTCTATACGAATCTTCCACTGAAAAGTATTCTGCAAAAACCAGAAGCATCGAGTAGGCTCGTTGCTTGAATTCCCATAGATAATTAATTAAAGGTTTTGAAAACATGATTTGGAAAATCAAGTCTGGGTTTCTAAATCTCTTATGAGCGCAAGCCATCATAGTTAATTATATCGTAAGAAATCAGAATTTCTTACGAATACTCTCAATTAAAATAGCTGTATAAATTTCCCATGAATTTCCTACGAATACTGTAGAAAGTAACCCGAACCTAACTAGTGCAATGCAAATCTGGTCTTATCCCGGCCTTGATTGGGGAGACAGCTAAATTACCTAGGTGTTTTTAAATTATGAGTCTCATCTTTTAATGTTGAATGGTAGGGACGTTATTTAAGAAAAGTTTTTGAGAATAGGGCCGACATCTAGAGCAGATCCTAATTTCCCCTTTGACTTATGTTGGGTGTTTAATGTTTAAGCTAAAAATGCAATTTAAAGATTTGGAGATTTTTAAATTTCTTACTAATGCAATACATGCTAATTGACTTGATTAAATACTTGAATTTGAATGAAGGATTTTGAAATGAGAACTCCCGGAAGTCCCGGGCTTACTTCTTAAAATGTTAGAGTTTTTATGTGAGCTCAAATGTTTTAACTTGATTTAAGTAAAAAAAATTTAATAAGTCCTTAAGAGACTACGATCGGGTTCCAGGCTAAATAAAAATCAACATGCAAGAATCGCCAAAAAACTACAAAAATAAGGCAATCCTATATCGCAATCAACATCAAACATTAATCAAATAAATTAAATTAATATTCAAACTGAAAGACCATAGGCAAGTGCCTTCAATATTACATTCCAGAATTGCAGAAAAGTAAAGTGGCCGGGCACTACTGACAACAACCCAGATTTCTATTCCAAAGACTCAAGAGACTTTGAGAATGAGTCTTCTCGTTTTCCACTTCTTCGACCTTCTGCTGCTTCTTAGATCATCGGGTCTGAATATCCAAATGAAAAGAAACTCTCCCTTGAACGAGGTGGTATCTTTTCTCTTTAGATATTTGAAAAGCATCCAAACATGATCTTCCAAATGGATGAATACTCTCCGTTTTAGGGATGTCTTCTCCTCTTTGGAATTCAAGTTGGATCTAAACATCCCAACTCAAATAACTTTAGCCTGCACTTGGGGAAGAGCTCCGACGGTGGTCGAGGAGGAGATGATTCTCCCTTTCCCCTTTCTCTTCTTATTCTCTTCTTCTTCTCTCCCTTCACTTGAGTCCTCTTGTGAATAATGAGCGCTATATTTATTGTTTTTCTAGAGTGGCATGGCTTGTAAATATGTGTGAGATCAGGGGCAAATAGGGAGTGGTCGAATGGATGGTTGATGTTGAACCCTTCGATTGTGCACCATTTCTTGGACATTTGAAGATCTTAGTAATGTTGGAATTTTGAGATCTTGGGCTCATTGGATTCATCTTGTCGAGCCAATCGATTCAAGTATAAGCTCCTTAAAATCATAGACCGTTTGGTAACTCAAATTTTGGTTTGAACCTTCCTATAGCGCTTTGGGTCTTTGATTTGGACCCATTTGGGCTTAGATTGGGTTGAATTTGGTGTCATTGGGTTGGCATTTCCGAGACTCTTAGTTTGACTATAAGCTCGCTGAAGTCGGAGTTTAGGAGCTCTAAAATTTAATTTTTGAAGTTTCCAACTAGCTTTTTGCCTCAAGATTCAGGCCCGACCAAGATAATTTTGTGATGACGAATTAGTTTCCCCCCTATTTTCGGACGTCGAAACTCCAGGAGTTCAAAAATACTTGTCCAGAAGTTTTACATTTGTCTAATCACAAAAATTGTGTTCTAAGAGTTGAACATTGGTACAAACTTGGTCGTAGAGGTCCCGTTGAGCTTTGGAAGTGTCAAATTTGAGTTTGGAACGTAGAAAAATGGTCTTGAGGATCCCAAAAATGTCCGATTTGGTCTTTTTGGGGTGACAAAATGGACTCGAAATGGACCAGACAGCCAAATCGACCGGCTGGCCGCCGCTGCCGCTGCTGCTGCCGGCGGCGGGAAAACGCGCAAAGCCTGCCTGCTAGCTCCGCAGCCCGCACTTAGGCTTTCCCGCATGCTCCTGGGCCTGCCTGGCCCGCTCCGTGGTCCGCGCCTAAGCCCTCCTGCGTTAGCTTGGGATTGCCTGGACCGCTACGCTGCCCGGGCGCTGGGCCGGCTACATGGCCTGGGCACTGGGCCCGCTCCGCTGCCGCTGCAGCCACCGCCAGTGGTCGACCTTACACGTAGTTCGCACGCTGTTGTGTGGCTAGTCGCGATCAGCGTGAAACGTCCACGGATCGGTGCATTTTTCATGAGTCGGTCTGCTGCCACCGACTTAAGTGGGGACCACTCGTGTAAAAAGACTATTTTTTGGACCAAAAAATTCCGAAACAATCCCAAAAAGTTCTAACAAAATTTATAAAAATTAGGAATTTTGAAAATGGTAATAACTCCCCCTTCTCTCTCAAAAATATATAAATAGGCCCCTTAGGCCTTTAGAAAAATTGCACCTTCTCTTTTTCTCCCTCTCGCTCTCTGACAGTTAAGGCTTCCGCTACTTTCGAGTGGGAAATTTTCTCTGCTCGACTTAGCACCCCTCCTCTTGTACAAAAGTTAGGAGATTTTTCTTTTTCTTTTCTTTTCCACCAACTTTTTGAAGGTCGAGGCTTTCCGCTAATTTTGAGTGGAAAATTTCCCCCTGCTCGAATTAGTGCCCCTCTTCTTGTGCATAAGCGAATGGATTTTTCTTCTGCTTCTCTTTTTCCCCCATCTTTCTGGAGGTCAAGGCTTTCTAACAATTTTGAGTGGCAAATTTCCTCCTGCTCTAATTAGCACCCCTCTTCTTGCACAGAAGAGAAGGGATTTTTCTTGTTCTTTTCTTTCCTCCCTGGCTTTCTGACGATTGAGGCCTCCCGCTAATTTTGAGTGAGAAATTTCCACTGCTCGAATTAACGCCCTTTTTCTTCTGCAGAATCGAACATATTTTCTTCTTCTTTTCTTTCCCCCTGGCTTTCTAACGGTTGTGGCCTCCCACTAATTTCGAGTGGGAAATTTCCCCTGCTTGAATTAGTGCCCCTCTTCTTGTGCAGAAGTGAAGGGATTCCCCCCCCCCCCCTCTTTTTCATATATTGGAGGTATTCCACAGTCGTAGATAGGCATTCCCCTATGAAGCTTCAATGCCCCTCTCTTGTGTAGTAGAAGTTGCAATGAGAGGCTATCTTCTTAATAGATAACCCTTGATGGAAGACGATCAACAGGTTCTTATATACAAGGGTAATTTGAGATGATCTAGCGGTGATAGTGTCCTTGAGGAGGACCAGAAGTGATGAGTATACGGGGAGAATTTTGATGTTATTTGAGCGGAAATCTGTCGGTGATAGATGATCGAGTTGAAGCCCATTAGCAGTCAACGATCGAGTATAAATCTAAAGGAGAGAGTTTGAGGGTACGCTCCAAGTAGTAGTCTAGCGAGAAGTCGATGATGGCCAATATGAAGTGGAGGGCCGCCAGCAAATACCAGATGAAGGGTTAATGATTGTGGTAGACCAGTGGCATTTTGTTGATTCAATATGCGTATATACTGAAGTGTACCGACATCAGATATCCCTCAGTCAAGGGGTCGGAGTATATTGTTATGCCGATGTTCTGGCGACACATGTATAATGTTAAATGAGTTGTGGCCTGACGAAGACCAAATTGTAATATTTCATTGAAGAAGAAGTTGTATGAGATGCTTCAATATGCAGTAGAGAACAAGTCAAAAAATCCACAAAGGATATTTGACTGTTTTGAAGTTGTTTGTTGCTTGATGATTGTAACTTATATGGAAGAGGTTGAGAGGATCCACCAAAGACGTGAGACATATCCAAGGTTGTATGTAAGAGCCCTGCTCGATGACGTTAACCTGTTTGGAAGAGGTCGAGAGAATCTACCAAGGACTTTAAACCTATCTGAGGTTGTATGTCAGAGCCTCGTTCGATGACGTTAACCTGTATGGAAGAGGTCGAGAGAATCTACCAAGTACTTGAGACCTATCTGAGGTTGTATGTCAGAGCCCTGCTCGATGATGTTAACATGTATGGAAGAGGTTGAGAGAATCTACAAAGGAATTGAGACCTATACGAGGTTGTATGTCAGATCCTCGCTCGACGACGTTAACCTGTGTGGAAGAGGTTGAGAGAGTCTACCAAGGACTTGAGACCTATCTGAGGTTGTAAGTTAGAGCCTCGCTCGATGACGTTAACCTGTGTGAAAGAGGTCGAGAGAATCCACCAAGAATGTGAGACTTTTTCGAGGTTTTATGTCGGAGCCTTTACTTGAAGACATTAACCTGTGTGTAAGAGGTCGAATCGGATCCCCCTGGGATTGTTTTTTCTTTGATTGGGAGGGGGCAAGCACCACATGTATCCCCAATCAAAGATAAAAAAGGGTCTATCTTTAGACTGTTACTACCTTTTTGAGGTCAAGATCAAGACCTTGCCCATGGAGTAGAAGTCCAGCAGGGGACTGTGTGAAGCATATTATTGATAGAAAGTATTCTTGCATTTGCTGAGATTTTCCTGACATATCATCTTGATGTTGGAAGTATTGGAGAGATCTTCTTGATGATGGTTGGAGTCAAAGTTGCCCCGCAATCAAGATCTAATTTCCATGAAATTAATGAAGCAATGGATGAAGTGAGGAAGTTAAAATGAACGACTTTTTGAGGTTGGAGCGAAAACTGCTCCCTAGTCGGGAACCACGTTCGAGACTATCCTTTAAGGGTGGCAGGAAAAATATGGCAAAGGAGTGTGTAAGATGCTCGTTGAATATGTTTGATGGTTCTATAGTAGTCGATATGCTCATACGGGTCGGACGTCCTATCGTAGGACTCATTGTTCGGTACTTTGAGTCCAACTGGAATGGGTGCTGAAGAATGGCTTCAGTTAGAGGTGATGACTCCTGGAAGTTTCTTTGTCAGAGAGTTTGCCTCATATCTTCTTGGGGGAACTCTTCGCGTAAAAATCTTTGCAGTTCATAATAGAGGGCGTTGCGAGGGAACTTAGCAATGTTTGGTTGAACTAAGTCTTCTAGTAGATCTGGAAGAGTGCGAGACTGCCGAGTTGTGGGTGAATGATGTGTAGATTTTGCTGTATCGACAAGTTAGTTATCCTGGTGTGATTTTAGATGACTCCTTAGTGGAGGAGGATGAATATCTACTTGAAGATATTCGAATTGAACATCTTCAACCCGTGGTGGATCTAGAGGGAGAAGAACTTCCTCCCATTATTCTAGTGTTGGTTGCTGAGTTTCTCGCAGGAGTTGAAGGATTTCATTCTGAGATTCATCCATCTTTCGGATTCTCTGTTCCAAGGAATGTTCTGAGGTTCCTTCTCCAGCAGCATTTTGCCCTCCAGGATGAAATGTGGTAGACATTGGGCGTCGGAGATTCACAGATTGATTTCTGGATTGGTGGAAGTTGGAGTGGGAAGCTCCAACGATGCGATTTCTACGTCTGTTGACCATTGTAACAATACTTCAAGTTGTGGTATAGTAGTTCCCACAGACGGCGCCAAACTATTACGGGCTAAAATATACGCGGTAGTAGAGTTTATGAATTTGCATCCGAGCGTTGCACGTATAATCAGCACACAAATAGAAAAGAGAATGAACACCAAGATTTTTACATGAAAAATCCGAAAGAGGGAAAAAACCACGGGTCCTCGCCCAGTTGTAAAGTTCCACTAGTATTTTTGTTTGAAGTACAAAGGTTGATCCATCTTACAAGCCAAGACAATCAGTTTGCAATCAACTTCTAACAAAGTTACAAAGTTATGCAAAATTACGGCATTTCTCAAAAATCCGGCAGAGTTCCGACGTATTCAGGCGGCGAGAAGAGCTTCAGCGGTAGTCGAGGAGGAGATAATTCTCCCTTTCCCCTTTCTCTTCTTCTTCTCTCTCTTTAAATTTTTCTCTTGTGAAGAATGAGGGCTCTATTTATAGCTTTTATGGAGTGTCATGACTTGTAAATAGGTGTGAGATCAGGGGCAAATAGGGAGTGGTCGAATGGACGGTTAATGTTGAACCCTTCAATCATGCACCATTTGTTGGACATTTGAATGACTTAGTGATGTCAGAATTCAGTGATCTTGGGCTCGTTGGATTTGACTCGTTGATACATTCGATTCAAGTATAAACTCGCAAAAATTTGAGACCGTTTGGTAACTCAAATTATGATTCAAACCTATAATAACGCTTTGGGTCCTTGATTCAGACCCATTTGGGATGAATTTCGTGTCATTGGGTTCATATTTATGAGACACACGGTTTAACTATAAGATTGCTGAAGTCCGAGTTCAGATGTTCCTGAATTTAATCTTTGAAGTTTCCAACTAGTTTTTGCCTCGAGATTCATGCCCGATCAAGATAAATTTTTTGAGAATATATCAGTTGCCCCCCTATTTTTGGGAGTCATAGCTTCAAGTCTCCAAAAATATGCATCACCATTTTTTAGAGAATATTTTTGAGTAAAGCAGAATTGATGTTGCTTGTAGGAGCCTTGAATTGCTCTGAAAGTGCCGAAATTGAGTCCGGAACGTCGAAAAATATACCCGAGGACCCAAAAAATGTCCGATTTAGTCTTTTTAGGGTGAAGAAATAGACCCGAAACGGATCAAGCAGCCAAATCGGCCGGCCGCCACCGCTGCCGGCGGTGGTGCAAAACTACACGCCGACCCACCAGCGTGCTGCGGACATGGGCCGCTATTGGTGCCCCACCTGCGTTCGCGTGCTGTGACCACGTGTTGCCTGGTTTGGATCGCACCCGCGTGACCGGGCTGGAAGAAATCCCCTAACTCCGGCTTGACGAGCTGAAATATCCACGGTGCAGGGAGAATTTGGCGCCGTCTGTGGGAACTACAATCCCACAACTTCAAGTATTGCTACAATGGTCAACAGACGTAGCAGTCGCATCGTTGGAGCTTCCCGCTCCAACTCCCATGAATCCAGAAATCAATCTACGAATCTCTGATGCCTGATGTCTACCTCATTTCATCTTGGGGGCAAAATGCTGCTGGAGAATGAACCTCAGAACATTCCTTGGAAGAGAGAATCCGAAAGATGGATGATTCTCAGAATGAAATCCTTCATTTTTTGCGAGAGACTCAGCAATCGGCACTAGAACAATAGGAGGAAGTTCTTCTCCCTCGAGATCCACCACGAGTTGAAGATGTTCAATTCGAACATCCTTAAGTAGATATTCATCCTCCTCCGCTAAGGAGTCATTTACAATCGTACCAGGATAATGAACTTGCCGATACAGCAAGTTCTACACATCCTTTCGCCCACAACTCGGCAACCTCGCACTCTTCCAGATCTACCAGAAGATATGAGGCAAACTCTTCGACAGAGAAACTTCCAGGAGTCATCTCCTCTAACTGAAGCCATTCTTCAGCACCCATTCCAGTTGGATTCAAAGTACCAAACATCGAGTCCTATGATAGGTGGTCCAACCCGTATGAGCATATCGACTACTATAGAACCATCAAGCATATTCAACGAGCATCGGATGCACTCCTTTGCCAGGTTTTTCCTGCCACCTTTAAAGGACAGGCTCGAACGTGGTTCCCGACAGGAGGGAATTTTTGTTCCAACCTCAAAAGGTCATTCATTTCAACTTCCTGACTTCAGCCATTGCTTCATCAATTTCATGGAAATTAGATCCCGATTGCGTGGAAACTTTGACTCCAACCATGGTCAAGAAGATCCCTCCAATACTTCCAAGTATTGGCAGGAGTGGGAGACACTTATTATATGGTCCATATATTCCAGTTATGTTTAGGACAACAAGTTTCCGGAGTTTTGACACTTCGAAGTATCATGTCTTCACAAGAGGAGGGGTGTATCAGTTGCGGGCTAGAATATTCCAAGCAAGAAAAATTTCCCACTAAAAAATAGCGGAAAGCCTCCACTGTCAAAAAGCCAGAGGGGCGGAAGAAATCCCTTAACTCCTGAACAAGAGGAGGAGCGCTAAATCAAGTAGGGGAAATTTTCCACTCGAAATTACCGGAAGGCCTCAACCGTCAGAAATCTAGAGGGGGAAAAATGAGGAAGAAAAATCCCCTAAACTTTTGCACAAGAGGAGGGGCGCTAATTCGAGTAGGAGAAATTTCCCACTCGAAATTAGCGGAAAGCATCAACATTCAGAGAGCCAGAGGGAGAAAAGGAGAAGTTGCAATTTTTCTAAATTTTTTTTTGAATTATTTAGAATTTATTGGGATTTTTTTTAGAATTTTTTGGACCCAGAATTGCAAAAAATAGCTATTTTTATGTTTGTGGGGCCCACAAAGTCGGTGGGCTAAACCGCAACACCCCAACGGGCGCGAGCGTTCCAGCGGGCACGAGGACACAAGAAAGCTGGGCGCGCGGGGGCACGGACACAAGAGCGCTGGGTGCGCGGGCGTGCGTTGCGCTCAGCGAGCGAGCGCGGCCGTGGTTTCACGCCTCCGCCAGAGCACTGTTGAATGGCTCAAGGTCCTGAAGCAATTTTGGAAGGTTCGAACCACAATTTGAGTTTCCAAATGGTCTCCAATTATAACGAGCTTATACTCGAATTTAACGGCTCGACGAGACAAATCCAATGAGCCCAAGATTATTGAAATCTAAAATCATTAAGGCCTTCAAATGTTCAACTAACTGTACACGATCAAAGTGTTCAACATCAACCGTCCATTCGACCACTCCCTATTCGCCCATGATGTCACACGTATATACAAGCCATGCCACTCCAAAAAAACTATAAATAGATCCCTCATTCTTCACAAGAGGATTCAAGTGAAGAGCAGAAGAAGAAGAGAAAGGGAAAAGGGAGAATCATCTCCTCCTCGACCACCGTCGGAGCTCTTCCCGTCGCCTGAATACGCCAGAACTCTGCCGAATTTTTGGGAAATGCTGGGAAGAGCTCCCAGCAAGACGAGTTTCCATTTGCATGAAACTTGGAAGTATTGGAGAGCTTAGCGCCAACTGATACATCAACACAAATATATCATGATTGGACACAAATCTCGAGGCAAAAAGCTAGTTAGAAATTTCAAAGATTAAATTCAGAAGTATCTGAACTCTGATCTCTGTGAGCTTATAGTCAAACTGAGCGTCTCAGAAATACAAACCCAATGACACTAAATTCAATTCAATATGAGCCTAAATGGTTCCGAATCTAGGACCAGAAGCGCTGGTGGAAGGTTCGAACCACAATTTGCGTTGCCAAACAGTCTCCGATTTTAATGAGCTTATACTCGAATCGAACAGCTCGACGAGATGAATCCAACGAGCCCAATATTTCCAAATTCCAACATCATTAAGACTTTCCAATGTCAAACCAACGGTCCATAATCGAAGGGTTCATCATCAACCGTCCATTCGACCTCGCCTTATTCGCCCATGATTTCACACCTATTTACAAGCCATGCGACTCCAGAAAAACTATAAATAGAGCCCTCATTCTTCACATGACGACTCAAGTGAAGAGATAGAAGAAGAAGAGAAGAAGAAGAGAAGAAGAAGTGAAAGGGGAAAGGGAGAATCATCTCCTTCTCGACCACCGCTGGAGCTCTTCCCGCCGCCTGAATACGCCGAAACTCTGCAAGATTTTTGGGAAACGCCGGGATTTTGCAGAACTTTGTAACTTTGTTAGAAGTTGATTGTAAACTGATCATCTTGACTTGTAAGATGGATCAGCCTCTGTATTTCAAACAAACACTAGTGGAATTATTTCAACTGGGCGTGGCCCCGTTGTTTTTTCCCTTTTTTGGGTTTTCCATGTAAAAAACCTGGTGTTCATTTTCTTTTCTATTTGTGTGCTGAATATTCATACAACGCTCAAATGCAAATTTATAAACTCTACCGCTGCATATATTTCAGCCCGCAACAGTTTGACACCGTCTTTGGGAAACACTATCCGACTACTGCTACGATGCTCGTCAGTCCAAAAATCAGTCTATTAACAATAGACGCCCGATGTCTGTCTCTTTTCATCTTGGGGGGAAAAATGCTGTCGGAGAAGGGACTTCGGGACCTTCTTTAGAAGAAAGAATTTGGAAGATGGAAGAATCTCAGAACGAGATTCTTCAACTCCTACGAGTGAATCGACAGCCGGCATTAGCACAACATGAGGAAATTCTACTCCCTCAGGATTCACCATGGGTTTAAGATGTTCAATTCGAACATCTTCGAGCAAAAATTCATCTTCCTCCACCTAGAAGGCATCCTCAGTCAAGGTAGGATAACGAACATGCCGATACAATAAGTTCCTCTGCCCTCAACTCGATAGCCTCACATTCTTTTGGATCTCCCAGAAGGCTCTGCCTAACATCACATTACGTAACTCCTTCAAAATGTTCTGCGTCATGAACTACAAAGGTTGGTACGGGAAGAGTTCCCCCAGGGGGATGCGAGAAAAGCTCTCCTACAGAGAGAATTCTTGGAGTCATCTCCTCTAACTGAAGCCATTCTTCAGCACCCCATTCAGGTTGGATTCAAAGTACCAAGTATCGAGTCTTACGATGGGACATCTGACCCGTATGAACATATTGACCATAATAGAACCATTATGCAAATTCAGCGAGCCTCTGACGCCCTTCTCTGCCAAGTCTTTCCTGCAACCCTAAAGGACAGGCTTGAATATGGTTCTATTCGCTTTCGTCCGGTATGATCCCCTCATTTGGAATTGGCCAAAGCCTTTGTCGAGCAGTTCATAGCCAACCGAAGAATAGCAAAAAATTCTTCCCATATCTTCAGAATCCATCAGAATGAAAGAGAATCGTTGACGGAGTACTTTCAACGATTTTTCACTGAAGCTCAACAAATCCCAAGAGTGAATCCTGAAATGTTGAGAGGAGTTTTCCTTAGAGGCCTTCACCCAAGTCCTTTCTATTCGGCCCTCATGCGAGACACTGTACATTCATACGTCGATTTGATTCATCACGTGGAGGCGCAAATCTCTACAGATGAGGCCATATACACTCATAGAAAGTAATTTGAGCAAACTAGCGGGAAGCAGAAGATTGCACTTGGACCAGAAAATTCATCCACACAACGAAAGAAGTAAGGAAAAAATAATCTACCTTCTAGGCCTCCATTGCCACGGAGAGAACCTTGACAGGAAGAAGAGTATACTCCTCTCAATGCGTCTCGAGGAAACGTGTTAATGGCTGTTCGAGATCAAGATACGGTTAAGTTGCCACATCCTTTGAAGCTTAATACAGGAAATTAGGATCAATACTGCCACTTTTATCGTAGTCGTGGCCACACTACCGAAGCCTGTTGACATTTGAAGGAGGAAATTAAAAGACTTATCCATCAAGGCTATCTTCGGCAGTTTATTAGGGATCCACCTACCCGAGAAGAAACTCGTCCCGTTGTGGATCAAGATTGACAACAGAGGCCACCGGTGAATAATTGAATAGAAGTTGGAGAAATTGAGACAATAGCTGGAGGCCCTTTGTTATCTGACAAAGTCTTCTTGGCTGTAGACAAAATTTCAACTAAAAAAAAAGCTCGAATAGATCACTCCATCACCTTTGATGATTCTGACTTGGAGGGAGTAAAAACCCCTCTCCAAAATCCGTTTGTAATCAATGCAGGCATAGGTAACCCGTGCTACAATATTAAGAGAATTCTTGTGGACAATGGTAGCTCCATGGATGTCCTGTTCTACTCTACCATCCTCAATATGGGTCTCACAAGAGAGTAGCTTCAACCCGCTGTAAGTCCTCTGTACGGATTTGATAATTGACCTGTACGAGCATAAGGGATAATCAATCTCCCAGTTGTGCTTGGAGAATTCCCCCTACAATCTACACACTCTGTCTAGTTCATCATTGTAAAGTCTGAATCAGTTTACAACACTATCTTTGGGAGGCCACTCCAGTCTAGTTTTTGGATTGTCGACTCTATCCTTCACCTCAAGCTATGGTTTCATACTCCAATAAGAGTTAGTGTAGTATGCGTAGATCAATAAATAGTACAATCCTTCTATCTCAGGCAGGTAAAATCATGCCCGACGGATACTCTAAACATTGAGAACTTTGATCTCCGGAATGAGGACATCACTTAGATAGCTTCTCCTATATAAGAACTCACCGTTGTATCTATCTCTGAAGAACATCCTCTAAAGACGGTGCAAATTGGGTCACTTCTCTCAGAAGACGAGAAGAAAATATTCACATATTTTCTACGAGAAAATCAGGACTTTTTTGCATGGAGTCCGGTGGATATGCCTGGGATTGACCCTGAAGTAATCATACACTCCCGTAAAGTCGATCCGGCGCATAAACCAATCTTCCATAAGAAGCAAAAATTTTCTCCAGATCATTAGCAGGTGATCCAACAAAAAGTGAACAAACTCTTAAAAGCCGGATTCATTTGAGAGGTGCACTATCCTACTTGGCCGACAAATGTTATCATGGTTCAAAAGGGGAGCGGAGCATGGAGGATGTGCATAAACTATACAGATCTCAATAAAGCCTGCCCAAAAGACAGCTTTACACTTCATCGTTTTGACCCGTTAGTCGATACCACCTCTGAACATCGGATGTTGAGTTTCATGGATGCTTACTCTGGTTACATCCAAATCAAAATGAATCCAACTGATGAAGAAGCAACAACATTTCAAACAGACAGAGGATTTTATTATTATCGGGTGAGGTCCTTCGGGCTAAAGAATGTTGGAGCAACTTACCAACGCCTCATGAATAAGGTTTTCAAAACCCTTATTGGATGTAACATAGTGGTGTACGTGGACGACATGTTGGTGAATAGTCTCGAAAAATCTCAACATATCTCCGACTTGAAGTCGTGCTTCCATCTGCTGAGGCGTTATAATATGCGACTTAATCCCGCCAAATGCGCCTTCAGAGTCATTTCTAGAAAATTTTTGGGTTTTATGGTAACCCACAGAGGAATTGAAGCCAATCCCAAAAAGATTAAGGCGTTAAGAGATATGGTGCCGCCGAAGAACATCAAGGAATTCTAAAGGCTGAATGAGAGAATTGCAGCATTGTCTCATTTCTTGGCACGCTCAGGAGACAAGTATCTGCTTTTCTTCAAAGTACTCAGAGGCGCTCGAAATTCTGGGTTCCAATGAACAGTTGAATGCCAAAAAGCCTTCGAGCAGCTATGAAAGTATTTGGCTTCCTCGCCCCTACTTTCTAAACCAACGCCTGGAGAGAAGTTGTATTTATACATAGCTGTTTCGGACCAAGCCATCAGTTCGGTCTTGGTGCGAGAAGAAAATATTGTACAACACCCCATCTACTATGTTAGTAAAATCCTATCTGAAATAGAGGAAAGTTATCCCTTAGCAGATATGACAGCATTGGCGTTAATTTATTCTGCCAGAAAGCTACGCACTTACTTTCAAGCCCACTCAATTAGGGTCTATACGAATCTGCCACTGAAATGTATTCTACAATAACCAGAAGCATCGTGTAGGCTCGTCATGTGGTCTATAGAACTGGGAGAATTTGACATTCACTACTTACCTAGACCCGATATTAAATCTCGGGCACTTGCAGATTTTGTGGTTGAATGTACCATCTTAGTATTCGATGTCCAACAAAATACTTTGTCTTCTCCTCCGTGTTGGACGTTAAATGTTGATGGATCTTCTGGAAGTTCTGGCGCTAGGGCTGGAATTTTGTTAATTTCCCCACATAAGACTACTCTTGAGTATGGGCTCCGACTCAAGTTTTTGGCAACAAACAACATGGTAGAATATGAAGTCCTTATCGCTGGATTAAGACTAGTAGTTGATTGTGAGGTGTAGAACCTAGTAGTCCACACTGATTTACAACTAGTCGCTTCCCAGGTGGAGAGAGAATTTGATATCCACAATCCGCAACTGGCCCAATATTGCAGTATTATGAAACTGCTCTTGGCCCGAATAGGAGAATATCAGATCGTACATGTTCTCCAAGAGCAAAATGCAAGAGCATATGCTCTTTCAAAACTTACAACATCGATGATGGGAGATCTACAAGAGAAAGTGTGTTGAGGAGATCCATTTTCCAAGTATCCAGGGTCCATGGGTCATATAATAGATCGATGAAACAAGGGAGGTGTCTTGGATCAATCTCATCTTGTCTTTTTTACAAGATGGCATACTGCCTGAAGAACCCATGGCTGCAACGAGACTTCAAAGACGAGCAGCAAATTTCACCATCATTGGTGGTGAGTTGTATAATCACGCTTTCACCGGATCATATCTGAAGAGTCTCCGACCTTCAGAAGCTGATTATGCACTCCGAGAAGTTCATTCGGGAGTATGCAGAGAGCAACTGGGAGGAAGAGCATTGGCTTATAAAATTATGAGACAACGACTTTATTGGCCTACAATGAAGCGGGATGCACTTGAGTTTACACGAAGGTGTGAAAACTACCAATTGCATTCCAATCTCACCCATACTCCAGCTCTGGAACTTGCATCACATCAAAGACCGTGGCCTTTCGACCAAGGGGAATTAACATAATGGGACTCTTTCTTATAGCTACAGGACAATAAAAATTCAATATCCTGGATGTAGATTACTTCACGAAGTGGATGGAAGCAAAACCCTTAGCAAAAATTACTGAAGCAAATGCCAAACAATTATTATGGAAGAATATAATTTGTCGCTTCGGTATTCCAGCAAAAGTCATCACTGACAACGAAACTCAGTTTACTGGGAAAATCTTTACATCTTTATGTAAAAGATTTCATATTCAACTCGTCCACACGGCTGTCGACCATCCTTAAGCAAATAGGCAAACGGAGGTTATAAATCAAAAAATTCTTAAAGGGCTGAAGACACGCCTAGGGAAGGCTGGGGGGCAATGGTCTGAGGAACTCTTAAATGTCCTCTGGGCTTACTGCACCATGGCCAGGACTCGTACAGGAGAGACTCCATTTAATCTATTTTTTGGTACAGAAGCAGTCATACCAGTGGATATTGGAGTCCCAAGCAACAGGGTTCAGACTTTTGACTTCAATAACAATGAGGAGAAACTCAAGAAAAATCTAGATCTCCTTCCTGAAGCAAGGGGATGAAGCCTCACTCATGAGCTGTAAACCATCGGTGGATTGCTTGTCACTACAACCGGAGAGTAAAACCTCAAATTATTTCCATTGGGGATTTAGTTCTGTGAAGCATCAAAGCTGCTAGAAAAGGCTCTCAACGCAATAAGCTCTCCCCCCTATGGGAAGGTCCTTACTTGGTGGTGGCTATGGTCAAACCTGAAGACTTCAAATTGAAAGATGCCAATGGAAAAATGCTTCCCTAAACTTGGAATGTGGACAACCTTCGCAAGTCCTATTAGTAGAAGTTGATGTTACTATCTGTTTGGTGTGATGTCGTTCATAGTATTTATCTTGCTCTATAGTTATGCTTTGTATCTTTAAAGTTTTTTCGTACAACTCTTTGTATGTTGATTGTAGAAGAACACTTCTTCTTGTATCCCTATGTTTATTAGGGGATTGTTGTACAAGTTTTATATAATACTGTAATGTGATGTTCACTCTGTTGATGTGCTATCTCCATTGCTCGAACTCTTTTCCTGTGATACGAGAAATACACAACTAATGTTGTATCTCAATCACTAGGCGACCAATCCAAGGGGGATCCGGTCAGACCTCTTCCATACAAGTTAAAATCATCAAGCAAATGCTTTGATTAACAACCTCGGATAGGTTAGGACATCCAAGAAAGATATCTCTCATATTCGTGCAAGTCAAAAGAGACTACTAGAATACTTGAGTCAAACTCATATACTTATAAAAAAGAGAAACATCATATATATACATAAAACCCGCAAACTTCTAGTACATCATTTGAAAACTTCATATAAATACACGAATAACAGAAACACGTGCACAATCATCATAACGAAAGCAAAAGTAATACGGACATCATCAAAAAAGTTTTACAAGATCTGAAGATCATCATCGTGAAAGTTCATTAGGAATGTTAAGCCCTATGAACTTAGTCCCAAGATAACCAAGAGGGGGGTAAATTGGTATTTTAAAATTTCTTTTCAACAAAAGCAATAAAATCACAAACCAAAACCAAATCACACCACAAGACAAAACAATGCAAAAATTAAAGTGCAAAAGCAAGAAAACAAGAACACAAAAATTTATAGTGGTTCGGTCAACTTTACCTACGTCCACTCCTCAGAGGCACCCTCCAAGTATTGCACAACAAAACGTGTCTCTCCTTTAGCCCCCACAGCTAGGCGGAGAAGCCCTCACAAAGAAGTCCTTTTTGCCACCCCGACAAGGCAGAGAACATATCTCCTTTTCCTTCCTCCTGAAGCTGGCAGAGAACCACAATCCGTTGCTGAAAACCTTACCTCTATCGACCCTTCCACGGATAAGAAACTCTAGACAAAGAAGAAGCAGAGCGATCCTTAATGCACCCTTGTGAATCCCCTCACAAGCTCCCCCCTCACAAGATCCTCCTCTCTCTCTCTCTCTCTCTCTCTCTCTCTCTCTCTCTCTCTCTCTCTCTCTCTCTCTCTCCTCAAGGTCTTCTCAGGTCAAGGCAGCAGCAAAAAGATTGTTTAAGACGTTGAACAAGAGCTCTTAAATACAAGAGCTTCAAAGGAGCTCATTAATTGCAAGTTGCCGACAATATCGTCCAGGTCGATATAGACATCGTCTTGGCCGATCAGTATAAATCTTAGAAGATCGGCCAGAGCATCGCCCTATATGCAATCTGGATGATTAAAAATTGGCTTGATCTTCAAGGCCGATCTCACGATCGTCCCGGCCGATCAGTTCAAATCAGAGAAAAATTGTCCAGAGTATCTCCCTGAATTCGAGCTGTTAGATCTCGATCGTCCATATGTAACTAAGGTTTTTGAATAGATCATCCTGGTCGATCGTGCGATCATCCAAGACGATATGATCGTATCAATCATTCTTAATTACTCCCTTGATTTCCTGATCAATTAAGGCATAATTTGTGAATATCATCCAGGCTGATCAAATATCATCCTGGCCGATCATTAAAAAATACAGAATACCTTAATTATCTATGGCGGCAATTTATTTCTGTTTTGAGCTTATCGTCCTGGCCGATATACGTATCGTTCAGGATGATCTGTTAATGACGGATGCCTTAATTAAGAATCATTGTTTAGATTTTCTATTTTTAGCTTAATCGTCTAGGACGATGTAAATATCATCCTGGCCGATATGAGTAAAACAAAAATTTTAAGTCTCTCAAATGTGTGTGTGTAGGGTTACATAGCATCAGTCTCTTTGAACATTACAAATAGACTCAAGAAGAGAAAAAACAAAAGTGCAGATTGACTCAATCCCTAAACCTACGCAATCTTGAGCTGGCTTCGTTTGTTCGTCCGATCTTCGATTCCCGAAGAGTTATAAGTAACAGGCAGTCCAAGAAAATCAATAGTATTTGTCAATCATCAAAACATAAGTCATGAAAATAGATTTGCAACAAACTCCCCCTTTTTGATGATGTCAAAACACTACGAAGATAATCAGCAGTAAAATTTCGGGATCGACCAGTGTAAAAAACATCATAAACTTCTTCCCCTTTTGACATGTCAAAAAGGAGGAGGGAACAGAAAGAAGAAAAAAATAGCAAACCACAAATAAAAATCTTATAACTAAAGACATGAAGGTGGAAAAGATTGGGTGTCCTACCCTTAAGGATCTCATAAGGTGTCTTTTCTAATTTGGCTCTAACATTCACCCTATTCAACACATAACAAGTTGTGTTAACCGCTTCAGCCCAAAAGTATTTTGGAACTGAATACTCAGCAAGCATGGCTCTAGCGGCTTCCACCAAGATTCGGTTCTTCCTTTCATCTACCCCGTTCTGCTGAGGGGTCCTAGGAGCTGTAAAATTATGGCTAATCCCCTTGTCCTCACCAAAATTTCCAAATCTTTCATTCTCAAACTCTCCCCCATGATCACTATGGATGGTCAAAATATCACAACCTAGCTTTTTCTGAATCCAAGTAGAAAATGTTTTAAATTCCTCAAAAGACTCATTTTTATGTGAAAGAAATCTAGTCCAAGTGAACCTCGAGTAGTCATCAACAATCACAAATTCATAGACTTTCCCTCCTAGGCTAGCAGTGCTAATGGGTCCAAACAAATCCATGTGAAGGACTTCTAAAGTTCTAAAGGTGCTAATATCCTTAATGGGATGAAAGGTGGAGTGGACTTGCTTTCCTAGTTGACAGGCATCCCAAAGGTGATCTTTTGAAAACTTGAGTTTGGGGATACCTCTAACTAAGTCTTTTTGGGTCACTTTCCTAAGGATTTTCATACTTGCATGATAAAGTCTCCGGTGCCACAACCATGAGTCATCAATCACTATTTTTAAGCAAAATGAAGCAGCACATTCAATGTTATTTAAATCAAGCATGTAGACGTTGTTGATCATCTTTCCCTATAAAATAGTGTTGTTACTTAAACTTACAATGCATGAATTTGCTAAGAATTGCATGATGAAGCCTTTGTCATAGAGTTGACTGATGCTGAGTAGGTTATGCTTCAATCCATCTACAAGCAAAACATTTTCAATCATAAGGTTTGTGAGAGCTCGTTTCTTTGATTTTCTTCTAGGATCGTCCGGGACGATGTTGAGATCGTCCAGGACGATCAGTGAAACAGTTGATTTTTTTTAAGTGGATTGTCCAGGCTGATTTTGGATCGTCCTGGAACGATCAGTGCATGGCAAAAGTCAGTGAGTAAGGGATTTTATCGTCCAAGGAAATTAATTATCGTCCTGAGATATCGTCCTGGACGATTGAAGATCGGCCAGGCCGATTAGGTTTGTATTTAAAGGAAATCAGCTCGTTTTGAAGAGAGAGAAAAATCATTTTTTATATCAAAATATCTGAGGAGAGAGAAGGAGAAGGAAAGCAAAGGAAAAGTTGGATTTCGGAGGCCGCGGAGCGCTTTTTGTACGTCGTCGCTGTAGGGAGAAGTGTTTATCTCGCAGTAAGGACTCCGAACCCTATTTCTGTTTTCGAAGATGTCAAGTTTTGGTATTTCTGTGCTCAGATTCGTATTTTCGTTACCGAAAAATGCGCATCATTTTGTATTGACGAAAGTTTTACCGCACAACTTTTGGTATGTTTCTGATATGGTATTTCTACACGATTTGATTATTTTATGGTGATTTTTGACCGGATAGTTTTGATTTGACGGTGTTTTATTTTAACTGTAAATTCTGGTGATGTCTGAAATTGTTTGGGCAGTAGAATAAAAGTCTTATAATGTTGTTGTGAACGTTCTGTACTAATTTGGTAATTTGTGAATTCTGTGATTTTTGTGTAAATTCCGTATACTGCCGTTATGCCGCTGGATTTTCGTATGATTTCCGATTTTTTGAAATTGATGATTTGAACTGATATGCATATGAATGTGAATATATGATTGGTTTACTGTTATTGTTACTTAAAGACAATTGAAGACTAGTTGAACTGTTGGTTGGATATTGACTTGACCTGTACAGGATGGTGGGCCGATGGGCTTTCCTTTAAAAAGGGTTTGGCGATATCCTCTATTGATTATATATATAACGATTGGGAGGCATAAGGAGATTCTTATACCGACGGGCACAGAGTGACGACTCTTAATGAACCAACGGATAGCTACTGTTATGGATTTCTACAACAGCACTATGGATTGAAAAACGCCTTAATAGCCAGTGATTGTACTTGTTCAGTAAGACTATTGTATTGAAGTGCATGTGTACGGTATTGACATGTTCATCTCATGATGGATTTATTGATTTATTAATTTTGAATGGTTTTATGGACGGATTTACGGATTTATTGTTACTGTACGATTTCATTGATATTCGCATTATTTTACTGAGCACTGATACTGATATTGATATGGATATTATATTGATTCATTGATGCTGTGGACATGGATACTATTGACTCATTGATATTGACTCATTAATACTCATTTCATTGATACACCGTATTGAACTGCTGCATGTGATTCATTGACTGATATGGAATAGGTTTTACTGTATTGATTTGATCTCAATCGTTCTTACGACGTATTGGTTTGATTTTGACCAGAGATGATTGATTTGATTAATTTTATTGATACGATATTGATTTAACGGTTATTATTGAGATGATGATTTTCTCCTATTGATTTGATTGGATTCTTGTGAGATGTATCGTATGTACTGGTTTATTAAGCTTTATGGATTTCTTCCTACTGTTTATCGATTCTTCTACCACTAACTGTGGATTTTATCGATCACGCATTGACTACTGATTTTTATATCCGCTGCATAGATTTATTGATCATGTGTAATTAACTGTTATGGATTCACTTGACTGACATGCATATTGTTTCCAGTACCGTGCTTTGATTTCAGTTGTAGGTATTAGGTGTCCTACTGAGCTTTTTGAAGCTCATTATATGTGGTTAATATTTTCAGGTCAGGGCAAGGGAGCAGGAGATTGAGGTTGATCAGGAATCTCCAGGTTTTTGTTCTTTTTGGTTTTAGTGATTCTTTTGTACTCAGGACAAGATAGATTTCAGTTCATGTATCGTGTTCATAGTGTAGCTCCTGAGTATTGTATATGATCTTTTGAGGTATGAATGGAACTGTACATTGATGTTTTAAATTATTGATTGTTTGGTAGACTGTCATTGAAGATTATAGATAGCTATGGTAATTGGTTTTAATGGATTGATTGAAATTCTTTCCAAGTTAGATCTTGGGGCGTCACAAGGTTCTTGGAATTACCAATTATACCTGCGCCTACCACCTTCTTTATGGTGTTGTCTCCAAGAGTAACATTGCCTCCAATCCTGGACTCTAGTACCACAAACTGATTGACATCACCAGTCATATGTCGAGAGCATCCACTGTCCAGGTACCACATACTCTCATGAGCCCTTTTATGAGAGCCCTCCTACAAAATTACCAAATGTTAGATTTAGGAATCCAAGAAGGTTTGGGTTTCTTCTTATGAAGATTAGTATGCAATGCATGTGTGGTATGCTGTGGATCATGCACCTTAGGTCTCCACACCCAATATGTACTATGGTGAACTGTGCAAGTGTGTGAGATGTGTCCTAGCATGCCACATGAAAAACATCTAACTCCATGAAAAGGATTTCTTAAGTGGTTTGAGTTATAGTGCCTCTTCCTAAGTTTTGGCAATTGATCAAAAGTAAATGTCATCCTTGTTTTCTTACTTTTTTCTAGTTCATTTTGAATCTTCAAATTAGTGCTCTTTAAAGTCTCATTTTCAATCCTCAAATTTTCTCCATCTCTTTAGACTTCTTAAAATCAGATTCAAGTGATGTGTGTGAAACTTTTAATGCATCATGCTTTTCAACTAATTCACAATGATTTTTATTTAAATCATCAAATTCATCATGTAAAGTCGTATAACTTGAATCAATCATTTGATGGTCTTTAGTCAAAATTTCTTGATCTTTTTGAAGGTTCAAAAATTCTAATTTCAAGCTAGCATGTGTTTTCTTTAATTTCATATATGATACATGGATTTTTTCTGAAACTTCAAGAAGTTGATCGTAGGAAAGTTCACATACCTCTTCTTGATCAAGATTGTCATCTGCCATCAAGCACAATTTTGATGTCTCGTCTTTTTGTTCCATCTCCAATGAGTCCGATGCAGAATCCGCCCAAAATGCTTTTTGTACTCTTATCTTGTCCTTTTTTAGCTTAGGTTCCTTCTCAACCTTTCTTTTGCTTGAGTGACCTTTAAGTGTAGGGCAATAAGTCCTCACGTGTCTTGGTTTCTTGCATTCATAACACACGACATTAGAAGATCCTTTAGAATGTTTATGATCCCTACCTTTTCTCCAATGATGCTTTTTCTTCTTCCTTAGAAAGCTTTTGAATTGCCTTGTGATGAAGGCAACTTCATCGCTTTCAGACCCGGAAGATTCAGAATCTGATTTGTGCGCCTTCAGTGCAACTGTTTTCTCCTTCTTCTTCTCACCTGCATCAAGATTTCTTTGATTCACCCCTTGCTCGTAAGCAATGAGTGAGCCAAGTAAGTTATCAATAGAATAAGTGTTCAAATCCTTAGATTTAGAGATTGCAATGATTTTAGCATCATATGATGAAGGCAAGCATCTCAAAATTTTGTTTACTTTTTCATAGATTGAAAGTTCTTTTTCTAATGCATGCAGTGAAGTAACTATCTGAGTAAACCTAGTAAACATGTCAGAAACAGATTCATGAGATTTCATACGAAAAAGTTCATAGTCATGCAAGAGAATATTCAAACGGGATTGTTTAACCTCATTAGTGCCTTCATTGGTGATACACAATTTATCCCAAATTTCTTTACCAGTTTTGCAAGTGGAGACACACATGTAATCCTCAGATTTCAAAGCACAAAAAAAATAGTACAAATATTTTGCATTCAATTGAGCTAAATCTTGTTCATCGAAAGTCCATTCAGTAAAAGCAACTTCTATTTTAACACCATTAATTTCGCGAGAAGGTGGAGAATAATCTTCTTTGATAAGCATCCACATGCAATAATCAGTAGATTGTAAAAATGTTGACATGCGGGTTTTCCAGAAATCAAAATGTAAGTTGTCAAACAAGGGAGGTCGTGTAATTGAATAATCTTCCGTAGTGTTATGATTCCTAAGGTTAGCCATGGATCAAAATTCAAAAAGTTTTCAAACTAATTTTTTATGAATCCCGCTCTGATACCACTTGAAAGTTCGTTAGAGATGTTAAGCTCTGTGAACTTAGTCCCAAGCTAACCAAGAGGGGGGGGGTGAATTGGTATTTTAAAATTTCTTTTCAACAAAAGCAATAAAGTCACAAACCAAAACCAAATCACACCACAAGACAAAACAATGCGGAAATTAAAGTGCGGAAGCAAGAAAATAAGAACACCGAAATTTATAAGGGTTCGGACAACTTGACCTACGTCCACTCCTTGGAGGCTCCCTCCAAGTATTGCACTATAAAACGTGTCTCTCATTTAGCCCCCATAGCTAGGCGGAGAAGCCCTCACAAAGAAGTCCTTTTTGCCAACCCGGCAAGGCAGAGAACCTATCTCCTTTTGCTTCTTCCAGAAGCTGGCAGAGAACCACAATCTGTTGCTAAAAACCTTACCTCTACCGACCTTTCCACGGACATGAAACTCTATATGAAGAAGAAGCAGAGCGATCCTTGAAGCACCCTTGTGAATCGCCTCACAAGCTCTCCCTCACAAGATCCCTCTCTCTCTCTCTCTCTCTCTCTCTCTCTCTCTCTCTCTCTCTCTTTCTCACCTCAAGGTCTTCTCAGGTCAAGACAGTAGCAAAAAGATTGTTCAAAATGTTGAACAAGAGCTCTTAAATAGAAGAGCTTCAAAGGAGCTCATTAATTGCAAGTTGTCGACAATATCGTCCAGGCCGATATAGACATCGTCCTGGCCGATCAGTACAAATCTCAGAAGATCGGCCAGAGCATCGCCCTGAATGTAATCTGGACGATTGAAAATTAGCTTGATTATCCAGGCCGATCTCACGATCATCCTGGCCGATCAGTTCAAATCAGAGAAAAATCGTCTAGAGCATCGCCCTAAATTAGAGCTGTCCGATCTCGATTGTCCAGATGTAACTAAGGTTTTTGAATAGATCGTCCTGGCCGATCCTGCGATCATCTAGGAAGATATGATTGTATCAATCATCCTTAATTACTCCATTGATTTCATGATCAATTAAGGCATAATTTGTGAATATCGTCCAGGCCAATCAAATATCATCCTAGCCTATCATTAAAAAATACATAATACCTAAATTGTCTATGACAGCAATTTCTTTCTGTTTTGAGCTTATCATTATGGCCGATACATGTATCATCCAGGACGATCTTTTAATGACGGTAACCTTAATTAAGAATCTTTATTTAGATTTTCTATTTTAAGTCCGATCATCCAGGATGATGTAAATATTGTCCTAGCCGATATGAGTAAAAACAGAAATTCTAAGTCTCTCAAATGTGTGTGTGTAGGGTTACTTAGCCTCAGTCTCTTTGAACATTACAAATAGACTCAAGAAGAGAAAAAACAAAAGTACAGATTCACTCAATCTCTAAATCTACACAGTCTTGAGCTGGCTTCACTTGTTCGTCTGATCTTCGATTCCTGAAGAGTTAAAAGTAACAGGCAGTCCAAGAGAATCAATAGTGTTTGTCAATCATCAAAATATAAGCCATGAAAATAGATTTGCAACACATCGTCAAACTTCAAAGCAAAAATCCACTGCAAATCACTCTCCAATTCTTCACCGTCAGAATCTGGAGAAGGATCACCAGAAGCTTGGCTCAGAGTCAACCCCTCGATCTCCCCTCCGTTCTTACATTGCACTACACGAATGCCCTTCATGAAGCCTTTAATGAAGCCATCTTCCATAAGCTCTGCTTCTAAAGCCTTCACCTCTACGTCATAAAATTGGTCACAAGCTTCCTAAACTTGATCCTCGACAATTATCTTGAAGGCATACGATTTTTTGAACTCTTCTACAGCTGTGGACGGGGACAGTTGAGCTACCTTCTCCGACAACCTGTTCAAGAGCTTCTTATTTTCAGCCTTAAGGATTTGCTGATCTTTCAGTTCTAATTTGTTTGTTACCACTGCATCCACCAACTGTATATGCAAACAATCCATCCGCTCATCTTGGGAAGAGGCTGAAGTAATCTTATTCGCCAATTTTATTCTGCACTGTTCCAATTGATCATCCACCATCTTCATCTCCTTCACCTTGCCATTGTATTTCTTCTCGTATTCTCCCTGAAGGTATTTAACCTTCACAAACTTATCATTCTAGTCATCCAAGATTTTGTTCACCTCAAGGTACTATTCAAAAAGAATCAAAAAGTGAAAAGTACATCCCTAAAGATGTATATACAAATATAAGGAAAATGGAGAGAGGGTGAACTCACCAACTCCTCAGCACGTCAACGATCGATGCACTTATGTTTCAGAACATCCTATGGAATATATATCCTGGATGGAGAAAAACTATGACTCCTACCAGAAACTTCCCGAGGGCGAGAGAGATTTACAGGTTCCTAAGAAAAAGAAGTCGAATGAAGTTTTGGCAGTTGCCGACAGGAATTCTCATTTTTCTCCCTCCAGGATTTACATTTTAGAGGATGTTCTGAAACATAAGTGCATCGGTCATTGATGTACCGAGGAGTTGGTTAGTTCACCCTTTTTCCATTTTCCTTATATTTGTATATACATCTTCAGGGATATACTTTTCACTTATTGATTCTTTTTTAATAGTATCTTGAGATGAACAAAATCTTGGATGACTGGAACGATGAGCTTGTGAAGTTTAATACCTTCAGGGGGAATACAAGAAGAAATACGATGGCAAGGTGAAGGAGATGAAGATGGTGGATGATCAATTGGAATAGTGCAGACTAAAAATTGGTGAATAAGATTACTTCAGCCTCTTCCCAAGATGAGCAGATGGATTGTTTGCATATACAGTTGGTGGAGGCAGAGGCAACAAATAAACAACAACTGAAAGATCAGTGAATCCTTAAGGCTGAAAATAAAAAGCTCTTGAACAAGTTGTTAGAGAAGGTAGCTCAACTGTCCCCGTCCGCAGCTGTAAAAGAGTTCAAAAAATCATATGCCTTCAAGATAATTGTCGAGGATCAAGTTTAGGAAGCTCGCAACCATTTTTATGATGTAGAGGTGAAGGCTTTAGAAGCAGAGCTTATGGAAGATGGCTTCATCAAAGGCTTCATGATGGGCGTTCGTGCTGTGCAACGTAAGAACGGAGGGGAGATCGAGGGGTTGACTCCGAGCCAAGCTTCTGATGATCCTTTTCCAGACTTTGACAGTGAATAATTGAAGAGTGATTTGCAACGGATTTTCGCTTTGGAGGAGGACGATGATGTTCTTCAGATCCTGTAGAACTTCTTTGATAATGTATGTATTACTTTTGCTTTCGTTATGATGATTGTACGTGTGTTTCTGTTGTTCATGTGTTTGTACAATGTTTTCAAATGATGTACATGAAGTTTGTGAGTTTTATGTATATATATGATGTTTCTCTTTTATATAAGTATATGAGATTAACTCAAGTATTCTAGTAGTCTCATTTGACTTGCACAAATATGAGAGATATCATTTTTGGATATCCTGACATATCTGAGATTGTTAATCAAAGCATTTGTTTGTTGATTTTAACATGTATGGAAGAGGTTGGACTGGATCCCCCTGAGATTGGTCGCCTAGTGATTGAGATACAATCTTAGTTGTGTATTTCTCGTATCACAGGAAAAGAGTTCGAAGAGAGGAGATAGCATAGAGACAGAGTGAACATCACATTATTGTATTATATAAAACTTATACGACAATCCCCTAATAAATTTAGGGATACAAGAAGAAGTGTTCTTCTACAATCAAAATACATAGAGTTGCACGAAAAAACTTGAAAGATATAAAGCATAACTATAGAGCAAGACAAATACTATGAACGAAATCACACCAAACAGATAGATTTATCAACTTCTACTGATAGTACTTGCAACGGTTGCCCACATTCCAAGTTCGGGGAAGTATTTTTTCATTGGCATCTTTTAATTTGAAGGTTCCAGGCTTGACCATAGCCGCCACCAAGTAAGGACATTCCCATAGGGGGGGAGAGCTTATTGCGTTGAGGGCCTTTTCCAACAGTTTTGATGCTTCGCAGAATTTTTCCTGACTTTCTTCTCGTTGTTATTGAAGTCAAAAGTCTAAATCCTATTTCTTGGGACTCCAATATCCACTGGTATGACTGCTTCTGTACCAAAATAGAGGTTAAATGGAGTCTCTCATGTAGGAGTCCTGGCCATGGTGTGGTAAGCCAAGAGGAAATTTGGGAGTTCTTCAACCCATTGCCCCCCAGCCTTCCCTAGATGTGCCTTCAGCCCTTTCAGAATTGTTCGATTTGTAACCTCCATTTGTCCATTTGCTTGAGGATGGGCGACAACCATGTGGATGAGTTGCATATGAAAATCTTTACATAAAGATGTAAAGATTTTTCCAGTAAACTGAGTTCCGTTGTCGGTGATGACCTTTGCTGGAATACCGAAGCGACAAAATTATATTATTCCACAAGAATTGTTTGGCATTTGCTTCGGTAATTTTTCCTAAAGGTTCTGCTTCCACCCACTTTATGAAGTAATCTATAGCGAGGATAATGAATATTCATTATCCTGTGGCTATAGGGAAGGGTCCCATTATGTCAATTCCCCACTGGGCGAAAGGCCAAGGGCTTTGAAGTGATGCAAGTTCCAGAGCTGGAGTATGGGTGAGATTGGAATGCAATTAATAGTTTTCACACTTTCTTCTAAACTCAAGTGCATCCTGCTTCATTGTAGGCCAATAAAGTCGTTGTCTCATAATTTTATAAGCCAATGCTCTTCCTCCCAGGTGCTCTCCGCATACTCCCGAATGAACTTCTCGGAGTGCATAATCAGCTTCTGAAGGTGTAAGACACTTCAGATATGGTTCGGTGAAAGAGCGCTTATACAACTCACCATCAATGTTGGTGAAATTTGTTGTTCGTCTTCGAAGTCTCATTGCAGCTATAGGTTCTTCAGGCAGTACCCCATCTTATAAAAAAGACAAGATGGGATTGATCCAAGACACCTCCCTTATTTCATCAATTGATTCTATGACCTATGGACCCTGGATACTTGAAAAATGGATCTCCTCAACACACTTTCTCTTGTAGATGTCTCCCGTTGTCGATGTTGCAAGTTTTGAAAGAGCATCTGCTCTTGCATTTTGCTCTTGGAGAACATATATGATCTGATATTCTCCTATTCGGGCCAAGAACAATTTAACAATACTACAATATTGGGCCAATTGCGGATTGTGGATATCAAATTCTCCCTCCACCTAAGAAGCGACTAGTTATGAATCAGTGTGGACTACTTGGTTCTATACGTCACAATCAATTGCTAGTCTTAATCCAGTGATAAGGGCTTCATATTATGTCATTTTGTTTGTTGCCGGAAACTTGAGTCGGAGCCCATACTCAAGAGTAGTCTTTTGCGAGGAAATTAATAGAATTTCAGCCCTAGCGCCAGAACTTCTAGAAGATCCATCAATATATAACGTCCAACACGAAGGAGAAAACAATGTATTTGGTTGGACATCGGATACTGGGATGGTGCATTCAACCACAAAATCTGCAAGTGCCTGAGATTTGATATATGGTCTAGGTAAGTAGTGAATGTCAAATTCTCTCAGTTATACGGACCACTTGACGAGCCTACCCGATGCTTCCGATTTTTGCATAATACTTTTCAGTGAAAGATTCGTATAAATCCCAATTGAGTGGGCTTGAAAGTAAGGGCATAGCTTTCTGGCAGAATAAACTAACGGCAATCCTGACTTATTTTTAAGGGATAACGCCCCTCTATTTTAGATAGGATTTTACTGACATAGTAGGTGAGGCGTTGTACAACATTATCTTCTCGCACCAAGACAGAACTAATGGCTTGGGCAGAAACAGCTATGTATAAAGACAACTTCTCTCCAGGAGTTAGTTTGGATAGTAGTGGCGGGGAAGCCAAATACTTTCTTAGCTGCTCGAAGGCTTCTTGGCATTCGACTGTCCATTGGAACCCGAAATTGTGAGCGCCTCTGAGTACTTTGAAGAAAGGCAGATTCTTGTCTCCTAAGTGTACTAGGAAATGAGACAACATTGCAATTCTCCCATTCAGCCTTTGGACTTCCTTGATGTTCTTCGGCGGCACCATATCTCTAAACGCCTTAATCTTTTTGGGATTGGCTTCAATTTCTCTGTGGGTTACCATAAAACCCAAAAATTTTCCAAAAACAACTCTAAAGGCGCATTTGGTGGGATTGAGTCGCATATTGTAACGTCTCAGCAGATGGAAGTATTGCTCCAAGTCGGAGATATGTTGAGATTTTTTGAGACTTTTCACCAACATGTCATCCACGTACACCTCCATGTTAGGTCCAATAAGGGTTTTGAAGACCTTATTCATGAGGTGTTGGTAAGTTTCTCCAGTAATCTTGAGCCCGAAGGGCATCACCCGATAACAATACAATCCTCTGTTTGTTTGAAATTCTATTGCTTCTTCATCAGTTGGATTCATTTTGATTTGGTTGTAACCAAAGTAAGCATCCATGAAACTCAACATCTGATATCCATAGGTGGTATCGACTAACTGGTCGATACGGGGAAGTAGAAAGATGTCTTTTGTGAAGGCTTTATTAAGATCTGTATAGTCTATGCACATCCTCCATGCTCCGCTCCCCTTTTGAACCATGACAACATTCGCAACCCAAGTAGGATAGTGCACCTCTCGAATGAATCCGGCTTCTAAAAGTTTTTCCACTTCTTGACCGATCAACTACTAATGATCTGGTGCAAAATTCTGCTTCTTCTGAATGATTGGTTTATGCGCCGGATTGACATTAAGGGAGTGTGTGATTGCTTTAGGGTCAATCCCGGGCATATCCGCCGGACTCCATGCAAAAATGTCAGGATTTTCTCGTAGAAAATCAGTGAATATTTTATTCACAGGTAAAAAGACTTTGTCGGATAACAAAGGGACTCCGACTATTGTCTCAATTTCTCCAACTATTATTCGGTTATTCACCGGTGGCCTCTATTGTCGATCTTGCCCCCCTCAGCGGGACAAGTTTCTTCTGAAAGTTCGATGGGGATGTTAAGCCCTATGAACTTAGTCCCAAACTAACCAAGAGGGGGGGTGAATTGGTATTTTAAAAACTTGTTTTTAAACAAAGAAATAAAATCACATAAATCAAATCACACCACAAAAAAGTGCGGAATTTAAAAGTGCGGAAGCAAGAAAAAGAACACAGAAATTTATAGTGGTTCGGTCGACTCGACCTACGTCCACTCCTTGGAGGCACCCTCCAAGTATTGCACTAAAAAAGTGACTCTCCTTTAGCCCCCACGGCTAGGTGGAGAAACCCTCACAAGAACCTCCTTTTTGCCACCCCAGCAAGGTAGAGAACCTATCTCCTTTTGCTTCCTCCTGAAGCTGGCAGAGAACCAGAACCAAAAGCAAAACTCCTTACCTCTACCGACCCTTCCACGGACGAGAAACTCTAGACGAAGACGACGCAGAGAGATCCTTGAAGCAACCCTTATGAAACCCCTTACAAGCTCCCCCTCACAAGATCCTCTCTCTCTCCTCTCTCTCTCTTTCTCTCCTCAAGGTCTTCTCAGCTCAAGGCAGCAGCCAAAGGTTTTTAAAAACGTTGAATAAGAGCTCTTAAATAGAAGAGCTTCAAAAGAGCTCATTAATTGCAAGTTGCCGACAATATCATCCAGGTCGATATGGACATAGGCCTCGCCGATCAGTACAAATCAATGAAGATCGGCCAGAGCATAGCCCTGGATGAAAAACTGGACGATTGAAAATTAGCTTGATCGTCCAGGCCGATCTCACGATCGTCCTGGCCGATCAGTTCAAATCAGAGGAAAATCGTCCTGAGAATAGCCCTGGATACGGGCTGGCCGATATTGATCGTCCTGAAGTAACTTAAGGTTTTTGACTAAATCGGCCTGGCCGATCTTGCGATCGTCCAGGACGATCTGATCGTATCAATCATCCTTAATTACTCCCTTGATTTCTTGAATAATTATGGCATAATTTGTGAATATCGTCCAGGCCGATCCGAGGATCGTCCGGGCCGATAATTTAAAGATACAGTATACCATACTTGTCTATGGCGGCTACTTCTTTCTGTTTTGAGCTTATCGTCCTGGCCGATACACGTATCGTCCAGGATGATCTGTTAATGTCGGCTGTCTTATTTAAGAATCCTTAATTAGACTTTCTGTTTTAAGCTGATCGTCCAGGCCGATCAAAGAAATCGTCCTGGCCGATATGAGTAAAAACAGAAATTCTAAGTCTCTCAAGTGTGTGTGTGAAGGGTTACAAAGCATCAGTCTCTTTGACTATTACAAGTGGACTCAAAAGGTAAAAAACAAAAGTACAGACTGACTCAACCCTAAACCTACGCATTCCTGAACTTGGCTCCTTTTTTATTGTCCGATCTTCGATTCCTGAAAAGTTAGAAGCAACAAGCTGTCCAAGAGAAACCATGTTTGTCAATCATCAAAACATAAGTCATGAAAAATAGATTTGCAACAATCTCCCCCTTTTTGATGATGGCAAAACACTACAAAAAGATTTAATAGTTAACAATTCAGGATTGATGAAAAAAGAACCTCATAAACTTCTCCCCCTTTTGACATATCAAAAAGGAGGGTACAAGAAAGCACAGCAAAAGAGATTCCCCATTTTTTTTTTTTTTTTTTTAATCAAGGCACATCAATGATATAGTATTCCATGTGATTGATTTAAAAACCTGTGAGTTAACGAGTTACCAATCTCATTTAATCCATAGAATAGGAGAATATTCGTTCATGGTTTACCCTTAGCCAAAAAACGTTTTCTTAGGGTAGAATCGTCTTTTGAAATCAATGACTTAACTCAAATAATTAATTGGATATGAGAAAAAGATTCTACCCACCACTTGTCATAAGGAAAAATATCTCTATAAAATAATGAGGTAGATTTGTCATAATCGAACGATAATCGAGATCAAGCCTTTGAGAATCAAAACGTCTAAGTTCTAAAAGATATAAAAAGAGAGAGTAGCTTGCTTTTGAGTGGGCTCATTTTATGCCTCTTGTCAATGTTGTGGTGCTTTTCGCATCTTTTTATAGATTTTTCAATTTTTGGCATCTTTGCGCTTCTTTTGTTGGCATCATTTGCCAATATATTTTTTTTTATTTTTGCAAGCTAGATTCCCTTTTAGACTCTTTTAAAAAAAAACTTAGTTGTGAATATATCTTCTCAGATATTAGAGAATAGGAGCTCTCTCTCTAACATAGGGAAGAATTACCACAAGCAGGATTAATAATCGAAGACAAGAGTAACGAGGGATCATGATGTGACAAAAAAACTTTTAATCATTGTAAATACAAGATAGATTTGCTTAAGCAAGCTTTAGAAAGGATCTTAGTTTCATAAACAATCTTTTATTTTGAGATAGACTTTTGATTAGAAAAAAAAACTATGCCACTAATACTAAGTTAGGGAAAGAGACACAATCACAAAATATTCATACTATCTAAGTGATTAAGTAGATGAAAACATATTAACTACAATTTGTTAAAGACAAGAACAAGAAATATAATATCATATCAGTGATGATCTAAAAATAAAGCACACGAAAAGGTAAAAAGAAAGCAGAAAAAAAATAAAAGAAAATTTAGCTAAAAGATTTCATGCATTTATGTCAATCACACCCAATCTGGTCCTTAAATAACTGAAAGTGTCGAAGGCTAGTGGTTTAGTAAAGATGTCTGCCAGTTGGTTTTCAGTTGTCACATGGTGTAACTCAATGTCTCCCTTAGTCACATGATCTCTAATAAAGTGATGCCTAATGTCAATGTGTTTAGTTCTTGAATGTTGGATAGGAGTTTTAGAGATGCATATGGCACTAGTGTTGTCACAAAAAATTGAGATGGTGCTTACATGTAATCCTAGATCTAATACCTATTGTTTCAACCAAAGAACTTGGGCCACACAACTTCCAAGAGCAATGTATTCAGCTTCAGCAGTGGAAAGTGCAATAGAATTTTGCTTTCTACTAGACCAAGAGACCAAGGATTGTCCAATGAATTGACAAGTTCCAGAGGTGCTCTTTCTATCCACCTTGCATCCTGCAAAATCAGAGTCAGAAAAACCAATAATCTTAAAAGAAGTGCTATGTCTAGGGTACCAAATCCCTAATCCTTGTGTCCCCAAAAGGTATCTAAAAATCCTTTTAATAGCAGTCATGTGGGATTCCTTAGGGTCAGCTTGAAACCTAGCACAAAGGTAAACACTAAACATAATGTCAGGTCGGCTTGCAGTCAAGTAAAGTAAAGATCCAATCATGCCTCTATACTTCTTCTGATCAACAGACTTACCACTTGGGTCCTTATCCAACGGAGCACTAGAAGTCATGGGGGTGTTAATTGGCTTGGCTTTGTCCATCTCATATTTCTTCAAAATGTCTTTTATGTATTTTGTTTGATTTAGAAAAGTTCCATCTTCCAATTGTTTTATGCTAAACCCCAAAAAGTAAGACAATTCTCCCATTAAACTCATCTCAAACTCTCTACTCATTGTTTTAGAAAAATCATCACACAAATTTTTATTAGAAGATCCAAAGAGTATATCATCAACATAAATCTGAACAATGAGTAAATCATCTCCAACTTTTTTAAGAAAAAGGGTGGTGTCTACGCTCCCCTTAACAAACTCCCTCTCTAGTAAGAATGTGCTAAGCCTCTCATACCAAGCTCTAGGTGCCTGCTTTAAACCATACAAAGCCTTTTTTAATTTAAACACATGATTTGGAAATTGAGAACTCTCAAAACCTGGAGGTTGTTCTACAAACACATCTTCTTTTATCTCCCCATTTAAAAAGGCACTCTTGACATCCATTTGAAAAAGCTTAAATCCTTTATAACAAGCAAAGGCTAATAGCACTCTAATGGCTTCCAATCTAGCTACAGGGGCAAAAGTCTCTTCAAAGTATATCCCTTCTATTTGATTGTACCCCTTAGCCACCAATCTTGCTTTATTCCTCACCACCACTCCTGAATCATTTACTTTGTTCTTAAATACCCACTTTATCCCAACTACACTTTGTCCCTTAGGTCTTTCCACAAGTTCCCAAACATCATTCCTAACAAATTGATTCAACTCTTCTTGCATTGCTAACATCCAAAACTCATCAGAGAGGGCTTGGTTAATGGTGGTGGGTTCAGTCATAGAGATAAAGGCAGAGTGGTTCACCTCCTTCCTAAGTCCATGTCTAGTCTTAACTCCACTAGAAAGGTCTCCTAAGATCAAATCCTTGGGGTGACTAGTAGAGTATCTCTAATCTCTAGGCAAAGTGTGTGAAGTTTCTCCCCTTTCATCAAAAATTTCTATTCCTTGGGTGACTCCTTCTACTCCTCCATTGCTTAGGTGCTCACTCCCCTTCCCCAAATTTTCTACTCCACTTGTAATCTCTCCAACATCATCATCATCTACTCCATATTTCTTATGATCAGACTCATCAAAAACTACATGGGTTGTCTCTTCCACCATCAAGGTTCTCTTGTTAAACACTCTAAAAGATTTCCCAACACTAGAATATCCCAAGAATACTCCTTCATCAGATTTAGGATCAAATTTTTCCAAGTGAGACTTTCCATTATTGTGAATGAAAACCTTACAACCAAAGACATGAAGATGGGAAAGATTGGGTGTCCTACCCTTAAGAATCTCATAGGGTGTCTTTTCTAATTTGACTCTAACATTCACCTTATTCAACACATAACATGCTGTGTTAACCGCTTCAGCCCAAAAGTATTTTGGAAGTGAATACTCAGCAAGCATGGCTCTAGCGGCTTCCACCAAGGTCCGGTTCTTCCTTTCAGCTACTCCATTATGCTGAGGAGTCCTAGGGGCTGAAAAATTGTGGCTAATCCCCTTTTCCTCACAAAAATCTCCAAATCTTTCATTTTCAAACTCTCCCCCATGATCACTATGGATGGTCAAAATCTCACACCCTAGCTTCTTCTGAATCCAAGTAGAAAAAGTTTTAAACTCCTCAAAAGACTCATTTTTATGAGAAAGAAATCTACTCCAAGTGAACCTTGAGTAGTCATCAACAATCTCAAAACCATAGACTTTCCCTCCCAAACTTGCTATGCTAATGGGTCCAAACAAATCCATGTGAAGGACTTCTAAAGGTCTAGAGGTGCTAATGTCCTTTATGGGGTGAAAAGAGGAGTGAATTTGCTTTCCTAGTTGAAAGGCATCACAAAGGTGGTCTTTTGTAAACTTAAGTTTGGGGACACCTCTAACTAGGTCCTTTTGGGTCACTTTCCTAAGGGTTTTCATACTTGCATGACAAAGCCTCCTGTGCCACAACCAAGAATCATCAATGACAGTTTTTAAGAAAAAAGAAGCAGCACATTCAATGCTATTTAAATTAAGCATATAGACGTTGTTTACCCTCTTTCCCTGCAAAATAGTGTTGTTACTTAAACTTACAATGCATGAATTCGTGAAGAATTGTACGATGAAGCCTTTGTCACAGAATTGACTGATGCTGAGCAAGTTGTGCTTCAATCCATCTACAAGCAAAACATTTTCAATCATAAGGTTCTTGGAATTATCGATTATACCTGCTCCTACCACCTTCCTGGTGGTGTTGTCTCCAAGAGTAACCTTGCCTCCAGTCCTGGATTCTAGTACAACAAACTGGCTAGCATCACCAGTCATATGTCGAGAGCATCCACTGTCCAGGTACCACATACTCTCACGAGGTCTTTTGTGAGAGACTTCCTGCAAAATTATCAAATGTTAGTTTTAGGAACCCAAGCAGGTTTGGGTTCCTTCTTATGAAGAGAAGAATGCAATGCATGTGTGGTATGCTGTGGATCATGCACCTTAGGTCTCCACACCCAATGTGAACTATGGTGAATTGTGCAAGTGTGTGAGATATGTCCTAGCATGCCACAAGAAAAACATCTAACTCCAGGAAAGGGATTTCTTAAGTGATTTGAGTTATAATGCCTCTCTCTAGGTTTTGGCAATTGATTAAAAGTAGAAGTCATCCTAGATTTCTTACATGCTTCTAAATCATTTTGAACCTTCAAGTTTGTGTTTTCTAAAACTTCATTTTCAATCCTCAAATTTTTTTCTATTTCTTTTGACTTCTTAAAATCAAATTCAAGAGATGTGTGTGATATTTTCAATGCATCATGTTCTTCAACTAACTTACCATGATTTTTATTTAACTCATCAAATTTATCAAGTAAAGTCATGTGTTTTGAATCAATTATTTGATGGTCTTTAATCAAAATTTCATGCTCTTTTTGTAGATTTAAGAATTCTAATTTCAAGCTAGCATTAGTTTTCTTTAATTTCCTATATGATGCATGGATTTTTTCTGAAACTTCAAGAAGTTGATCGTATGAAAGTTCACATACCTCTTCTTGATCACTTTGATCTTTTCCCATGAAACACAAGTTTGTAGTTTCTTCCTCTGGTTCAGTCTCAGAAGAATCAGTACCAGATTCTGCCCAAAAGCTCCTTTATTTTTTCTTCTTGTCCTTCTTAGACTTTGCTTTCTCATCACTTTTTTCTTTGCTTGATTGATCTCTAAGCTTAGGGCAATCAGTTCTCACATGTCCAGGCATTCTGCATTCAAAACAAACAACATCAGAAGATCCTTTAATATGTTTATGATCCTTACCTTTTCTCCAACTTTGATGATGCTTTTGTTTCTTCCTTAGAAAGCTTTTGAATTGCCTTGTGATGAAGGCAACTCCATCGCTTTCAGACTCGGAAGATTCAGAATCAGATTTGTGTGCCTTCAATGCAATTGTTTTCTCCTTTTTCTTCTCACCTGTATCAAGATTTCTTTGATTCACCCCTTGCTCGTAAGCAATGAGTGAGCCAAGCAAGTTATCAATAGAATAGGTGTTCAAATCTTTAGATTCAGTGATTGCAGTAATTTTTGCATCATAAGACGAAGGCAAGAATCTCAAAATCTTGTTAACTTTTTCATAGTTCGAAAGTTCTTTTCCTAGTGCATGCAATGAAGTAGCAATCTGAGTAAACCTAGTGTACATGTCAGAAATCGATTCATGAGGTTTCATACGAAAAAGTTCGTAGTCATGCAAGAGAATGTTTAAACGGGATTGTTTAACTTCATTAGTGCCTTCATAAGTAATGCATAATTTATCCCAAATTTCTTTACCAGTTTTGTAAGTTGAAACACGCATGTAATCCTCAGATTTTAAAGCACAGAAAAAACAATTCAAACATTTCACATTTAATTGAGCTAAATCTCGTTCATCAAAAGTCCATTCGGTAAAAGCAACTTCAGTTTTAAAACCATTAATTTCACGAGAAGGTGGAGAATAACCTTCTTGAATAAGCATCCACATGCGATAATCAGTAGATTGTAAAAAAGTTGACATGCGAGTTTTCCAAAAATCAAAAGGTAGGTTATCGAACAGAGGAGGTCGGGTAATAGAATACCCTTCCGTAGTGTTGCGATTCCCAAAGTTAGACATGGATCAAATTCAAAAAGTTTTCAAACTTTAATTTTCGAATCAAGCTCTGATACCACTTGAAAGTTCGATGGGGATGTGAAGCCCTATGAACTTAGTCCCAAACTAACCAAGAGGGGAGGGTGAATTGGTATTTTAAAAACTTCTTTTTAAACAAAGAAATAAAATCACATAAACCAAATCACACCACAAAAAAGTGCGGAATTTAAAAGTGCGGAAGCAAGAAAAAGAACACAGAAATTTATAGTGGTTCGGTCGACTCGACCTACGTCCACTCCTTGGAGGCACCCTCCAAGTATTGCACTACAAAAAAGTGACTCTCCTTTAGCCCCCACGGCTAGGTGGAGAAACCCTTACAAGAACCTCCTTTTTGCCACCCCGGCAAGGCAGAGAACCTATCTTCTTTAGCTTCCTCCTGAAGCTGGCAGAGAACCAGAACCAAAAGCAAAACTCCTTACCTCTACCGACCCTTCCACGGACGAGAAACTCTAGATGAAGACGACGCAGAGAGATCCTTGAAGCAACCCTTGTGAAATCCCTCACAAGCTCCCCCTCATAAGATCCTCTCTCTCTCCTCTCTCTCTCTTTCTCTCCTCAAGGTCTTCTCAGGTCAAGGCAGCAGCCAAAGGTTTTTAAAAATGTTGAACAAGAGCTCTTAAATAGAAGAGCTTCAAAAGAGCTCATTAATTGCAAGTTGCCGACAATATCGTTCAGGCCGATATGGACATAGGCCTGGCCGATCAGTACAAATCAATGAAGATCGGCCAGAGAATAGCCCTGGATGAAAAACTGGACGATTGAAAATTAGCTTGATCGTCCAGGCCGATCTCATGATCGTCCTGGCCGATCAGTTCAAATCAGAGGAAAATCGTCCTGACAATAGCCCTGGATACGGGCTGGCCGATATTGATCGTCCTAAAGTAACTTAAGATTTTTGATTAGATCAGCCTGGCCAATCTTGCGATCGTCCAGGACGATCTGATCGTATCAATCATCCTTAATTACTCCCTTGATTTCCTGAACAATTATGGCATAATTTGTGAATATCGTCCAGGCCGATCCGAGGATCGTCCGTGCCGATAATTTAAAGATACAGTATACCATACTTGTCTATGGCGGCTACTTCTTTCTGTTTTTAGCTTATCGTCCTGGCCGATACACGTATCGTCCAGGACGATCTGTTAATGTCGGCTGCCTTAATTAAGAATCCTTAATTAGACTTTCTATTTTAAGCTGATTGTCCAGGCCGATCAAAGAAATCGTCCTGGCCGATATGAGTAAAAATAGAAATTCTAAGTCTCTCAAGTGTGTGTATGAAGGGTTACAAAGCATCAGTCTCTTTGACTATTACAAGTGGACTCAAAAGGTAAAAAACAAAAGTACAGACTGGCTCAACCCTAAACCTACGCATTCCTGAACTTGGCTCCTTTTTGATTGTCCGATCTTCGATTCCTAAAAAGTTAGAAGCAACAAGCTGTCCAAGAGAAACCATGTTTGTCAATCATCAAAATATAAGACATGAAAATAGATTTGCAATATCTTCTCGGGTAGGTGGATCCCGAATAAACTGCCGAAGATAGCCTTGATGGATAAGCCTTAAAATTTACTCTTTCAGTTGTCTAGAGGCTTCGGTAGTGTGCCCACGACTACGATGAAAGTGGCAGTATTGATCTTGATTTCTTATATTCGGCTTCAAAGAATGTGGCCACTTCACCATATCTTGATCTCGAACAGCCATTATCACATTTGCTCGAGACGCATTAAGAGGAGTATACTTTTTTTCATGTCGAGGTTCTCGTCATTGCAATGGAGGCCTAGGAGGAAGATTGTTTTTTCCTTTCTTCTTTCGTTGTGTGGATGAATTTTTTTCTCCAGGTGCAATCTTGTGCTTCCCACTAGTTTGCTCAAATTGCTTTCTATGAGCGTATATGGCCTCATCTGTAGAGATTTGCGCCTCCACACGATGGATTAAATTGGTGTATGAATGTATGGTGTCTTGCATGAGAGCTGAATAGAAAGGGCCAGGGCAAAGGCCTCCAAGGAAGACTCCTCTCAACAGTTCAGGATCCACTCATGGGATTTGTCGAGCTTCAGTGGAAAATCGTTGGAAGTACTCCGTCAACGATTCTCCTTCATTCTGATGGATTTCAAAGAGATGGGAAAAATCTTTGTCTATTCTTTGGTTGGCTACAAACTGCTCGACAAAGGCCTTGGCCAATTCTACAAATGAGTGGATCATTCCAGATGGAAGAGAATTGAACCACGTTTGAGCCTATCCTTTTAGGGTTGCAGGAAAGACTTGGTAGAGAAGGGAGTCTGAGGCTCGCTGAATATGCATAATGGTTCTATAATGATCGATATGTTTATACGGGTCAGAAGTCCCGTTGTAAGACTCAATGCTGGTACTTTGAATCCATCCGGAATGGGATGCTGAAGAATTGCTTCAATTAGATGAGATGACTCTTGGAAGTCTCTCTATCAAAGAGCTTGCCTCGCATCCCCTTGTGGGAATTCTTCCCGTACTAACCTTCGTAGTTCAAGACGTAGAACATTATGAGGGAGTTTTGCAATGCGTGGTTGGGCAGAGCCTTCTGGGAGATCCGGAAGAATGTTAGGCTGTCGAGTTGAGGGCGGAGGATGTGTAGAACTTGCTGTATCGGCAAGTTCATTTTCCTGCCGTGACTAAGCATGTCTTCTAGGTGAAAGTAGATAAATTTTTGCTTGAAGATGTTCGAATTGAACATCTTCAACCCATGGAGGATCCTGAGGGAGAAGAATTTCCTCCCGTTGTGTCAATGTCGGCTGTCGATTCTCTCGCAGGAGTTGAAGAATCTCGTTCTGAGATTTTTCCATCTTTTGAATCCTTTCTTCTAAAGGTCCTGAAGTCCCTTCTATGGCAGTATTTTGCCCCCCAGGATAAAAAGAGGCAGACATCGGGCATCTTTGGTTAATAGACTGATTTCTGGACTAACAAGAGTTGGAGCGAGAAGCTCCAACAATATGACTGCTGTGCATGTTGACCATCGTAGCAATAGTGGGATAGTGTTTCCCACAGACGACGCCAAATTATTGCGGGCTGAAATATATGCGGTGGTATAGTTTGTAAATTTGCGTCTGAGCATTGTAAAAATATTCAGCACACAAATAGAAAAGAAAATGAACACCAGGATTTTTATGTGGAAAACCCAAAAGAAGGAAAAAACCAGGGGGCCACGCACAGTTGAATAATTCTACTAGTGTTCGTTTGAAATGCATAGGCTGGTTCATCTTACAAGTCAAGACGATCATTTTACAATCAGCTTCTAACAAAGTTACAAAGTTCTGCAAAATCCTGGCATTTTCCGAAAATCATGTAGAGTTCCGGCATATTCAGGCGTGTTGCAAATCTGTGGTTTCATGAATTACACTTTTGATGATTAGCAGACACTGATTTCCTTTCTTATAACTGATATTTTAGGGCCAAGAAATCAGATGATAAATCAAGCCAGTTCAAGATCGCGTAGGTTAGGGTTGAGTCAGTCTGTATTTTGCTTTTTCTCTTCTTGAGTCAATTTTTAATGTTTAAAGAGACTGATGCTAAGTAACCCTACACACAAACACACTTGAGATACTTAGAATTTTTGTTTTTGCTCACATCGGCCAGGATGATAGTTTATATTGGCCTGGACGATCGAGTTCAAAACAGAGATTCTATTCAGGATTCTTAATTAAAGCAGCCGTAATTAACAGATAATCCTGGACGATACTTATATCGGCCAGGATGATAAGCTCAAAACAGAAAGAAATAGCCACCTTATTCAATTTAGGTATATTGTATTTTTGGAAATTGGCCAGGATGATCTTGTATCGGCCTAGACGATAATACACAATTATGCCTAAATTGAACCAGTAATCAAGGAATCAATTAAGGACAGATTGATACGATCACATTGTCCTAAATGATAGAAATATCGGCCATGACGATATATTCAAAGTCCTTGATCGTACCTGGACGACATGGATCGGCCAGATACAGCTCAGGGCAATGCACTGGCCGATATGGATCAGACAGCACCAATCCAGGGCGATGCACTGGACGATATTGTGCTGATTTGAACAGATCGGCCACGACGATCAGACCAATTTTACCATCATCTAGCTTAATTTCAGAATGGTGTGCTGGCCGATCTTCATAACTTTGTCCTAATCGGCAAGGACAATATTCAGATCATCTTGGACGATAAAGTCGGCAAATTGCAATTATTGAGCTATTTTGAGCTCTTCTTTATAAGGGCTATTGATCAAACGTTTTGAGAGATCCTTTGCTGCTTCCTTGAACTGAGAAGACCTTGAGGAGAGAAGGAGAAAGAGAGTGAGTGAGTGAGTGAGAGAGAGAGAGAAAGAGAGAGGATCTTGTGAGGGGATTCACAATGGTTGCTTCAAGGATCGCTCTGCTTCTTCTTTGTCTAGAGTTTCTCGTCCGTTGAAGGGTCGGTAGTGGTAAGAATTAAACAACTCATCGTGGTTCTCTGCTAGCTTCAGGAGGAAGCAAAAGGAGATAGGTTCTCTGCCTTGCCGGGGTGGCAAAAAGGTCTTATATGTAAGGGCTTCTCCGCTTAGCTGTGGGGGCTAAAGGAGAGTCACGATTGTAGTGCAATACTCGAAGGACACCTCCGAGGAGTGGACGTAGGTCGAGTTGACCGAACCACTATAAAATTCTGTGTTCTTGTTTCTTGCTTCCGCATTTTAATTTTCGCACTTATTTTTTTCCTTGTGGTGTGATTTTGGTTTATGAGATTATACTTTTGTTGAAAAGATTTTTTAAAATACCAATTCACCCCCACCCCCCCCCCCCCCCTTTCTTGGTTAGCTTGGGCCAGTTCTGTAGTGATTAACATCCCTAACGAACTTTCAAGTGATATCTGAGCGGGATTCATAAAAACTGAGTTTGAAAACTTTTTGAATTTTGATCCATGGTGACTTTGGGAATCGTAATACACCAGAAGGGTATTCTATTACCCGACCACCTTTGTTTGATAATATCCCATTTGATTTTTGGAAAACTTGCATGTCTACTTTTTTATAATCAACTAACTATCGTATGTGGATGCTTGTTAAGGATGGTTACACACCTCCTATTGGAAAACTTGATGGCATTAATGTTCCACTTCCTTTTACTGAATGGACTTTAGATATAGGGATTTGGCTAAACTGAATGCAAAATGTCTGAACTATTTTTTCTGTGCTTTAAAGTATGAAGATTACATGCATGTTTCCACTTGCAAAATTGGCAAAGAATTTTGGGATAAATTTTGTATCACATATGAAGGCACTAATGAGGTTAAACAATCCCGTTTAAATATTCTCTTGCATGACTATGAACTTTTTTGTATGAAACCTCATGAATCTATTTATGACATGTATACAAGGTTTACACAGATAGTTACTTCACTGCATGCATTAGGAAGAGAACTTTCAAACTATGAAAAAGTGAACAAGATTTTGAGATATTTGCCTTCGTCATATGATGCTAAAATCTTTGTAATAACTGAATCTAAGGATTTAAACACTTATTCTATTGATAACTTACTTGGCTCACTCATTGATTACAAGCAAGGGGTGAATCAAAGAAATCTTGATGCATGTGAGATGAAAAAAGAGAAAACGGTGGCACTGAAGGCGCATAAATCAGACTCTGAATCTTTCGGGTCTAAAGGTGATGACTTTGCTTTAATCACAAGGCAATTCAAAAGCTTTCTAAGGAAGAAACACAAGCACCATTGGAGAAAATATAAAGATCATAAACATTCTAAAAGATATTTTGATGTCGTTTGTTATGAATGCAGGAAACCAGGACACGTGAGAACTGATTGCCCTATACTTCAAAATCACTCAAGCAAGGAAAAGAATGAGGAGAAACCTAAGTTCAAGAATGACAAGAAGAGGGTCCAAAAGGCGTACTGGGTAGAATTTGGTATTGATTCATCTGAAACTGAATCTGGGAATGAAACAACAAACTTGTGCTTAATGGGAGAAGATCATCTTGATCAAAGTGATGAAAAAGAGGTATGTAAGAATCCAAACAATGATAAATAGTTTGTGAGAAAATCCATGCATTATACAAAAAACTCAAGAAGACACATGCTAGCTTAAATTGGAACTTATGATTTTATAAAAGAGTATGAAGTTATACTTAAAGATCATTCAACAATTGATTCAAATCATATGACTCTTCTTGATGAATTTGATGACTTAAACAAGAAGCATTTGGAATTAATTGATGAACATAATGCAGTAAAAGTTTCACACACCTCACTTAATTCTGATCTTAAGAAATCTAAAGAGATTGAGAAAAATTTGAGGATTGATAATGATGCCTTAAAAAGAACTAACTTGAGAATTCAAAATGATTTGTATACATGTAAGAAAAATCGGATGACACATACTTTTGATCCAAAGTCAAAACCTAGGAAGAGGCATTATAACTCAAACCATTTAAGAAACCCTTTTCCTAGAGTTAGATGTTTTTCTTATGGCATTCTAGGACACATCTCACACACTTGCAGAGTTTATCGTAGTACATGTTGGGTGTGGAGACCAAAATTGAATGATTCACAGCATGACACACAAGCATCACCTTCTACTTTTCATAAGAAGGAACCCAAACCAGTTTGAGTTCCTAAATCTGACTATTGTTGAGTTTTGCAGGTGTTCTCTCACCAAAGATCTCGTGGGAGCATAAAATAATTGGACATATGGAGGCTCATAGCTCATAATGACTTAAACTTGCTGCTTCATAATTTCTTGAAATGTTTTTTAATTAGTGTTACTTTATTTTATTTTATTATTTGTTTTCTTGTGTGCTAGCTTTTTGTTGTTTTAGATCGTTTTGTTTTCAGTTTTATTTTATTTTGGCTTTTTCATATGATAAATATTTTCAAGCTTTTAGATTTTAGAGATTTAAAGTCATTGATTAGCATTTCTAAATCGGTTAACATGAGAAATATCGTTAATGGTTTTCCTCCTTCTGACCTTGTTTAGTGGTATAATTTTCTTCTCTAAATAAAAGTCTATCTCATTTTAACAATTGGTTTTTTAAAATTAAGATCTTTTTTATCTTGCTGCAAAAATCTATCACATTTATAATATCCAGAGTTTTTACATATCTTTCAAGTTAATTGATATCTTGCCTTTGCACCGATCATATGATTTTGGTTTTATTTTGTGGCTAGTTCTTCCCTATCTTAGAGAGAGAGCTCATATTCTCTAATATCTAGAAGATATACTCACAACTAAAAACTTCTTTTAAGAGTTTGTAAAAGAGAATTGAGCTTGCAAGAGATAAAAAGAAAAGTGGCAAAGATGCCGAAATTGAAATAAAAAGTATATACACAAAAGTGTATCAAAAATCAAAAGATGCTCAAAGAGCTAATCAAAGATACAAGAGGCATAAAATGAGTCCACTAAAAATCAAGCTATCCTCTCTTTTCAAAACTTTTAAAACTTAGAAAAATTTATGGGTTAGTTGATCAATAGCTTGATCTCAAATTTCCATGATTGAGAAAAATTATTTTGGTATATTATTTATGAGTTATTTTCTTTGTAATTAAGTTTTGAACGGATCTTCTTTTTATCCTATTCAGTTATTCTGAGTTAGGGTTTTTGTTTTCAAAAGACAATTTTTACCCTGAAATACGTCCGATTTAGGGTTAACAGAATCGGATATTCTACCATTTTCAGATTATGGCTTGTTAACTCTTTGATCTGATGAATCTCTAAAATTTAATTATTTGGGACTTTTTGTCATATGGATGCCTTGCTAAAAAAAAAATAGAAAAATAAAAAATAAAAAATTTTGTTTCCTTTTACTTGTTTTTAGTTTTTCGTTACTAGTCTTTAGTTTTTGTATGTTTTACTTATTTTATTTTGTTGGGGGCTTCTCTGATCATCACCATCTTTCATTGATTTTCAAGTTCTTATCACATCGTCCTGGCCGATACCTTTTTCATCCTAGACGATATGATAATCTTTCGTCAAATTTCTGTCTGCTGGACTTTTCTGTGCTTACTATAACTTTTCATCTTGGATGATCATTTATCGTCCTAGACGATCTGATCGAACTCTATTGCAATTATGTTGATAGTCTTGGCTGATAACATCCTTCGTCCTGGCCGATGCATTTTATGGTCATCGTCCTGGCCGATACACCGGATCGTCCTGGACGATCCACGTGTGTGTCGTTTAAAACCCTTAAAATTGGTCCCGGACGATCCATTATTGGACCATCGTCCTGGCCGATCCACTGTTCATCCTAGACGAGACATGTGGCATAGGTTTAAAATGTTTTAACTTCGGTCGGTACGATCAATTATTGTGCATCATCCTGGACAATACACCTCATCGGCCTGGACGATCTGCTTTTTCAACGGTCGTCTAGCTTGACTCGTCGAGATGATCTCCTATGTCTAATCGGCCTGGCAAATATCTGATTGGCCTGGACGATCGGGCCGACTTTTTGACCAATCAGCCTATAAGCAATAATTGAACCATGATTTCTCGATCGTCCTGGATGATTTCTCGATCGTCCTGGACGATTTCTCGATCGTCCTGGACGATTTCTCGATCGTCCTGGACGATTTCTCGATCGTCCTGACGATATAGACGTTTTCTTTAAATATAGGCCATTCCAGCCATGATTTTCATTCAAACTTCTCTTCTTCTCCTTTGTTTACTTGCTGATATCCTTCTACGGCTGGTGGAAAACGCATTCATCAAGCATCCGAAAGTTCCTCGAGGGCCACTCTGGACCCTCGATTCAGGGAAGCGGATGATTAAGCGGCATACCTTCGTTACAAAGAATGTGGGATAACAGTCTCCAGAATCATCAATCCTACTCATATATCATATCCGGTAATGGATCTCTTTTACCACACTTCTCTTTGCTTCTTTCTTTCTCTTGCTGTCCCATCCAATTATGAGCTTCTTCATGAATTCTTCCAAACCTTCGATTTAACTCTGCCTTTACAGCTCTGACCTCCTATGTGAATCGACGCCCCGTCGAAATCACATATCAGGACTGTGCAGAACTTTTGCAACTATCCACCACGGGGATAAGGTGCATACTATTTTTTCTGATCCTAATTTTAATTGGTCTTTGGCCAATCACTTCCTTCGCCAAACCAACGCACCTTTTCATGTTGGAGAGACTAGCTCTTTAGTCAAAGATACTAGGACAATCCAATATGTCCTTCGCACCTCCGTAATTCCAAAGGCTGGGGATCGGGTCCACATCACACCTTTACTTTCTTTGACCACTTTTTACATAATGGCCAATAGGGAATTTAATGCCACAGATTTGATCTTTCGTTACATCGACCATCTAACAACTATTCGTGACCCAGTACATAAGAGGAAACCCAATCTTGCCTTAGGACACCTCCTAGCCTATGTCCTTGAAGAATCAAAGTATCAACTTCAATACCCTGCTCCTCTCAACCTTCCAACTCTCTTCTACTCAAACAATTCTTTTCATATTCTTCATAGTACTCGTCTCCACCCAAGGAGATGAGGAAGGTCGGGGGGCCGAGGAGAAGGAGGCTCCCGCTCCCGCTCTCGTACCTGATCCTATCCCTCTCCACCTTCACTCACCGTATGATCAGTTGATAGAGAGGTTTGATCGATGGGAGACTCGCTTTGACGCTTACGTTGCTGTACAGGAGTAGCAACATTTTGAGGACATGGCCCTCTACGAGCAGCACCACACAGAGGACTTAGCCCGCTTTGACAGCTACATTACTCACCAGCAGCAGCAGCATGACCAGGACATCGCCTGGTTCAATGCTCAGTTTAATACACTAGCTGGCTACTTACAGCACGCTCCACCACCACCACCTCCATCTGATGATCAGGATCCATCTTTTTTCTAGTTTTTATGTCTTCTATTTTTCTGTTTTTTGTAGTTTATCTTTTTGATGTTTTAGTTTATGTGTTGTTATTTCCTTTTCTTTATGTGTGGTTAGGACCCTCTTTTTGTGATGACAAAAGGGGGAGTAGGATGTGGTAGAAAAAGTTAATGCTTTGTAACATTGAAATTTTAATGAATTGATGTTTTTTTTTTTTTTTTTTTTTGAGAATTTCCTACTTGTGTTTGCCATCATCAAAAAGTGGGAGATTGTTGCAAATCTGTGGTTTCATGAATTACACTTTTGATGATTAGCAAACACTATGATTTCCTTTCTTATAACTGACATTTCAGGGCCTAGAAATCAGATGACAAATCAAGCCAGTTCAAGATCGCGTAGGTTAGGGTTGAGTCAGTCTGTATTTTATTTTTTCTCTTATTGAGTCAATTTATAATATTCAAAGAGACTGATGCTAAGTAACCCTACACATACACACACACTTGAGAGACTTAGAATTTTTGTTTTTGCTCACATCGGTCAAGATGATAGTTTGTATCGGCCTGGACGATCGAGTTCAAAATAGAGATTCTATTCAAGATTCTTAATTAAGGCAACCGTCATTAATAGATCATCCTGGACGATACTTGTATCGACCAGGACGATAAGCTCAAAACAGAAAGAAATAGCTGCCTTATTCAATTTAGGTATATTGTATTTTTGGAAATTAGCCAGGACGATCTTATATCGGCCTGGACGATAATGCACAATTATGCCTAAATTGAACCTATAATAAAGGAATCAATTAAGGACAGATTGATACGATCACATCATCCTGGATGATAGAAATATTGACCAGGACAATATATTCAAAGTCCTTAATTATACCTGGATGATATGGATCAGCCACATACAGTTCAGGGCGATGCACTGGCTGATATGGATCAGACAGCACCAATCCAGGGCGATGAACTGGACGATATTGTGCTGATTTGAACTAATCGGCCAGGAAGATCGTGTAATCGGCTGGGACAATCAGATTAATTTTACCATCGTCTAGCTTAATTTCAGAATGGTGTGATGGCCGATCTTCACAACTTTGTACTTATTGGCCAGGATGATAAAGTCGGCAAATTGCAATTATTGAGCTATTTTGAGCTCTTCTTTATAAGGGCTATTGATCAAACATTTTGAGAGATCTTTTACTGCTGCCTTGACCTGAGAAGACCTTGAGGAGATAGAGAGAGAGAGAGAGAGAGAGAGAGAGAGAGAGAGAGAGAGAGAGAGAGAGAGAGAGAGAGAGAGAGAGAGAGAGAGAGGGTCTTGTGAGGGGGAGCTTGTGAGGGGATTTACAAGGGTTGCTTCAAGGATCGCTCTGCTTCTTCTTCGTCTAGAGTTTCTTGTCTGTGGAAGGGTCGGTAGAGGTAAGGATTCAGAAACTGATCGTGGTTCTCTGCCAGCTTCAGGAGGAAGCAAAAGGAGATAGGTTCTCTTCCTTGCCGTGGTGGCGAAAAGGACTTCTGTGTAAGGGCTTCTCCGCCTAGCTGTGGGGGCTAAAGGAGAGTCATGATTGTAGTGCAATACTCGGAGGGCGCCTCTGGGAGTGGACATAGGTCGAGTTGACTGAATCACTATAAAATTCTATGTTCTTGTTTCTTGCTTCCGCATTTTAATTTCCGCACTTATTTTTTTCTTATGGTGTGATTTTAGTTTATGAGATTGTGCTTTTGTTGAAAATATTTTTTTAAAAACCAATTCACCTCCCCTCTTAGTTAGCTTGGGCCAGTTCTATTGGGCTTAACATCCCTAATGAACTTTCAAGGCAGCGGGAAGAGCTCTAGTGGTGGTCGAGGAGGAGATGATTCTCCCTTTCCCCTTTCTGTTCTTCTTCTCTTCTTCTTCTTTATGGGCTAAAGAAGACGAGCAGCAAACTTCACCATCATCGGTGGTGAGTTGTATAAGCGCACTTTCACCGGATCATATCTGAAGTGTCTCCCACCTTCCGAAGCTTATTATGCACTCTGAGAAGTTCATTCAGGAGTATGCAGAGAGCACCTGGGAGGAAGAGCATTGGCTTATAAAATTATGAGACAAGGACTTTATTGGCCTATAATGAAGCAGGATGCGCTTGAGTTTACACGAAAGTGTGAAATCTGTTAATTGCATTCTAATCTCACCCATACTCTAGCTCTGAAACTTGCATCACTTCAAAGCCCCTGGCCTTTTGCCTAGTGGGGAATTGACATAATGGAACCCTTCCATATAGCCAAAAGACAACAAAAATTCATTATCCTGACTGTAGATTATGGGTGGAAACATAACCATCATGCACATTTAGCGAGCCTTCGATTTCCTTCTCTGCCAAGTCTTTCCTGCCACCCTAAAAGGACAGGCTCGAACGTGGTTCTATTCTCTTCCGTCCGGAATGATCCCCTCATTTGTGGAATTGGCCAAGGCATTTGTCGAGCAGTTCATAGCCAACCATAGAATAGCCAAAGATTCTTCCAATCTCTCCGTAATCCGTCAGAATGAAGGAGAATCGTTAATGGAGTACTTTCAATGATTTTCCACTGAAGCTCGACCAATCCTAAGGGGCCTATTTATATGTTTTGGAAAGAATGAGGGAGGGTTGCTGTCATTTTCGAAATCTCCAATTTTTAAAAAAAAAAATTAGAATTTTTAGAGATTTTTTGGGATTTTTTTTTACCAAAAAATAGCTATTTTTACATTTGAGGGTCCCACAAAGCCGGTGGTCTAAACCACCACACCCCAAGGGGCATGAGCGGCCCAGCAGGCACGCGGAAAGGGGTGCACGGGCGTGCGGCCACGGGCCTACATGCGTGCGGGTCGCGCGGGCGCGCAGCCGCGATCACGGGTGCGACCACAATTAGTTTCGAATAAAGTTACAAAGTTTTGCAACCATGGTCATAAATTCCTTGACTCATAATTTTATAAGCCAATGCTCTTCCTCCTAGGTGCTCTCCATATACTCCCAAATAAACTTCTTGGAGTGCATAATAAGCTTTGGAAGGTAGGAGACACTTCAGATATGGTATGGTGAAAGCGCGCTTATACAACTCACCACCAATGATGGTGAAGTTTGCTGCTCGTCTTCTTTAGCCCATAAAGAAGAAGAAGAGAAGAAGAAGAGAAATGGGAAAGGGAGAATCATCTCCTCCTCGACCACCGCCAGAGCTCTTCCCGCCGCCTGAATACGCCAGAACTCTACCAAATTTTCAGGAAACGCCGGGATTTTTCAGAACTTTGTAACTTTGTTAGAAGCTAATTATGAACTATCGTCTTGACTTGTAAGATGGATCAGCCTCTGTATTTCAAACGAATACTAATGTTATTTTTTCAACTAGGCGTAGCCCCGTGGTTCTTTTCCCTCTTTTGGGTTTTTCACGTAAAAATCCTGGTGTTCATTTTATTTTCTATTTGTGTGCTGAATATTTGTATAACGCTTAGACACAAATTTACAAACTCTACTGCCGGGTATATTTCAGGCCGCAACAGTTTGGCACCGTCTATGGAAAACACTATCCTACTATTGCTACAATGGTCAACAGGCGCAGTAGTCGTATCGTTGGAGCTTCTCGCTCCAACTCTCGTCTGTCCAAAAATTAGTCTATTAACCATAGACGCCCGATGTCTGCCTCTTTTCATCCGTGGGGGCAGAATGCTACCGAAGAAGGAACTTCAAGATATTCTTTAGAAGAAAGAATTCAGAAGATGGAAGAATCTCAGACTGAGATTCCTCAACTCCTTCGATAGAATCGATAGCCAGCATTGGCACAACGGGAGGAAATTCTTCTCCCTTAGGATCCGCCACTGGTTGAAGATGTTCAATTCGAACATCTTCGAGCAGAAATTCATCTTCCTCCACCTAGAACACATCCTCAGTCATGGAAGGATAATGAACTTGCCGATACAACAAGTTCTAGACATCCTCTGCACTCAACTTGATAGCCTCACATTCTTCCGGATCTCTCAAAAAGCTCTGCCCAACCACACATTGCGGAACTCCCTCACAATGTTATGCGTCACGAACTATAAAGGTTAGTACAGGAAGAGTTTCCCTAGGGGGATGCAGGGCTAGCTCTCCGACAGAGAGACTTCCAGGAGTCATCTCCTCTAATTAAAGTCATTCTTCAGCACCCCATTTCGGTTGGATTCTAAGTAACCAGCATCGCGTCTTGCGATGGGACATCTAACTCATATAAACATATAAACAATTATAGAACTATTGTGCATATTCAGCGAGCCTCAGACGCCCTTCTCTGCCAAGTCTTTCCTCCAACCCTAAAAGGATAGGCTCGAACGTGGTTCTATTTACTTATGTTCGGAATGATCCCCTCATTTGTAAAATTGGCCAAGGCCTTTGTCGAGTAGTTCGTAGCCAACAGAACAATAGCAAAGATTCTTCACATCTCTACAGAATCCGTCAGAATAAAGGAGAATCGTTGAGCGAGTACTTTCAATGTTTTTTCACTGAAGCTTGATAAATCCCAGGAGTGGATCTTGAACTGTTGAGAGGAGTCTTCCTTAGATGCCTTTGCCTTGACCCTTTTTATTCGACCCTTATGCGAGACACCGTACATTCATACGCTGATTTGATCCATCGTGTGGAGGCGCAAATCTCTGCAGATAAGGCCATATACGCTAATAGAAAGCAATTTGAGCAAACTAGCGGGATGCGCAAGATTGCATCTGGAGAAGAAAATTCATCCACACAACGAAAGAAGCAAGGAAAAAACAATCTTCCTCCTAGGCCTCCATTTCCACGGCGAGAACCTTGAAAGGAAAAAGAGTATACTCCTCTCAATGCGTCTCGAGCAAACATGTTTATGGATGTTCGAGATGAAGATACGGTGAAGTGGCCACAGTCTTTGAAGCCGAGTACAGGAAATCATAATCAATACTGCCACTTTCATCGTAGTCGTGGCCACACTACCGAAGCCTGTAGACAACTGAAGGAGTAAATTTAAAGGCTTATCCATCAAGTCTATCTTTGGCAGTTTATTCGGGATCCACCTACCTGAGAAGAAACTCGTCCCACTGGAGAACAAGATCGAAAACAGAGATCTCCGATGAATAATCGAATAGCAGTTGGAGAAATTGAGACAATAGCCAGAGGCCCTTTGTTGTCCTACAAAGTCTTTTTGGTTGTAGATAAAATTTCAATTCCAAAGAAAGCTCACATAGATCACTTCATCACCTTTGATGATTCTGACATTGAGGGTGTAAAAACCCCTCACCAAGATCCGCTTGTTATCAATGCAGACATATGTGACCCGTGCTATAATTTTAAGAGAATTCTTATGGAAAATGGTTACTCCGTGGATATCCTATTATACTCTACCTTCCTCAATATAGGTTTCACAAGAGAGAAGCTTCAACCCGCTGCAGGTCCTCTGTACGGGTTTGATAATCAACCTGTACGAGCATAAGGGATAATCAGTCTACCAGTTATGCATGGAGAATTCCCCAGACAATCTACACACGCTATCTAGTTCATCGTTGTAAAGTCTGAATCAGCTTATAACACTATCTTTGGGAGGCCACTCCAGTCAATTTTTGGGAATGTCACCTCTATCCCTCACCTCAAGCTGAAGTTCCATACTTCAACAGGAGTTAGTGTGGTATGCGGAAATCAATAAATAGCACAAACTGCTATCTCATGTAGGTTAAATCACGCCCGACAGATACTCTAAATATTGAGGACTTTAATCTCCGGAATGAGTATATCCCTCAGAGAGCTTCCCCAATAGAAGAACTCACCGTTGTATCTATCTCTAAAGAACATCCTATAAAGACGGTGCAAAATGGGTCACTTTTCCCAGAAGACAAGAAGAAAATATTCACTGATTTTCTACGAGAAAATTAGGACATTTTTGCATGGAGTCCGGCGGATATACCCGGGATTAGCCTTGAAGTAATCATACACTCCCTTAAAGTCGATCCGACGTACAAACCAATCATCAAGAAGAAGCAGAAGTTTGCAGCAGATCATCAGCGGGTGATCCAACAAGAAGTGGACAAAATCTTAGAAGACGAATTCAATTGAGAGGTGCACTATCTTACTTGGCTGACGAATGTTATCATGGTTTAAAAGGGGAGCTGAGCATGGAGGATGTGCATAGACTATACAAGTCTCAAAAAAGCACGCCCAAATGATAACTTTCCACTTCCTCGTATCGACTAGTTAGCTGATACCACCTCTGGACATCAGATGTTGAGTTCCAAAGATGCTTACTCTGGTTACAACAAGATCAAAATGAATCCGACTGATAAAGAAGTAACAACATTTCAAACAGACAGTGGATAATATTATTATCAGGTGATGCCCTTCGGGCTCAAGAATGCTGGAGCAACTTACCAACACCTCATGAATAAGGTTTTCAAAACCCATATTGAACGACATGGAGGTGTACGTGGACGACATGTTGGTGAAGAGTCTTGAAAAATCTCAACATATCTCCGACTTGGAGCAGTTGTATTGTTATCGTTTCAATAGATGGAAGAATTTCTCCAAGACGGAGATATGTTGATATTTTTCGAGACTCTTCACCAACATGTCGTCCCCGTACACCTCCATGTTATGACCAATAAGGGTTTTGAAAACATTATTCATGAGGCGTTGGTAAGTTGTCTTTGAATAGTTGCTATTTGAATTATTTATATTTGTGCAACTTATGTAGTTTTGATGATTCCAAACATTATTGTTCAGATGTATAGTTATCTCCTAACAATTTTAGAAGATTTGCATTTGCTCTTGTGTGTACTAACATTTCAGGAAAATCAGACTCCCGACTACGAAAACTTCAAATCAAATTCTACATGAGATATTTTGTTTATTTGAAGTTTGCCTTTTCTTTGAATTAATTTTGAAAGGGAGTGATTGTAATTGAGTGAATAAAATCTCACACACACAAATAAGGAGATCTTAAAATTCTATACTTATCGTACAGGACGATCTGTCAGTTATCTCCTATAGAGCACTTGGAACGAATAGGAACTTGTTTAAAAAAATTTTTCTAAGTCCTATTCGTCCAGGATGAATTTTATTATTGTCCCGGATGATGGGTTCTCTGTAAAATTTTCGTCCAGACGAATTTTATCATCGTACGAGGCGACCAGTCCTCTGGAAAAATTTCGTCCAGACGAAAATAAATATCGTACTGGACGATCAGCTCTCTGGAAAATTTTCGTCCAGACGAAAACAAATTATCGTCTGCGGCGATTGGTGCTCTGGAAAATTTTCGTCCAGACGAAATAAATAATCATCCAGGACGATCGGCTCTCTGGAAAATTTTCGTCCAGACGAACATATTATCGTCCAAACGATGAACCGACTTAGAACAGTTTTCAGCAGTTTCTAGAACCGACCTTGTAATAACCGTTCATACTGGACGAACCTAGTTCGTACAGGACGATCAGCTGTACGAAATCATTTCGTACACATATACAAATTGGGTCGTTTCATATCGTTTAAGTAAAATCGTCCAGGACGATCCAGGATCGTACAGGACGATCCACTGCGTACAAAATTGAAAACTTGCAGTTTTTGGGCGGTTTTTCATGTCTTTTGTATAAATAGTCCAAATTAGACTGCCACCCAATCTTTTTGTCATTTGATCTTCGTGCCTCTTGAGAGAATAGCCAAGGAGAGAGTGGAAGAGAGCATTCAAAGGAGGATTCCTACCACTGGAGCGAGAAGGCTTCACTTGGATTACTAAGGTAAGAGTCTCTACTTGTGAAATTGGATTTCTTCACTCTTTTCCTTCTTCCTTCTAGATTCTTGTGAGAAGATCAGTCAAGGAGATCCGGTTTTATGCCGACACTTGGAAAGTGTGAACAGACGAAGGGTTCTCTGCCCACACTAGGAGAGTGTAAAAGGACGAAGGTTCTCTGCCTACACTTGGAGAGTGTGAACAGCCGTAGGGTTCTCTACCCACACTAGGAGAGTGTAAAAGGACGACGGTTCTCTGCCAGCACTGTGGATTGTGTAAAAGGACGACGGTTCTCTGCCGCACCGGGTAGTGGTGAAAAGAGTGTTTTGTACAGGCTTCTCCGCCTTGCTGTGGGTGCTAAAGGAGAGTCACTTTGTGGTATTAGTGCAATACTCAGAGGGTGCCTCTGAGGAGTGGATGTAGGTCTGGTTATAGACCAAACCACTATAAATCTGGTGTCATTTACTTTATTGCTTTTACGTTTCCGCACTTTAAATTTCAGTTTAACAACTCTGTGGTTGAAAAACATTTTTCTACAAACTTTAAAGAAATTTTATTTCGGTTTAACTTTATCATTAAGAGGGTTTATAATTTTTAAAACTACCAATTCACCCCCCTCTTGGTAGCCGTGGGACATTTACTTAGGCTTAACAACCTAATTACTGGACTCAACAAGTGGTATCAGAGCTTTGTTTCAAAATCATAAGTTTGAACTACTTTTGATTAACGTAGATGGCTACATTTGGAACCGAAACACACCTGAGGGTTACTCTATCACTAGACCTCCACTGTTTGACAATATTCCTTTTGATTTTTGGAAAACACGCATGTCTACTTTCTTACAGTCACTTGATTATTGCATGTGGATGCTAGTCCAGGAAGGTTACACAAAACCAACTAGATTAGTTGATGGAATTAGGGTAGTAACACCTTATGCAGATTGGACTATAGAAGAACGTGACTTAGCACAATTAAATGCGAAATGTTTAAATAGTTTCTTTTGTGCTTTAAAATCTGAAGACTACATGCGAGTTTCCACTTGTAAAAGCGGAAAAGACATATGGGATAGACTTTGTATTACTTATGAAGGGACAAATGAGGTTAAGCAATCAAGACTCAATATCTTGTTACATGACTACGAATTATTTTGCATGAAACCTAATGAATCTATATCTGACATGTACACAAGATTCACTCAAATTGTCACCTCTTTGCATGCACTTGGTAGGGAATTAACAAATGCTGAAATGGTTAATAAGGTTCTTCGTTGTTTACCTACTGCATATGATGCTAAAATTACTGCAATTACAGAGTCTAAAGATCTGAACATTTATTCAATTGACAATCTTCTTGGTTCACTCATTGCTTACGAGCAAGGAGTAAGTCAAAGAAAGATTGATGCAGGTCAACCAAGAAAGGACAAGAATATTGCACTAAATGTGGAAGAGTCAGAAAGTGAACACTCACAACCTGAGGATGAAGACGATATTGCACTGATGACTAGACAATTCAGAAGCTTTTTAAAGAGGAAGCAGAAGAGACGCCAACAATGGAATAGAGGTAAGTATAACAGAAATGGCAAGGTTTCTAATGAAGTGATTTGTTATGAATACAGGAAACCAGGTTATATAAAGACTGATTGTCCAAAACTCAAAGCCACTCCTAGCAAGGAGAAGGTAGAGGAGAAACCAATGGTAAAGAAGGGCAAGAAGAAGTTTCAAAAGGCTTTTTGGGCGGACTCAGCTTCAGACTCATCTGAGACTGAAAAAAGAAGAAGAAGTCACCAACCTTTGCTTGATGGCAGATAAATCTGAACAATCAGATCAAGAAGAGGAGTACTCTCACACAAGACCTCGTGAGAGTATATGGTACCTGGACAGCGGATGTTCTAAGCACATGACTGGAGATACTGCTCAATTCATAACGCTGGAAGCCAGGAGTGGAGGCAAGGTTACACTTGGAGATAATACCACAAAGAAAGTGGTTGGATCAGGTATGATTGGAAATTTGAAAAACTTTTTCATAGACAATGTTTTATTAGTTGAAGGCTTAAAACATAATTTGCTTAGCCTAAGTCAGCTATGTGATAAGGGCTATAATGTAAAATTTTTCCTACTAGCTGCATAATTAGCCTAAATGGGAAAATGTTTTAAATGGAAAAGGGTGAACAATCTACATGCTAGATTTAAATTGTATTCAATCTCCTACTATTTTTTGTTTGAAAACTGTTTCTGATGAATCATGGCTTTGGCATAGGAGACTTTGTCATTCTAGTATGAAAAATCTTAGAAAAATTACCCAAAAGAATTTGGTGAGAGGAATACCTAAAGTAGACTTTACTAAGGACCATCTGTATGATGCATGTCAACTAGGAAAATAAGTGAAGTCCTCTTTTAAGTCCAATAAAGATCTTAGGACCAGTAAACCATTAGAAATTCTTCACATGGATCTTTTTGGACCTGTAAGCACGGTAAGTCTAGGAGGAAAGGTATATGGATTTGTTATAGTAGATGATTTTTCAAGATTCACCTGGGTTAAATTTCTTTTTCATAAGAGTGAATCATTTGAGGAATTCAGAAATTTTTCAACTTGGATACAAGAAAACTAGGATGTGAAATAATTTCTATACAAAGTGATCATGGAGGAGAATTTGAAAATGAAAGATTTGAAGATTTCTGTAAAGAAAAGGGATTGATCACAATTTTTCTGCAGCCTAGAACTCCTCAACAAAATGGAGTAGTTGAAAGAAAGAATAGAACATTAATAGAGCCGCCCAAGCAATGTAAGCAGAATACTCACTTCCTAGATATTTTTGGGCTGAGGCGGTTAGCACTGCATGCTATGTTCTGAATAGGGTGAATGTGAGATCAAATTTGAATAAAACCCTATGAGTTGCTAAAAGGTAGAACACCAAATTTGTCTCATTTGCATGTATTTGGTTGCAGGTGTTCATATATAATAATGGAAAATCTGCCTTAGGAAAATTTGATCCAAAATCAGATGAAGGAATTTTTGTTGGATATTCAAGTGTTGGAAATCTTATAGAGTATTCAACAAAAGAACTTTAGTCATTGAAGAAACCACACATGTTGTTTTTGATGAAATGGAAACATGGAAGAGCCAAAAGTTGTTGAAGAAGAAATTGAAGAAAACTCCCAAAGATTGATAGATTAAATTTGAAGAAAATGTGGAAGAAAATTTAGAAAGAGAAGACCCTTTGCCTAGAGATTGAGATTTCTAAAAACCACCAAAAGAATTGATTATAGGTGAACCAAGTGAGGGTGTTAGAACTAGGCGTGGATTAAACAAGGAAGTCAATCATTCAGTCTTTATTTCAACTATTGAACCCACTAACATTGATCAAGCACTTTCAGATGAATTTTGGATATTGGCCATGCAAGAAGAGTTAAATCAATTTGTAAGAAATAAAGTTTGGGAAATAACTACAAGGCAAAAGATCAAAGTGTTGTTGGAAACCAAGTGGGTGTTCAAAAATAAAATGAATGACTCAGGAGTAGTCATTAGAAATAAGGCTAGATTAGTAGCTAAGGGGTATAATCAAATTGAAGGAATTGATTTTGAGAAAACTTTTGCCCCTGTAGCTAGACTTGAAGCAATTAGGGTTTACTAGCCTTTGCCTGTTTTAAAGGTTTTAAATTATTTCAAATGGATGTCAAAAGTGCCTTTTTAAATGGGGTAATGAGAAGATGTTTTGTTAGAACAACCTCCAGGTTTTTGAAAATTCTAAATTTCCAAATCATGTTTTTAATTAAAAAAGGCATTATAGGATTGAAATAGCACCTAGGGCTTGGTATGAGAGGTATGCACCTTCTACTTGAAAGATCTTTGAAAAAGGAAGTGTGGATACAACTCTCTTTTAGGAAAATTGGAAAGGATACTTATTGTTCAAATTTATGTGGATGACATCATCTTTGGATCTTCAAATAAACATCTTTGTGATGATTTTTCTAAAATAATGAGTAATGAATTTGAAATGAGTATAATGGGAGATTTAAATTACTTTTAGGATTTAGCATTAAGCAACTTGAGGAAGGTACTTTTCTTAGTCAAATCAAATATATTAAGGACATCCTCAAAAAATATGAAATGGACAATGCTAAACCTGTTAGTACACCAATGAGTTCTTCAGTTCAGTTGGATAAAGACCTTAGGAAAATCTGTTGATCAAAAGAAATTTAGAGGGATAATTGGATCTTTACTTTACTTGACAGCTAGCCGACCAGATATTAGTTTAGTGTTTGCTTATGTGCTAGATTTCAATCAGATCCAAAAGAATCACATTTGACAGAAGTAAAAAGGATTTTAAGATATCTACTAGAAACTCAAAACTTAGGAATTTGGTATCCTAAGTTTAGCTCTTCATTGAAATTATTGGTTACTCAGATCTACTTTGCAGCTGTAGAGTTGAAATCAAGATTTTAGAGATGCTGTATGAGAAACTGGGACGATGGAGGATGCAAATTGAATCTCGGAACTTTTGTGTTAAATGTAGAATCATTGGAATCATTGATTATGTTTGCTTGTAGTAGAATGGAATTTATGAAAATTAGTGGTTGATCATTGCAATGAATATCTTATCTTGAAAGAAATTAGAGTTAGGAAAAGTAGGGAGAAATTAGGAATTTGTGTTAAAAAAATGAAACTTGACTGGAAATGATTAAATGGATAATCGATAGTTGAAAGATTACCTTAATTGTTTTTATCAGAGAAAACTTAGGAAAAGAAGTGAATGATTGACGAGAAATATAAAACGCGGCTACTATTCTATAAGCCGAAGGCAAATACCAGTTTTATTATGAGGAAATGAATGTGTCACGGATTTCAAAAGGATTATTAATTGGTCGAGGAAATAATGTTACATGTATCGTATGAAAATGAGGAAGAAATTGGAGCTAGATTTTCAAACTTTGAACTTTTGAAAATGGAACAACTATACATTGTTGTACAAAACTTTAGTGCTTTATTATGAAGCCTTAATTTCTTAAGATTAATACTCAATAAATTGTTACTTGTTGAATGGTTTTAAAAGACATTCAGTTTAACGCAATTACTTATTTGATATTTATGTGTTTTTTTGTTAAAATTGTAATAAATTTGGAATTTACTAGTTTGTGTTTGAGAATGAATATGGTTAAGGGATAAAATAGTTCTGTTGAATGGGAAATTTTTTCATGGTTTAATTTAAGAACATTAAAAAATTTACTTTTATTGAAAGATTCGTTCCGAAGAACGTTCTTTTGAAATGTTATTTCGGGGATATCGGTGATTCGATGAATGGATTGCACTTCAGGAACATGTCAATTTGAAATTCATTGTTCATGGTCTAGTAGAAACAAAATAGTTACTGCAAAGAGAATTTGCTTATGTGCACAATTACTTTTTACATTATTGACTAGATTGACTAAGTATTCCAAATATTTTGTAGTGCTATTGCATTTCAAAAATCTATTCAAAATTTCAAATACATTGATATAAGGCATCATTTCATGGATCATGTATCCAAAGGAGAAATGAACCTAATACATGTTTCCAAGAAATCAATTGCAGGAGATTTTTAAACTTTAGCCTTTGATACCTTAGTATTTGAACAACAATTGGTGTTATTGATTTCATGTTAACCAAAATGTCTTTGCAAACATTGATATGTTGTGTTTGTTTTGTTTGTTATTTGTAAAGTGGTTTTTTTTAATGAATGGTTTGGATTTATGATTTTGTTATGTTTTTAGAATGTGTTAATTTAAAAAATAAAATAAATTTTTTTTGGAGGACACGTCAGACGAAATTGTTTTGACGGGAGATATGTGAAGGAACAGTGCGCGAATTTAAAACCGTTTTGAGAGCAGTTTTTAATTAGATCGTCTGTACGATATTAATCGTCCAGGACGAATTTTTCTTTCTCTCTCAAAGTCGGGACGATTGAAGCCAGCGGTGAGTGGAAAAGACAGTTTTTAATACGAAACTTCGTCTATACGAAATTTGTTGTCTGTACGAACATGTGTCGGTTTCATGTAGGGGACGTTTTCAAGAGTCATTAACGATATTCACTTTTGATCGTTGTACGAAATTTTTGCGTCTGTACGATCGGTCAAGTCAAAAAGCCTGTACGAAGGGACGATCGTAAGTTTGTTGAGTACGAAAAGCCGTTACATTTTGGACGAATTGGATCGTCTGTACGAAATTACTTCGTCCAGACGAACGATAATTTTTCGTCCCAGGACGAATATTTTCGTCCAGGACGAACATATCGTTTTTCTTAAATATGAAGGCTTTCAAATTTGACAATCACACTTTCAAACTTCTTTTTCAATCCCTTTCTACATCAAATCAACAATGGCCTCCTCTAGCAAAAGACAAAAGGTTTTGGTGAGGAAACCAAATAGGAATGCCCCAGACAACTTTCTTTCCAAGGCAAATGAGGAATCTTTTCCTCGTTTTGCATCTGCTCAACTTACGCAGCAGCAACAAGACATTGGTAACATTAAAGATGAAGTTCATGAAATTAATACCAATGTCATGTTGATGGCCTCCTACTTCAATCTCTTTGGCGGCATTCCTCCTCCTCCTCCAGAACAGTAGAATTGTTTTTTATGTGTGTCTGTTGTATTTTTTTTTGTTTTTGTTTGTTTTGTTTTTATCTTATCTGTGTTATTGTGATTGATTTTATGTTTTTTTAAGTTCAATGTATTTTTTTTATGTGTAATCCGTTCCTTTAATTTTAATGAAAGTTTGTTTCTATTAGATTTGTTTTGAAATGTGGTTAATGTTTGTGAATTTCATTAGTATTATTATCTACATAGTGCTTAAATTCGATTGTAAATTTGAGATTATCTATATTAGAAAATCTAGGACTTTCTAAATTTATAATTTGTTTATAACTTGTTGTAATTAGAACTTTTAAATTCATGTCTATTCATTTAGACTACATAAAAGTTAATATTATTATTGCAATTTTGATGTTTTCTTATTTTGTATTTCTATGCTCAAATGATATTTATGCACCTAGAAATATTTGAAATTTTAGATTATAGATTTTGGAAAGAATTGGTCAAATTACTCTTGAACATTGTACAAATGTACAAAAATCAAAGGAATTCGCAAAAATTTGCAAAGTGAAAAAGAGGCACAAAATAAGCCCAACCAAAGAAAAATACACAAAATGTGCTCCAAAACTTTGAAAAGATGCGCAAAGCGCCACATGAGGTAATTCTTCTTTCCAAATTCATTCAATCTCTTAATTCAAATTGATCTTATGTTCATTTATATTATATTGAACTTTGAAATATAGAATTTTTTTTTTACATCTCTCTTGTAATGATCTTCAATAGTCAAATGTCTAAATTGAATCATGTCTTTGATAAATTCTTCTTACTTACAATGTTATATCATATCTTAAATTTTATGAATTTCTATGATTCACCTAATATCTTTAGTTTAAAATTGCATACCCTATGTCAAATCACAATTTAGATTAAATTTTAAAAATGAATTTCATATAAATATTTACATTTCTTGTCTTTTTCTTCTTCACTTTTTGTTGCTGTCAAAAAGGGGGAGAAATTATTGTGTTTGTGTTTTTTATTTTTTGTTTTCTATTTTTGATTTCTGTTTGTAAGTTTTTTGTTTGTGTTAAAAACTTAAAAAAAAAAAAACAAAAAATATTGTTCTTTAATGCCTCCTTATTTTAATGTCTCATCAATTCAGGGAGAGTTTAGGAGATAGGAAAATTGTTTAACTTGAAACCTTACAAATAATAATTATTTTGCCATCATCAAAAAGGGGGAGATTGTTTGAATAGTTGCTATTTGAATGATTTATATTTGTGCAACTTATGTAGTTTTGATGATTCCAAACATTATTGTTCAGATGTATAGTTATCTCCTAATAATTTTAGAAGATTTGCATTTGCTCTTGTGTGTACTAACATTTAAGGAAAATCAGACTCCAGACTACGAAAACTTCAAATCAAATTCTACATGAGATATTTTGTTTATTTGAAGTTTGCCTTTCTTTGAATTAATTTTGAAAGGGAGTGATTGTAATTGAGTGAATAAAATCTCACACACACAAATAAGGAGATCTTAAAATTCTATACTTATCATACAGGACGATATTTATCGTACTGGACGATCTGTCAGTTATCTCCTATAGAGCACTTGGAACGAATAGGAACTTGTTTAAAAAAATTTTTCTAAGTCCTATTCGTCCAGGACGAATTTTATTATCGTCCCGGACGATGGGTTCTCTGTAAAATTTTCGTCCAGACAAATTTTATCATCGTACGAGGCGAGCAGTCCTCTGGAAAATTTTCGTCCAGACGAAAATAAATATCGTACCGGACGATCAGCTCTCTGGAAAATTTTCGTCCAGACGAAAACAAATTATCGTCCGCGGCGATTGGTGCTCTGGAAAATTTTCGTCCAGACGAAATAAATAATCGTCCAGGACGATCGGCTCTCTGGAAAATTTTCGTCCAGACGAATATATTTTCGTCCAAACGATGAACCGACTTAGAACAGTTTTCAGCAGTTTCTAGAACTGACCTTGTAATAACCGTTCGTACTGGACGAACCTAGTTCGTACAGGACGATCAGCTGTACGAAGTCATTTCGTACACATATACAAATTGGGTCGTTTCAGATCGTTTAAGTAAAATCGTCCAGGACGATCCACTGCGTACAGAATTGAAAACTTGCAGTTTTTGGGTGGTTTTTCATGTATTTTGTATAAATAGTCCAAATTAGACTGCCACCCAATCTTTTTGTCATTTGATCTTCGTGCCTCTTGAGAGAATAGCCAAGGAGAGAGTGGAAGAGAGCATTCAAAGGAGGATTCCTACCACTGGAGCGAGAAGGCTTCACTTGGATTACTAAGGTAAGAGTCTCTACTTGTGAAATTGGATTTCTTCACTCTTTTTCTTCTTCCTTCTAGATTCTTGTGAGAAGATCAGTCAAGGAGATCCGGTTCTCTGCCGACACATGGAAAGTGTGAACAGACGAAGGGTTCTCTGCCCACACTAGGAGAGTGTAAAAGGACGAAGGTTCTCTGCCTACACTTGGAGAGTGTGAACAGCCGTAGGGTTCTCTACCCACACTAGGAGAGTGTAAAAGGACGACGGTTCTCTGCCAGCACTGTGGATTGTGTAAAAGGACGATGGTTCTCTGCCGCACCGGGTAGTGGTGAAAAGAGTGTTTTGTACAGGCTTCTCCGCCTTTCTGTGGGTGCTAAAGGAGAGTCACTTTGTGGTATTAGTGCAATACTCAGAGGGTGCCTCTGAGGAGTGGATGTAGGTCTGGTTATAGACCGAACCACTATAAATCTGGTGTCATTTACTTTATTGCTTTTACGTTTCCGCACTTTAAATTTCAGTTTTAACAACTCTGTGGTTGAAAAACATTTTTCTACAAACTTTAAAAGAAAATTTTATTTCAGTTTAACTTTATCATTAAGAGGGTTTATAATTTTTAAAACTACCAATTCACCCCCCTCTTGGTAGCCGTGGGACATTTACTTAGGCTTAACAACCTAATTACTGGACTCAACAAGTTGCTCCAGTATTCTTGAGCCCGAAGGGCATCACCCGATGAAAATACAATCCTCTGTCTATTTGAAATGTTGTTGCTTCTTCATCAGCCGGATTCATTTTAATTTGGTTGTAACCAGAGTAAGCATCCATGAAACTCAGCATCTGATGTCTAGAGGTTATATCAACTAACTTCTCGATACGAGGAAGTGGAAAGCTGTCTTTTGTGTAGGATTTAATGAGATTTGTATAGTCTATGCACATCCTCCATGATCCGCTCCCCTTTTGAACCATGACAACATTCACTAGCCAAGTAGGATAGTACACCTCTCGAATGAATCTGGCTTCTAAGAGTTTGTCCACTTCTTGTTCGATCACGTGCTGACGATCTGGTACAAAACTCCGCTTCTTCTGGATAATTAGTTTGAGCGTCGGATCGACTTTAAGGGAGTGTATGATTAGTTCAGGGTCAATACCGGGCAAATCCGCCAGACTCCATGTAAAAATGTCCTGATTTTCTCGTAGAAAATCTTTGAATATTTTTTTCTCATCTTCTGAGAGATGTGACCCAATTTGCATCGTCTTTAGAGGATGTTCTTCACAGATGGATACAACGGTGAGTTCTTCTAATGGGGAAGCTTTCTAAGGGATATCCTCGTTCTGGAGATCAAAGTCCTGAATGTTTAGAGTATTCATTGGGCGTTATTTGACCTACCAGAGATAATAGGTTTGTGATATTTGTTGATCTCCGCATACCACACTAACTCCTGTTAGAGTATGGAACTTCAGCTTGAGGAGGGATAGAGGCATGGAGGATGTGCATAGACTATACACATCTCAAAAAAGCCCGCCCAAAAGATAACTTTCCACTTCCTCGTATCGACTAGTTAGTTGATACCACCTCTGGACATCAGATGTTGAGTTCCAAAGATGCTTACTCTGGTTACAACAAAATCAAAATGAATCCGACTGATGAAGAAGTAACAGCATTTCAAACAGACAGTGGATTATATTATTATCGGGTGATGCCCTTCGGGCTCAAAAATGCTGGAGCAACTTACCAACACCTCATGAATAAGGTTTTCAAAACCCATGTTGAACTTAACATGGAGGTGTATGTGGATGAAATGTTGGTGAAGAGTCTTGAAAAATCTCAACATATCTCCGACTTGGAGCAGTTGTATTGTTATCATTTCAACAGATGGAAGCATTTCTCCAAGTCGGAGATATGTTGATATTTTTCGAGACTCTTCACCAACATGTCGTCTCCGTACACCTCCATGTTAGGTCCAATAAGGGTTTTGAAAACATTATTCATGAGGCGTTGGTAAGTTGCTCTAGTATTCTTGAGCCCGAAGGGCATCACCCGATGAATATACAATCCTCTGTCTATTTGAAATGTTGTTGCTTCTTCATCAGTCAGATTCATTTTAATTTGGTTATAACCAGAGTAAGCATCCATGAAACGCAACATCTGATGTCTAGAGGTTGTATCAACTAACTGCTCGATACGAGGAAGTGCAAAGCTATCTTTTGTGCAGGATTTAATGAGATTTGTATAGTCTATGCACATCCTCCATGCTCCGCTCCCCTTTCGAACCATGACAGCATTCGCTAGCCAAGTAGGATAGTGCACCTCTCGAATGAATCTGGCTTCTAAGAGTTTGTCCACTTCTTATTCGATCACCTGCTGACGATCTGGTACAAAACTCCGCTTCTTTTGGATGATTAGTTTGTGCGTCGGATTGACTCTAAGGGAGTGTATGATTAGTTCAAGGCCAATCCCGGGCATATCCGCCAGACTCCATGTAAAAATGTCCTGATTTTCTCGTAGAAAATCTTTGAATATTTTTTCTCGTCTTATGAGGAAGTGACCCAATTTGCATCGTCTTTAGAGGATGTTCTTCAGAGATGGATACAATGGTGAGTTCTTTTAATGGGGAAGCTCTCTAAGGGATGTCCTCATTCTGGAGATCAAAGTCCTCAATGTTTAGAGTATTCATTGGGCGTTATTTGACCTACCTGAGATAGCAGGTTTGTGCTATTTGTTGATCTCCGCATACCACACTAACTCTTGTTGGAGTATGGAACTTCAGCTTGAGGAGGGATAGAGGCGACAATCCCAAAAATTGACTAAAGTAGCCACCCAAATATAGTAGTGTAAGCTGATTCAAACTTTTCAACGATGAACTTAACAGAGTGTGTAGATTATCGGGAGAATTCTCCAAGCACAACTGGGAGACTGATTATCCCTTCTGCTCGTACAGGTCGATTATGAAACTCGTACAGAGAACCTACAATGGGTTGAAGCTTCTCTCTTCTGAGATCCATATTGAGGAAGGTAGAGTAAAATAGGACATCCATGGAGTTACCATTGTCTACAAGGATTCTCTTAACATTGTAGCACAGGTCACCTATGTCTGCATTGATAACAAGTGGATCTTGCTAAGGGGTTTTTACTCCCTCTAAGTCGGAATCATCAAAGGTGATGGAGTGATCTATGAGAGCTTTCTTTGGAGTTGGAATTTTATCTACAGCCAAAAACACTTTGTCAGATAACAAAAGGCCTCCAACTATTGTCTTAATTTCTTCGACTGCTATTTGGTTATTCACCTGTGGCCTCTGTTGTCGATCTTGCCCCCCAGCAAGACGAGTTTTCTCTCGGGTAGGTGGATCCTGAATAATCTGACGAAGATAGCCTTGACGGATAAGCCTTTCAATTTCCTCCTTCAGTTGTCTACAGGCTTTGGTAGTGTGGCCACGACTACGATGAAAGTTGCAGTATTGATCCTGATTTACTGTATTCGGCTTCAAAGGATGTGGCCAGTTCACCTTATCTTGATCTCGAACAACCATTAACACATTTGCTCGACATTGAGAGGACTGTACTCTTTTTCCTGACGAGGTTCTTGTCTTGGCAATGGAGGCCTAGAAGGCAGATTTTTTTTCCTTGCTTCTTTCGTTGTGTGGACAAATTTTCCGCTCCAGGTGCAATTTTACGCTTCCTGCTAGTTTACTCAAACTGCTTTCTATGAGCGTTTATGGCCTCATCTACAGAGATTTGTGCCTCTACGCGATGGATCAAATAGGCGTATGAATGTACGGTGTCTCGAATGAGGGTCGAATAGAAAGGGCCAGGGCGAAGTCCACCAAGGAAGACTCCTCTCAACAGTTCAGGATCCACTCCTAGGATTTGTCGAGATTCACTGGAAAATTGTTGAAAGTACTCCCTTAACGATTCTCCTTCATTCTGAAGGATTCCAGAGAGATTGGAAGAATCATTGGCTATTCCTCAGTTGGCTACGAACTGCTCGACAAAGGCTTTGGCCAATTCCATAAATGAGGGGATCATTATGGATGGAAACGAATAGAACCACGTTCGAGCCTGTCCTTTTAGGGTGGCAGGAAAGACTTGGCAGAGAAAGGCGTATGAGGCTTACTAAATATGCATGATTGTTCTGTAGTGGTCGATGTGCTCATACGGGTCGGATGTCCCATTGTAAGATTCGATGCTGGGTACTTTGAATCCAACCGGAATGGAGCGCATCGAAGAGATGACTCCTTGAAGTCTCTCTATCGAAGAGCTTGCCTCACATCCCCCTGGGGGAACGCTTCCTGTACCAACCTTTGTTGTTCATGATGCAGAACATTGTGAGGGAGTTCCGTAATGTGTGGTTGGGAAGAGCCTTCTAGGTGATCCAAAAGAATATGAGGCTGTCGAGTTAAGGGTGAATGATGTGTAAAACTTGCTGTATCGGCAAGTTCGTTATCCTGCCATGATTGAGGATGTCTTCTAGGTGCAGGAAGATGAATTTTTGCTCGAAGATGTTCGAATTGAACATCTTCAACACGTGGTGGATCCTAAGGGAGTAGAATTTCCTCCCGTTATTCCAATATTGGGTGTCGATTCTCTCGCAGGAGTTGAAGAATCTCATTCTAAGATTCTTCCATCTTCTGAATTCTTTCTTTAAAAGAAGGTCCAGAAGTCCCTTTCCGGTAGCATTCTATCCCATAGGATAAAAAGAGGCAGACATCGGGCGTCTATGGTTAATAGACTGACGAGAGTTGGAGCGAGAAGCTCCAACGATATGACTGCTGCGTCTATTGACCATCATAGCAGTAGTGTGATAGTGTTTCCCACAGAAGGCGCCAAACTGTTGTGGGCTAAAATATACGCGGCGGTAGAGTTTGTAAATTCGCGTATGAGAGTTGTACGAATATTCAGCACATGAAAATCTTCAAACAAGATTTTTACGTGGAAAACTTGGATGAGGGAAAAAACCACAGGGCCACGCCCAGTTGAAGTAGTGTTTGTTTGAAATACAAAGGTTGATGCGTATATTTCAGACGGTGCCAATCACGGAGTAAACTATACCCAGTGGTTTTTTCCCTAAACCCTAAAGGAGCAAGAAGAAAAGAAGAAAAGAATGAGAAAGGGAGAATAATCTCCTCTTCGACCACCGCCGAAGTTCTTTCCGACGCCTGAGTACAGCAGAACTTTGCCAGATATTTGAGAAATGCCAGAATTCTGCAAAACTTTATAAACTTGTTTGAAGAAACGAATTGTAATATGATCGCCCTGACTTGGGGGATGAATCAACTCCTTGAAACTTGCAAAACAATAGTGGAACTTTAAAACTGGGCGAGGCCCCGTAGTTTTTTCCCTCTTCCGGGTTTTCCACTTAAAAATCATTGTGTTTATTTCCTTTTTTGTTTGTGTGGTGAATATTTGTACAATGCTCAAACACAAATTTATAAACTCTATCGCCACGTATATTTCAGCCTGCAATAGATTGGTGTCGTCTATGGGAAATACTATCCCACAACTTCAAGTATTGCTACAATGGTCAACAGACATAGCAGTCGCATCATTGGAGCTTCTCGCTTCAACTCCCACCAATCCAAAAATCAGTCTGTGAATCACAAACGCCCAATGTATACATCTTTTCATCCTAGGGGGAAAAATGCTGCCGGAGAAGGAACCTTGGGACCTTCTTTAGAAGAATGAATCCAAGAGATGGAAGAGTCTCAGAATGAAATTCCTCAACTCCTGTGAGAGACTCGACAATCGATACTACCACAACGAGAGGATGTTCTTCTCCCTTGAAATCCACCATCGGTAGAAGATGTTCAATTCGAGCATCTTCAAGCAGAAATTCCTCTTCCTTCCCCAAGAAGGAAGATATATCAGAACAACGAACTCGCTGATACAACAAGTTCTATAAATCCTTCTCCCTTAACTCGGCATCCTCGCATTCTTCCAGATCTACCAGAAGACTCAGCCCAACCACACATTACTGAGCTCCCTCACAATGCTCTACGTCACGAACTGCAAAGATTGGTACGGGAATAGTTCCCCCGAGAAGATGTGAGGCAAGCTCTCTGACGGAGGAACTTCTAGGAGTCAACACCTCTAACTGAAGCCATTCTTCAGCACCCCATTCCAGTCTGATTCAAAGTGCCAAATGTTGTGTTCTACGATGGGACGACTGACCCATATGAGAATATAGACTACTATAAAACCATCATGCATATTCAATGATTATCGGACGCACTCCTTTGCTAGATTTTTCCAGCCACCCTTAATGGATAGGCTCTAACGTGGTTCTATTCGCTTCCGTCCAAAACGATCCCTTTTTTCGTCAAATTAGCTAAACTATTCGTTGAACAGTTTATGGCTAATCGAAGAATTGTTAAGGATTCTTCACACCTCTCTGATATTTGCCAAAATGAAGGAGAGTCATTGAAGTAGTATTTTCAATGGTTTTCCACGGAGGCTCGACATATTCCATGAGTAGACCCTGAATTACTTAGAGGGATCTTTCTTGGAGGTCTTCGTCCTGGCCCCTTCTATTCAACACTTATGCGCGACACTATTCATTCATATGCCAATCTGATCCATCGTATAGAGGCACAAATCTCTATAGATGATGCCATAAATGCTCATAGGAAGTAGTTTGAGCAAACCAATGGGAAGTGCAAAGGTGCACCTAGGATGGATAATTTATTCTCACAATAGAAAATGTAAGGGAAGAATAATCTTCCTAATAGGCATTCATTACTGTGATGGAAACCTCGACAGGAGGAGTATACCCCACTCAACGCATCTCGAGCAAATGTATTGATGGCCGTTCGAGATCAAGATACATTGAAATGGCCGAATCCTTTGAAGTCGAACACAAGAAATCCAGATAAGTACTGTAACTTTCATCGAAGTCATGGTCACACTACCGAAGCATTTAAGCAACTCAAGGATAAGATTGATAGACTTATCCGCCAGGGCTATCTTCGATAATTTATTCGGGATCCATCTACCCGAGAGGAAGCTCGTCCCGCTGGGGTGTAAAATAATCAACAAAGACAATCATTGAATAATATTCAAGTGGTTGGATAGATTGAATGATCACGCACTTCCTGCATTTGTATTAACAATACTACTTATCTTGTTGTCTCTTTATGTTGATTAGGGTGTCACTTTGATACCCTTAATGTCTTCTTTCTTCCAAGTTAAATGTTATATTGTGCCCGTACGTAGATCTTATGTGTTAAGTATGTTGTAACTTGTAATTCTCCAAGTCAGACTAGAGAATTATTGTACTATTTTACATAATACAGTAATATGATATTCACGTTATTGTGATATTATTTTCTCTTATGAAAGATAAAAAATTTATCAAACTCTTTCTCTGTGATTTGAGAAATACACAATCTAAATTGTATCTCAATCACCGAATGATCAATCCCATGAGGATTTGATCCGACCTCATCCACACAGATTATTGTCATTGAACAGGGCTCTAACATACAACATCGGATAGGTTTTACATAATTGGTTGATTCTTCCGACCTCTTCCACACGGGTTAACATCATCGAGCAGAGCTCTGACATACAACCTCAGATATGTCTTACATCTTTGATGGATTCTTTCGACCTCTTCCACACAGCTTAACGTAATTGAGCAGGACTCTGACATACAACCTCGAATAGGTCTTACATCCTTGGTGGATTCTCTTGGTCTCTTCCAGACATGAATATAAAATTTTGGAAGACTAAAAAACCTTAAAGAGCATGAAAGGCACATTCAAAGCATACCTCAAAGAGGTGTGAAACAACTTAGTTTTCTTCGGATGATAAGTTCATTTCAAATGAAAAACAAGAATCGAGCTCATACAATAATCTTAACTTCATATACAATATCATTAAAGTTATATTACAAGATCGTACATCAAGCAACAAGATAGATTATAATTTGGTCTTCATCAGGCCTCAACTCAGTTAACACTATACATCTGTCGCCAGAATGTCGGCATAACACACTTCTCCGGCCCCTTTAATTAGGGATATCTAATGTCGAAAAACTTCCATTTGGATGTTTATTATCTTTGCAAAATGCAACTAGACCACCGTCATCATCGGCTCTTTGCCTGATGTTTGTCGTCGGTCATTTACTTTGTATAAGCCATCATCGGCTTCTCACTCGACTGCTACTCGCAATGCACCCTCGAACTCTCTCCTTTGGCTTTACACTCGATCGTTGACTGCTGTTAATGGGCTTTAACTTGGTCATCCATTGTCGACAGACTTCCGCTCAAATGGAGTTGAAAAATCTCTTATCTGCTCATTGCCTCTGGTTCTCCTCTCGGACACTATTTTCATCAAATCTTCTCAAATCACCCTCACATATAAGCAGCAACCAGTCTTCTCATGTCAAGGATTATATTTTAAGAAGATATCCTCTCATCGCGACTACTTTTACATAAAAGAGGGCCACTGAAGCTTGATAGAAAAATATTGCCTATCACCGACAGTGGAATGCCTCCAATGTAAGAAGAAGTTCTCAAACGAAGAATAAGGAGCAGTAATTCTAACTTCTATACACAGAGAGGGACCCTGAATTTTAGTAGGGGATGCCGCCTCCAAATAATAGGGGAATGCCTCAGCTGTAAGAAAGTCAGAAAGACATAAAAAGAAATGTGGAGAAGAGATCTCAAACTTCTGTGCGAGAAGAGGGGCACTGAATTGAGTAAGGAAAATTTCTCACTCAAAAATAGTGGAAAGCCTCCACTGTTAGAAAGCTAGAAGGGAAAAGAAGAGGAGAAGAAACCCCCTAACTACTAAGTAAGAAGAGGGGCGCTAAGTCGAGTAGGGAGAATTTCCCACTCAAAAATAGCGGAAAGCCTCCACTGTTAGAAATCTAGAGGGGAAAAGAAGAGGAGAAGAAATCCCCTAACTTTTGTACAAGAGGATGGGCGCTAAGTCGAGCAGGGAAAATTTCTCACTCAAAAATAACGAAAAGCTTCAACTGTTAGAAAGCCAGAGGGGGAAAAGAAATCCCCTAACGTATGCACAAGAGGAGAGGCGCTAAGTAGAGCAGGAAAAATTTCCCACTCAAAAATAGCGGAAAGCCTCGACTGTCAGAAAGCCAGAGGGGAAAGAAAGAAGAGGAGAAAAATCCTTTCACTTCTGCACGAGAAGATGGACGCTAATTCGAGCATGGGAAATTTTCTACTGGACATTAGTGGAAATCTTTGACTATCAAAAAGCCATGGGGAAAAAGAGAAGAAGGAGAAAAATTATTTCACTTTTGCACAAGAAGAGGGACGCTAATTCGAGCAGGGGAAATTTCCCACTCGAAATTAGCGGAAAGCCTTGACTGTCTGAAATCCTGGGGGAAAAGAAATGAAGAAGAAAAATCCCCTAACTTCTGCATAAGAGGATGGGCACTAACTCGAGCAGGGGGAATTTCTCACTTGAAAATAGCGGAAAGCCTCAACTGTTGGTGAGCTAGAGGGAGAAAAGGAGAAGGTGCAATTTTTCTAAAGGCCCTGGTGGTCTATTTATAGTTTTTTTTAGAGGAGGGAAGTTTCTATATTTTCAAATTTTTCTAATTTTTTTTTTGGAATTTTTTGGAACTTTTTGGAATTTTTTTATATTTTTTTATTTTTTTTTGGAATTTTTCAAATTTTTGTAGGCCCCACTCAAAACAGAATTTTGAAATTCGGCTGGCAAAACCCAGCTAGCAACCATGAGCCCCATGGGTAGCACCTGTTCGCACATTGCGCGGGTGCCACCGTCGAAAGCAGGTAGAAGGAGCCGGCCGGCGGGCCGTTTTGGCCTCCTAGGTATGTCTGGGCCCTATTTTCGGCCCAGACGGTCCGAATCGAATGTTTTTGGGGTCCCCGAACATGTTTTGTGACGTTCTGGACTCAATTTTGACACTTTCAGATCTCAACATGAACTCTTTGTTCAAGTTTGATTTGCTTATCAGGTGGAGGGAGAATTTGATATCCACAATCCACATCTGGCCCACTATTATAGTATTGTGAAACTGCTCTTGGCCCGAATAAGAGAAAATCAGATTGTACATGTTCTCCGAGAGCAAAAATATAAGAGCAGATGCTCTTTCAAAACTTACAACATCGACGACGGGAGACATCTATAAGAGAAAGTGTATTGAGGAGATCCATTTTCCAAGTATCCATGGTTCATGGGTCATACAATTGATCGATGAAATAAGGGTATCTTGGATCAATCCCATATTGTATTATTTACAAGGTAAGGTTCTGCCTGAAGAGCCCATGGCTGCAACGAGACTTCGAAGACGAGCAGCAAACTTCACCATCATCGGTGGTGAGTTGTATAAGTGCCCTTTCACCGAACCATATCTGAAGTGTCTCCCACCTTCAGAAGTTGATTTTGCACTCTGAGAAGTTCATTCAGGAGTATGCGGAGAGCACCTGGGAGAAAGAGCATTCACTTATAAAATTACGAGATAAGGACTTTATTAGCCTACAATGAAGCAGGTTGTGCTTGAGTTTACACGAAAGTGTAAAAACTGCCAATTGCATTCCAATCTCACCCATACTCCAGCTCTAGAACTTACATCACTTCAAAGCCCCTGACCTTTCGCCTAGTTGGGAATTGACATAATGGGAGGCTTCCCTATAGCTACAGGATAATCAAAATTCATTATCCTGGCTGTAGATTACTTCACGAAGTGGGTGGAAGAAAAACCCTTAGCAAAAATTATCGAAGCAATTGCCAAACAATTCTTATGGAAGAATATAATTTGTCGCTTCGGTATTCCAGCAAAAGTCATTACCGATAATGGAACTCAGTTTACTGGAAATATCTTTACATCTTTCTGTAAAGACTTTCATATTCAACTCATCCACACGGCTGTCGCCCATCCTCAAGAAAATGGGCAAACGGAGGTTATAAGTCAAATAATTCTGAAAGGGCTGAAGACACGCCTAGGGAAGGCTGGGGGGCAATGGGCTGAAGAACTCCCAAATTTCCTCTGGGCTTACCGCACCATGGCCAGGACTCCTACTGTAGAGACTCCATTTAACCTTTATTTCGATACAAAAGCAGTCATACCAGTGGATATTGGAGTCCCAAGAAATAGGGTTCAAATTTTTGACTTTAATAACAATGAGGAGAAATTCAAGACAAATCTAGATCTCCTCCCTGAAGCAAGGGATGAAGCCTCACTCAGGATCGCTGCATACCATCGGTGGATTTCTCTTCACCACAACCGGAGAGTAAAACCTCGAAAAATTTCCATTGGGGATTTAGTTCTGCGAAGCATCGAAGCTACTGGAAAAGGCCCTCAACGCAATAAGCTCTCCCCCCTATGGGTAGGTCCTTACTTGGTGGCGGCTATGGTCAAGCATGGAACCTTCAAATTGAAAGATGCCAATGGAAAAATGCTTCCCCAAACTTGGAATGTGGGCAACCTTCGCAAGTACTATCAGTAGAAGTTAATGTTACTATCTATTTGGTGTGATGTAGTTCTTAGTATTTGTCTTTCTCTATAGTTATGCTTTGTATATTTCTAGTTTTATCGTACAACTCTTTGTATGTTGATTGTAGAAAAACACTTCTTCTTGTATTCCTAAGTTTATTAGAGGATTGTCGTACAAGTTTTAAATAATACAGTAATGTGATGTTCACTCTTTCGTTGTGCTATCTCCTCTCCTCGAACTCTTTTTCTATGATCCGAGAAATACACAAATAAGATTGTATCTCAATCACTAGGTGATCAATCCCTGGGGGATCCGGTCCGACCTCTTCCATACAGGTTAAAATCATCAAGCAAATGCTTTGATTAACAATCTCGGATAGGTCAGGATATCCAAGAACGATCTCTCATATTCGTGGAAGTCAAAAGAGACTACTAGAATACTTAAGTCAATCTCATATACTTATAAAAAAGAGAAACATCATATATATATACATAAAACCCACAAACTTAAAGTACATCATTTGAAAATATCGTACATACACACGAACAACAGAAACTTGCATACAATCATTATAATGAAAGCAAAAGTAATACAGACAGCATAAAAAAAGTTCTACAGGATTTGAAGATCATCATCATCCTCCTCCAAAGTGAAAATCCACTGCAAATCACTCTCCAATTCTTCACCGTCAGAGTCTGGAGAAGGATCACCAGAACCTTGGCTAGGAGTCAACCCCTCAATCTCCCCTCCGTTCTTACGTTGCACTACACGAATGCCCTTCATGAAGCCTTTGATGAAGTCATCTTCCATAAGCTCTACTTCTAAAGCCTTCACCTCTGCGTCATAAAAATGGTCGCAAGCTTCCTGAACTTGATAAACAAAAATTATCTTGAAGGCGTAGGATTTTTTGAACTATTCTATGGCTGTGGACGGGGATAGTTGAGCTACCCTCTCCGACAACTTATTCAAGAGCTTCTTATTTTTAACCTCACGGATTCACTGATCTTTCAGTTGTTGTTTGTTTGTTGCCTTTGCCTCCACTAACTGCATTTACAAACGATCCATCCGCTCATCTTGAGAAGAGGCTAAAGTAATCTTATTCGACAATTCTGTTCTGAACTAGTCCAGTTAATTTTCCACTGTCTTCATCTTCTTCACCTTGCCATCGTATTTCTTCTTGTATTCCCTCTGAAGGTATTTAACCTTCACAAACTCATCGTTCCAATCATCCAAAATTTTGTTCACCTCAAGGTACTATTCAAAAAGAATCAACAAGTGAAAAGTATATCCCTGAAGATGTATATACAAATACAAGGAAAATGGATAGAGGGTGAACTCACCAACTCCTCGGCACGTGGACGACTGATGCACTTATGTTTCAGAACATCCTCTGGAATGTATATCCTAGATGGAGAAAGATGAGAACTCCTTCCGGCAACTGCCAAAACTTCCTTCGACTTCTTCTTCTTAGGAACCTGTAAATCTGCCTCGCCCTCAGGTCGCTTGGATTGATTTTTTTGGGTCTTCAGAACTTTCACAGACTTCTTCAACTTCTGTGCATTCGTCATCCCTGCATGAGTGGATAGTCCTACCTTGAATAAATATTCTTCGTCTATGCATTTACTTAAATAATGCATCTCATAACGGAAGGCATCAATATAAGGAAGCTTCAGCATCCTCAATAAGTCTTCTGCTCCAATATGAAGGGGGAAAGATAACTCCTTCAACGTTCCCCATTTTTTTTGGAGGCCCCAATCGTTCTGCACAAAGAAGAAGTCGTTAACCCAGACTTTAGATGAATCCCTCGTATGAATATCCAACAACTTGGATCTGAAGGAGATACGACCCTTCGTATCTGTATAGATACGCCCCATCAGACCTAGGCAATCTGAAGATAATACCACTCCGCGATCTATAAAAAATGCAATCAAGCCCACTGCGACCAACATAGCCTGATAGGAAAATTGAGACAAACTCAATCCGTAGATCGTCAAAATATCAATCAGATCAGGAGGAAGTGGAAACTGTAACCCCGCTAGTAAACTGAACTCGTACACCGTCATGTATCCCGAGAGAAAAAAAGCAGGCATGATCAGATCTTGCCGGCACCTTCATCACCGGATCATTAGGAAAATGGAACTTTTTTCTAAAAGAGATGAAAGAATCTTTGGTGATTGTGGAGATAACATCATCAGCCCTTGTTGTCTTAGGAATCTTCTTCGAACCCTCAGAATGGGCAGAAGGACAATCTTCTACGATGGAAACATCTTTGGTAGAAGTGCGATCACCCATCTCAACCTCCTTATTAAAGAGAGGTGCGAATCTAAATGAGGAAGAAAAATCCCCTAAACTTTTGCACAAGAGGAGGGGCGCTAGTTCGAGCAGGGGAAATTTCCCACTCAAAATTAGCGGAAGGCCACAACCGTTAGAAAGCTAGAGGGGAAAAAATGAAGAAGAAGAATCCCATAAACTTCTGCATAAGAGGAGGGGCGCTAATTCGAATATGGGAAATTTCCCACTAAAAAATAACCGAAGCCTCAATGGAGGAGAAAAAGAGAAATCCCCTAAACTTCTGCACAATAGGAGGGGCGCTAAGTCGAGCAGGAAAAATTTTCCACTCAAAAATAGTGGAAGCCTCAACTGTCAGAGAGCCAAAGATAGAAAAAGAGAAGGTACAATTTTTTAAAAGGCCTTAATGGGGCCTATTTATAGGTTTTGGAGAGAATGAGGGGGAGTTGCTATCATTTTTGAAATCCCCAATTTTTTGAAAAATTTTCAGAATTTTTTCGGAAATTTTGGTACCCAAAAATAGCTATTTTTGCATTTGTGGAGTGGGTTGAACCGCCATACCCCAAGGGGCGCGAGCGACCTAGCGGGTGCTCGGACACGGGCGTGCTGGGTGCGTGGGTGCGCGGATACTGTCGCGCGGGGTGGTTTGGCTGCCCGGTCCATTTTGGGTCCGAATTTCATCCTAAAAAGTCCAAATTCGACGTTTTTGGGGTCCCTGAGACCGTTTTTTGATGTTCTGAACGTAGTTTTGACCCTTCCAAAGCTCAACGGGACCTCCACGACCAAATTTGTACAAACGTTCAACTCTTGGAAATCAATTTTTACGGTTCGGTAAATGTAAAATTTTGGAACAAGTATTTTTAGACTCATGGAGTTTCGACGTCCAAAAATAGGGGGGCAACTGATACATCAACACAAATTTACCTTGATCAGGCATGTATCTCGAGGCAAAAAGCTAGTTGGAAACTTAAAAAATTAAATTCAGGAGCATCTGAACTCTAATTTCAGCGAGCTTATAATCAAACTGAGCGTCTCGGAAACACAAACCCAATGACACCAAATCCAATTCAATCAAATGTCCAACGAAAGGTGCATGATCAAAGTGTTCAATGTCAACCATCTATTTGACCACTCCCTATTCGCCCATTATCTCACACCTATTTACAAGCCATGCCACTCCAGAAAAACTATAAATAAAGCCCTCATTCTTCACATGAGGACTCAAGTAAAGAGAGAGAAGAAGAAGAGAAAGGGGAATGGGAGATTCATCTCCTCCTCGACCACCGTCAGAGCTCTTCCCGCCACCTGAATACGTCGAAACTCTGCCAAATTTTTGGGAAACGCCGAGATTTTGTATAACTTTGTAACTTTGTTAGAAGATGATTTTAAACTGATCATCTTAACTTGTAAGATGGATCAACCACTGTATTTCAAATGAACACTAGTTGAAATATTTCAATTGTGTGTGGCCCTGTGGTTTTTCCCTCTATTGGGTTTTCCACATTAAAATCTTGGTGTTCATTTTCTTTTCTATTTGTGTGCTGAATATTAGTACAATGCTCAGTCGCGAATTTACAAACTCTACTATCGCGTATATTTCAGCCTACAATAGCTTGACATCATCTATGGGAAACACTACCCCACTACTGCTATGATGGTCAACAAGAACAACAATCGTATCGTTGGAGCTTCTTTCTCCAACTCTCGTCAGTCCAGAAATCAGTCAATTAACCATAGACGCTCGATGTCTACCTGTTTTCATCCTGGAGGGCTGAATGCTGCTGGAGAAGGGACTTCGGTACCTTCTTTAGAAGAAAGAATTTGGAAGAAGTAAGAATCTCATAATGAGATTCTTCAACTCCTACGAGAGAATCGACAGCAGGCATTAACACAACGGGAGTAAATTCTTCTCCCTCAGGATCCGACACGGGTTGAAGATGTTCAATTCAAACATCCTCAAGCAGATATTCATCTTTCTCCACCTAGAAGACATCCGCAATCACGACAGGATAACAAACATGCTGATACATCAAGTTCTAGACATCCTCCGCCCTCAACTCGACAACCTCACATTCTTCTGGATCTCCCAGAAGGCTTTGCCCAACCACACATTGCTGAACTCCATCACAATGTTCTGCATCACGAACTATGAAGGTTGGTAAGGGAAGATTTCCCCCTGGGGGATGCGAGGCAAGCTCTCAGACAATGAGACTTCTAGGAGTCATCTCCTCTAACTGAAGCCATTCTTCAGCACCCCATTCCGGTTGGATTCAAAGTACCCAGCATCAAGTCTTACGACGGGACTTCTGACCCGAATGAACATATTGATCATTATAGAACCATTATGCATATTCAGCAAGCCTCAGACGCCCTTCTCTGCCAAGTCTTTCCTGCAAACCTAAAAGGACAGGCTCTAACGTGGTTCTATTCGCTTCAGTCCATAATGATTCCCTCATTTGTGGAATTGGCCAAGGCCTTTGTTGAACAGTTCGTAGCCAACTGAAGATTAGCCAAAGATTCTTCCCATCTCTCCGGAATCCGTTAGAATAAAGGAGATTCATTGAGGGAGTACTTTCAATAATTTTCCACTGAAGCTCGATAAATCCCAGGAGTGGATCCTAAACTTTTGAAAGGAGTCTTCCCTGGAGGCCTTCGCCCTGGCCCTTTCTATTCGGCCCTCATGCGAGACACCATACATTCATACGCCAATTTCATCCATCACGTGGAGGTGAAAATCTCTGCAGATGAGGCCATATACACTCATAGAAAGCAATTTGAGCAAACTAATGGGAAGCACAAGATAGCACATGAAGTAGAAATTTCATCCACACAATGAAAGAAGCAAGGAAAAAACAATCGGCCTCCTTGGTCTCCATTCCCATGGCGAGAACCTCAACAGGAAAAAGAGTATACTCCTCTCAATGCATCTCGAGCAAACGTGTTAACGGTTGTTCGAGATCAAGATACGGTGAAGTGGCCACATCCTTTGAAGCCAAATACAGGAAATCAGGATCAATACTGCCACTTTTATCGTAGTCATGGCTACACTACCGAAGCTTGTAGACAACTGAAGGAGGAAATTGAAAGGATTATCCGTCAAGGCTATCTTCGGTAGTTTATTCCGGATCCATCTACTCGAGAAGAAACTTGTCCTGCTGTGGGGAAAGATCGACAACAGAGGCCACCGATGAATAACTGAATAGATATTGGAGAAATTGAGACAATAGCCGGAGGCTTTTTGTTATCCGACAAAGTATTTTTTTGCTGTAGACAAAATTCCAACTCCAAAGAAAGCACACTTAGATCACTCCATCACCTTTGATAATTCCGACTTGGACGGAGTAAGAACCCCTCACCAAGATCCGCTTGTTATCAATACAGGCATAGGTGATTCGTGTTATAATGTTAGGAGAATTCTTGTGGATAATGGTAGCTCCGTGGATGTCCTATTCTACTCTACCTTCCTCAATATGGGTCTCAAAAGAGAGAAGCTTCCACCCGTTGCAGGTCCTCTATACTGGTTTGATAATCGACCTGTACGAGTAGAAGGGATAATCAGTCTCCCAGTTGTGCTTGGAGAATTCCCCCAACAATCTACATACTATGTCCAGTTGATCGTTGTAAAGTCCAAATCAGCTTACAACGCTATCTTTGGGAGGCCACTCTAGTGAATTTTTGGGATTTTCGCCTCTATCCCTCACCTAAAGCTAAAGTTCTATACTCTAACAGAAGTTAGTGTGATATGCGGAGATCAACAAATAGCACAAACCTGCTATCTCATGTAGGTCAAATCACACCAAATGGATACTCTAAATATTGAGGACTTTGATCTCCGAAACAAGGACATCCCTCAGAGAACTTCCCCAGTAGAAGAACTCACTGCTATATATATCTCTTAAGAACATCCTCTAAAGACGGTGCAAATTGGGTCACTTCTGCCAAAAGATGAGAAGAAAATATTCACAGATTTTCTAAAAAAAAATCAGGACATTTTTGCATGGAGTCCGGCGAATATGCTCGGGATTGACCCTGAAGTAATCATACACTCCCTTAAAGTCAATCCAGCACACAAACCCATCATCTAGAAGAAGCAGAATTTTGCACCAGATCATCAACAGGTGATCGAACAAGAAGTGGACAAACTCTTAGAAGCTGGATTCATTTGAGAGGTGTACTATCCTACTTGGCTGGCGAATATTGTCATGGTTCGAAAGGGGAGCGGAGAATGGAGGATGTGCATAGACTATACAGATCTCAATAAAGCCTGCCTAAAAGACAGCTTTCCACTTTCTCATATCGACCAGTTAGTTGATACCACCTCTTGACATCAGATGTTGAGTTTCATGGATGCTTACTCTGGTTACAACCAAATTAAAATAAATCCATTTGATGAAGAAGCAACAACATTTTAAACAAACAGAGGATTGTATTATTATCGGGTGATGCCCTTCGGGCTCAAGAATGCTGGAGCAACTTACCAACGCCTCGTGAATAAGGTTTTCAAAACCCTTATTGGACATAACGTGGAGGTATGCGTGTACGACATGTTGGTGAAGAGTCTCGAAAAATCTCAATATATCTCTGACTTAGAGCAGTGCTTCCATCTGCTGAGATGTTACAATATGTGACTCAATCCTGCCAAATGCGCCTTCAGAGTCATTTTTTGGAAAATTTTTGGGTTTTATGGTAACCTACAGAGGAATTGAAGCCAATCCCAAAAAGATCAAGGCTTTAAGAGATAGGGTGCCGCCGAAGAACATCAATGAAGTCCAAAGGCTGAAAGGGAGAATTGCAGCATTGTCTCGATTCCTGGCACGCCAAGGCGACAAGTATCTACCTTTCTTTAAAGTACTCAGAGGCGCTCACAATTCTGGGTTCCAATGGACAGACAAATTCCATGAAGCCTTCTAGCAGCTATGAAAGTATTTTGCTTCCCCGCCGCTACTTTCTAAACCAATGCCTTGAGAGAAGTTGTATTTATACATAGCTGTTTTGGCCCAAGCTATCAGTTCGGTCATGGTGTGAGAAGAAAATGTTGTACAACGCCCCATCTACTATGTTAGTAAAATCCTATCTGAAACAGAGGGGCATTATCCCTTAGCAGATAAGACAGCATTGGCGTTAGTTTATTCTGCTAGAAAGTTACGCCCTTACTTTCAAGCCCATTCAATTGGGGTCTATTCGAATATACCGCTGAAAAGTATTTTGTAAAAACCAGAAGCATCAGGTAGGCTCATCAAGTGGTCTGTAGAACTGAGAGAATTTGACATTCACTACTTACCTAGACCCGATATCAAATCTCAGGCACTTGTAGATTTCATGGTTGAATGTACCATCCCAATATCCGATATCCAACCAATTACTTTTTCTTCTCCTTTGTGTTGGACGTTATATGTTGATGGATCTTCTATAAGTTTTGGTGCTGGGGCTGAAATTCTGTTAATTTCCCCGCAGAAGACTACTCTTGAGTATGGGCTCCGACTCAAGTTTTCAGAAACAAACAACATGGCAGAATATGAAGCCCATATCACTGGATAAAGACTAGCAGTTGATTGTGAGGTGTAGAACCTAGTAGTCCACACTAATTCACAACTAGTCTCTTCTCAAGTGAAGAGAGAGAAGAAGAGAAAGGGGAAATGGAGAATCATTTCCTCCTCGACCACCGCCGGAGGTCTTCCCGCCGCCTGAATACGCTGGAACTCTATCAAATTTTTGGGTCATTGGCATTACTGATGTCAAAATTTGACAATCTTTGGCTCATTGGATTTTTATCATCGAGCCATTCGATTCGAGTATAAGTTTGTTAAAATCGGAGACCGTTTTGTAACTCAAATTGTGGTTTGAACCTTCCTATAGTTCTTCGGGTCTTTGATTGTGATCCATTTGGGCTCGGATTGGGTTGAATTTGGTGTCATTGGGTTTGTATTTCTGAGACGATTAGTTTGACTATAAGATTGCTAAAATCGGAGTTTGGGAGCTCTCAAATTTAATTTTTGAAGTTTCCCACTAGTTTTTTGCCTCGAGATTCATGCCCGACCAAGATATTTTTGTGATGATGTATCAGTTTCCCCCCTATTTTTGGACGTCAAAACTCTAGGAGTCCAAAAATACTTGTCCCAATATTTTACATTTGCCGAATAGCAAAAATTGTGTTCCAAGAGTTGAACATTTGTACAAGCTTGGTCGTAGAGGTCCCGTTGAGCTTTGGAAGTGTCAATATTGAGTTCAGAATGTCGAAAAAAGATCTCAGGGATCCCAAAAATATCTGATTTTGTCTTTTCGAGGCAAAAAATGGATCCGGAATAGACCGGGCTACCGAACCGGTCGACATGCTTCTGTTGCCGCCACCGCCGGCGCGAAAACGCGCAGAGCCAGCTGGCCTGCTCTACGGCTCGCGCCTGGGACCGCCCGCACGTGCCTGTGCCTTCCTGGCCCACACATTTCTTTTCTGGCCTGCTCTGCAGGCCCGCCTGGCCCGCGCCGCGACCCGCGCTGCGACCCGCACCTTGGCCTGATCCGCTGCTGCGCTACAGCCAAAGCCGGCGGCCGGCCTTGCGCGCAGTTCGTACGCTGCTGTGCTGCTGGCCGTAATCCATGTGAAACATCAGCGAATTGACATAGTTTTCACGAGTCGGTTCGCTGCCACGGACTTAAGTGTGGCCCACTCGTGTAAAAAGTCTATTTTTGCTATTTTTGGACTAAAAAAATCAAATTTTTTTTGGAAAAACCAGAAAAAATTTAGAAAATTTTGTGATTACAAAATGGCAATAGCTCCCCCCTTCTCTCTCAAAAAATTATAAATAGGCCCCTTAGGCCTTAGAAAAATTGCACCTTCTCTTTTTCTCTCTCTGGCTCTCTGACAGTTAAGGCTTCCGCTATTTTTGAGTGAGAAATTTCCCTTGCTCGACTTAGCGCCCCTCCTCTTGTACAAAAGTTAGGGGATTTTTCTTTTGCATCTTTTTCCCCCTTACTTTTTGGAGGTCGAGGCTTTCCGCTAATTTTGAGTGGGAATTTTTCCCTTGCTCGAATTAGCACCCCTCTTCTTGCGTAGAAGAGAAGAGATTTTTCTTCTTCTCTTCTTTCCCCCCTAGCTTTCTGATGTTTGAGGCCTCCCATTAATTTTGAGTGGAAAATTTCCCCTGCTCAAATTAGAGCCCCTTTTCTTGCGCAGAATCAAAGGGATTTTTCTTCTCCTTTTCTTTCCCCCTGGCTTTCTGACGGTTGAGGCCTTCCACTAATTTTGAGTGGGAAATTTTCCGTGCTTGAATTAGTGCCCCTCTTCTTGTGCAGAAGCGAAGGGATTCCCCCCCCCCTCTTTTTCTTGCATTGTAGGCATTCCACTATTGCAGATTGGCAGCATTCCCCTATAAAGCTTAAGTGCCCCTCTCTTGTGTAGAAGAAGTCACAATGAGAGGCTATCTTCTTAATAGATATCCCTTGATGGAAGACGATCAACTGCTACTTGTATGCGAGGTAATTTGAGAAGATCTGGCGATGATAGTGTCTTGGAGGAGAACCAGAAGTGATGAGTATACGGGGAGAATTTTGATACTGTTTGAGCAGAAGTCTATTGGCGATGGATGATGGAATTGAAGCCCATTAGTAGTCAACGATCGAGTGTAAAGTTGAAGGAGAGAGTTCGATGGTATGCTGCAAGTAGTAGTCAAGCGAGAAGTTGATGATGGCCGATATAAAGTGGAGGGCCGCCAGCAAATATCAGATGAAGGGCCAATGATGGTGGAAGACCAGTGGCATTTTGTTTATACTGAAGTGTATCGACATCAGATATCCCTGAGTCAAGGGGTAGGAGCAGTGTGTTATGCCGACGTTCTGGCGACACATGTATAATGTTAACTGAGTTGAGGCCTGACGAAGACCAAATTGTAATCTTTCTTTGAAGAAGAAGTTGTATGAGATGCTACAATAAGCAGTGGAGAAGAAGTCACTAATCCACTAAGGAATTTTGACTATTTTGAAGTTGTTTGTTGCTTAACGATTGTAACTTATAAGGAAGAGGTTGAGAGAATCCACCAAGGACGTAAGACCTATCCGAGGTTGTATGTCAGAGCCCTGCTAGATGACGTTAACATTGTTGAGTCCAGTAATTAGGTTGTTAAGCCTAAGTAAATGTCCCACGGCTACCAAGAGGGGGGTGAATTGGTAGTTTTAAAAATTTTAAACCCTCTTAATAATAAAGTTGAACCGAAATAAAATTTTCTTTTAAAGTTAGTAGAAAAATGTTTTTCAACCACAGAGTTGTTAAAACTGAAATTTAAAGTGCGGAAACGTAAAAGCAATAAAGTAAATGACACCAGATTTATAGTGGTTCAGTCTATAACCAGACCTACATCCACTCCTCAGAGGCACCCTCTGAGTATTGCACTAATACCACAAAGTGACTCTCCTTTAGCACCCACAGCAAGGCGGAGAAGCCTGTACAAAACACTCTTTTCACCACTACCCGGTGCGGCAGAGAACCGTCGTCCTTTTACACAATCCAAAGTGCTGGCAGAGAACCGTCGTCCTTTCACACTCTCCTAGTGTGGGCAGAGAACCCTAAGACTGTTCACACTCTCCAAGTGTAGGCAAAGAACCTTCTCGCTTTTACACTCTCCTAGTGTGGGCAGAGAACCTTCGTCTGTTCACACTCTCCAAGTGTCGGCAGAGAACCGGACCTTCTTGAATGATCTTCTCACAAGAATCTAGAAGGAAGAAAGAAAAGAGTGAAGAAATCCAATTTCACAAGTAGAGACTCTTACCTTAGCAATCCAAGTGAAGCCTTCTCGCTCCAGTGGTAGGAATCCTCCTTTGAATGCTCTCTTCCACTCTCTCCTTGGCTATTCTCTCAAGAGGCACGAAGATCAAATGACAAAAAGATTGGGTGGCAGTCTAATTTGGACCTTTTATAGAAAAGACAAGAAAAACCGCCCAAAAACTGCAAATTTCCAATTCTGTACGCAGTGGATCGTCCTGTACGATCCTGGATCGTCCTGGACGATTTTACTTAAACGATCTAAAACGACCCAATTTGTATATGTGTACGAAATGACTTCGTACAGCTGATTGTCCTGTACGAACTAGGTTCGTCCAGTACGAACGGTTATTGCAAGGTCGGTTCTAGAAACTGCTGAAAACTGTTCTAAGTCGGTTCATCGTTTGGACGAAAATATGTTCTTCTGGACGAAAATTTTCCAGAGAGCCGATCGTCCTGGACGATTATTTATTTCGTCTGGACGAAAATTTTCCAGAGCACCCATCGCCGCGGACGATAATTTGTTTTCGTCTGGACGAAAATTTTCCAGAGAGCTGATCGTCCGGTACGATATTTATTTTCGTCTGGACGAAAATTTTCCAGAGGACTGGTCGCCTCGTACGATGATAAATTTCATCTGGACGAAAATTTTACAGAGAACCCATCGTCCGGGACGAAAATAAAATTCGTCCTGGACGAATAGGACTTAGAAGAAATTTTTTTGTCTGTACGATCGGTCAAGTCAAAAAGCCTGTACGAAGGGACACATCGTAAGTTGTGTTGAATACGAAAAGCCGTTACATTTTGGACGAATAGGAACGTCTGTACGAAATTTCTTCGTCCAGACGAACTATAATTTTTCGTCCAGGATGAATATTTTCGTCCAGGACGAACGTATCGTTTTTCTTTAAATATGAAGGCTTTCAAACTTGACAATCACACTTTCAAACTTCTTTTTCAATCCCTTTCAACATCAAATCAACAATGGCCTCCTCTAGCAAAAGACAAAAGGTTTTGGTGAGGAAACCTAATAGGAATGCCCCAGACAACTTTCTTTCCAAGGCAAATGAGGAATCTTTTCCTCGTTTTGCATCCGCAAAAATCACTCCGTCTCGCATTCTTATCCAAACAGAGTTGAAATTTCGGGTATTGCACCTCTTCGCCTCAACCCAATTTCAGTTCATTCTTTCTCTCGCCCACTTCTATAATAAGCAAACCTACCATTACTTTCTAGCCAACATGAGTTTCAATTCTGACCACTCTATCATTAGTTCTTTTGTTTTTAAGAAAAAAGTTGAAATCACCAAGCACGACCTTGGTGCATTTTTAAACTTAAGAACTGAAGGATATAGAGCCCACACCCTAATATCAGAAAACACCTTCAAATGGTTTGAAATCAATAGGGTGATTAGAGAGATAGGCATAACCTATCATGTTGCTAGAGTATCCGGTATGACCCAAGATGCCCGAATCATCCAACATATCCTTAGATCCTCAATTATTCCTAAAGCTGGTGATAGGATTAACATTACTCCTCTCCTTTCTGCTCTAAACTTTTTAATCATGCAAAGACATCCTATTGACGAAGCCCAACTCATCATAGACCATATCTATGGGCTTTCAGAAATAGGACATGCTGATCAGAAGAGGAAGAAGAACATTTCATTAGGGCACTTAATAACTTATATTTTGGAGAAGAAGTACAATATAGTGCATCCTGATGAAGAATATGAAGAGCCAGTTTACTATAACGATGCATCATTCAGATTGCTCTTCAAGGAGGAAAAAGAAAAAGAGAAAGCACATGCTAGTGCTTCAGAAGAAGAAGAAGAAGAAGGAGTGCAAGGTTCTGCTTCTCAATCAGATTACCAGAATCTGATTGAGAGATTTGATAGACTAGAGACTCATGTTGATCAAAGGTTTGATCAATTTGATGCTCAACTTACTCAGCAGCAACATGACATTGATAATATTAGAGATGAAGTTCATGAAATAAATACCAATGTAATGTTGATGGCCTCTTACTTCAACCTCTTTGGCGGCATTCCTCCTCCTCCTCCTCCAGAACAGTAGAAATTGTTTTTATGTGTGTATTTTTTTTTATCGTGTCTGTTTTATTGTTCAGTGTTTGTTTTTAAGTTGTTTTTTCTTTTTAAGTTCAATGTTTTTTTTGTAATCCATTTTTTTTAATATCAATGAAAGTTTGTTTTTATTAGATTTGTTTTGAAATGTGACTAATGTTTATGAATTTCATTAGTATTTTTTTAATCTACATAGTGCTTAAATTCGATTGTAATTTGAGATTATCTATATTAGAAAATCTAGACTTTCTAAATTTATAATTTGTTTATAACTTGTTGTAATTAGAACTTTTAAATTCATGTCTATTCATTTAGACTACATAAAAGTTAATATTGTTATTGCAATTTTGATGTTTTCTTATTTTGTATTTCTATGCTCAAATGATATTTATGCACCTAGAAATATTTGAAATTTTAGATTATAGATTTTGGAAAGAATTGGTCAAATTACTCTTGAACATTGTACAAATGTACAAAAATCAAAAGCAATACACAAAAATTTGCAAAGTGAAAAAGAGGCACAAAATAAGCCCAACCAAAGAAAAATGCACAAAAATATGCTCCAAAACTTTGAAAAGATGTGCAAAGCACCACATGAGGTAATTCTCTTCTTTCCAAATTCGTTCAATCTCTTAATTCAAGTTGATCTAAATGTTCATTTATATTCTATTGAACTTTGAAATATAAAATTTTTTTTACATCTCACTTGTAATGATTTTCAATAATCAAAATGTCTAAATTGAATCATGTCTTTGATAAATTCTTCTTACTTATAATGTTATATCATTTCATAAATTTTATGAATTTCTATGATTGACCTAATATCTTTAGTTTAAAATTGCATACCTTATGTCAAATCACAATTTAGATTAAATTTTAACAATGAATTTCATATAATTATTTATATTTCTTGTCTTTTTCTTCTTCACTTTTTATTGCTGTCAAAAAGGGGGAGAAATTATTATGTTTGTGTTTTTGTGGTTTGTGTTTTCTATTTTTAATTGTTCTGTTTGCAAGTTTTTTATTTGTTTGTGTTAAAAAATTTTGAAAAACAAAAATATTGTTCTTTAAATATTGTTCTTTAATGCCTCCTTATTTTAATATACTCATAAATTCAGGGGGAGTTTAGGAGATAAGAGATCTGTTTTAACTTGAAACCTTACAAATAATAATTGTTTTGCCATCATCAAAAAGGGGAGATTGTTTGAATAGTTGCTATTTAAATGATTTATATTTGTGCAACTTATGTAGTTTTGATGATTCCAAACATTATTGTTCAGATTTATAGTTATCTCCTAACAATTTTAGAAGATTTGCATTTGCACTTTTGTGTACTAACATTTCAGGAAAATCAGACTCCAGACTACAAAAACTTCAAATCAAATTCAACATGAGATATTTTGTTTATTTGAAGTTTGCCTTTTCTTTGAATTAATTTTGAAAGGGAGTGATTGTAATTGAGTGAATAAAATCTCACACACACAAATAAGGAGATCTTGAAATTCTATACTGATCGTACAGGACGATATTTATCGTACTGGACGATCTGTCAGTTATCTCCTATAGAGCACTTGGAACGAATAGGAACTTGCTTGAAAAATTTTTTCTAAGTACTATTCGTCCAGGACAAATTTTTTCTCTCTCAAACGTCGGGACGATTGAATGCAGCGGTTGAGTGGATAAGACAGTTTTTAATACGAACTTCGTCTGTACGAAATTTTTGTTCGTCCAGACGAACATGTGTCGGTTCATTGTAGAACACCAAATTTGTCTCATTAACATGTATTTGGTTACAAGGTGTTCATACATAATAATGGAAAAACTGCCTTAGGAAAATTTGATCCAAAATCAGATGAAGGAATTTTTGTTGGATATTCAAGTGTTGGAAAATCTTATAGAGTATTCAACAAAAGAACTTTAGTCATTGAAGAAACCACACATGTTGTTTTTGATGAAAATGGGAACATGGATGAGCCAAAAGTTGTTGAAGAAGAAATTGAAGAAAACTCCCAAAAGATTGATAAATTAAATTTGGAAGAAAATGTGGAAGAAAATTTAGAAAGAGAAGACCCTTTGCCTAGAGATTTGAGATTTTCTAAAAACCATCCAAAGGAATTGATAATAGGTGAACCAAGTGAGGGTGTTAGAACTAGGCGTGGATTAAACAAGGAAGTCAATCATTCAGCCTTTATTTCAACTATTGAACCCACTAACATTGATCAAGCACTTTCAGATGAATTTTGGATATTGGCCATGCAAGAAGAGTTAAATCAATTTGTAAGAAATAAAATTTGGGAACTAACTACAAGGCCAAAAGATCAAAGTGTTGTTGGAACCAAGTGGGTGTTCAAAAATAAAATGAATGACTCAGGAGTAGTCATTAGAAATAAGGCTAGATTAGTAGCTAAGGGGTATAATCAAATTGAAGGAATTGATTTTGAGGAAACTTTTTCCCCTGTAGCTAGACTTGAAGCAATTAGGGTTTTACTAGCCTTTGCCTGTTTTAAAGGTTTTAAATTGTTTCAAATGGATGTTAAAAGTGCCTTTTTAAATGGAGTAATTGAAGAAGATGTTTTTGTAGAACAACCTCCAGGTTTTGAAAATTCTAAATTTCCAAATCATGTTTTCAAATTAAAAAAGGCATTATATGGATTGAAACAGGCACCTAGGGCTTGGTATGAGAGGTTAAGCACCTTCCTACTTGAAAGATCTTTTGAAAAAGGAAGTGTGGATACAACTCTCTTTTTAAGGAAAATTGGAAAGTATATACTTATTGTTCAAATTTATGTGGATGACATCATCTTTGGATCTTCAAATAAACATCTTTGTGATGATTTTTCTAAAACAATGAGTAGTGAATTCGAAATGAGTCTAATGGGAGATTTAAATTACTTTCTAGGATTTAGCATTAAGCAACTTGAGGAAGGTACTTTTCTTAGTCAAACCAAATATATTAAGGACATCCTCAAAAAATATGAAATGGACAATGCTAAACCTGTTAGTACACCAATGAGTTCTTCAGTTCAGTTAGATAAAGACCTTAAGGGAAAATCTGTTGATCAAAAGAAATTTAGAGGGATAATTGGATCTTTACTTTACTTGACTGCTAGCCGACCAGATATTATGTTTAGTGTTTGCTTATGTGCTAGATTTCAATCAGATCCAAAAGAATCACATTTGACAGCAGTGAAAAGGATTTTAAGATATCTACTAGGAACTTAAAACTTAGGAATTTGGTATCCTAAGTTTAGCTCTTCATTTGAAATTATTGGTTACTCAGATTCTGACTTTGCAGGCTGTAGAGTGGATAGGAAAAGCACTTCTGGAACATGTCAATTCATTGGAAATTCATTAGTTTCATGGTCTAGTAGAAAACAAAATTCAGTGGCACTATCTACTGCAGAAGCAGAATACATTGCATTAGGAAGTTGTGTGGCACAAGTACTTTGGTTAAAACAACAGTTGATTGACTTAGGATTAACTATAGGCACTATTCTAATTTATTGTGACAATACTAGTGCTATTTGCATTTCCAAAAATCCTATTCAACATTCTAGAACCAAACACATCGATATAAGGCATCATTTCATAAGGGATCATGTATCCAAAGGAGAAATTGAACTCATACATGTTTCAACTGAAAATCAACTTGCAGACATTTTTACAAAACCTTTAGCCTTTGATACCTTCAGTACTTTAAGAACAAGGCTTGGTGTTATTGATTTGAATGCTTAACTAAAATGTCTTTGCAACATTGATACTTGTTGTGTTTTGTTTTTGTAATTTTGTGAATTTTGTGTGTTTTTAATGAATTGTTTTTGGATTTATGATTTTGGTTTTATGTTTTCTGTGTTTTTGTTGATTTTGTTAATTTAAAAAAATTCAAAATTAAAAATTTTTTTTGGAGGAAATCGTTCAGGACGAAATGTTTTCGTACGGGACGATATGTGAAGGAACAGTTTGCGCGAATTTAAACCGTTTTGAGAGCAGTTTTTAATTTGATCGTCTGTACGATATTTAATCGTCCAGGACGAATTTTTTCTCTCTCAAACGTCGGGACGATTGAATGCAGCGGTTGAGTGGATAAGACAGTTTTTAATACGAACTTCGTCTGTATGAAATTTTTGTTCGTCCAGACGAACATGTGTCGGTTCATTGTAGGGGACGGTTTTCAAGAGTCATTAAAACGAAACACTTTTCGATCATCTGTACGAAATTTTTTCGTCTGTACGATCGGTCAAGTCAAAAAGCCTGTACGAAGGGACACATCGTAAGTTGTGTTGAATACGAAAAGCCGTTACATTTTGGACGAATTGGAACGTCTGTACAAAATTTCTTCGTCCAGACGAACTATAATTTTTCGTCCAGGATGAATATTTTCGTCCATGACGAATGTATCGTTTTTCTTTAAATATGAAGGCTTTCAAACTTGACAATCACACTTTCAAAATTAATTCAAAGAAAAGGCAAACTTCAAATAAACAAAATATCTCATGTTTAATTTGATTTGAAGTTTTCGTAGTCTGGAGTCTGATTTTCCTGAAATGTTAGTACACACAAGAGTAAATACAAATCTTCTAAAATTGTTAGGAGATAACTATACATCTGAACAATAATGTTTGGAATCATCAAAACTAAATAAGTTGCACAAATATAAATCATTCAAATAGCAACTATTCAAACAAACATGTATGAAAGAGGTCGAGAGAATCTACCAAGAACTTGAGACCTATCCGAGGTTGTATGTCAAAGCCTCGCTCGATGACGTTAACCTGTATGGAAGAGGTCGAGAGAATCTACTAAGGACTTGAGACCTATCCGAGGTTGTATTTCAGAGCCCTGCTCGATGACGTTAACCTGTATGGACGAGGTTGAGAGAATCTATCATGGAATTGAGACCTATCTAAGGTTGTATGTTAGAGCCTCGCTCGACGACGTTAACCTGTGTGGATGAGGTCGAGAGAGTCTACCAAGGAATTGAGGCCTATCCAAGGTTATATGTCAGAGCCTCGCTCGATGATGTTAACTTGTGTGGAAGAGGTCGAGAGAATCCACCAAGGATGTGAGACCTTTCTAAGGTTGTATGTCGGAGCCTTTACTCGACGACGTTAACCTGTGTGGAAGAGGTCGAATCTAATCCCCCTGGGATTGATTTTTCTTTGATTGGGAGGGGGTGAAGGTCGTGTATATCCCAAATTAAAGATTAAAAAAGGGTCTATCTTTAGACCGTTACTTCCTTTTTGAGGTCAAGATCAATACCTTGCCCAAGGAGTAGAAGTCTAGTTGGGGACTGGATGAATCTTATTATTGATCGAAAATATCCTTGCATTTGCTGAGAATTTTCTGACATATCATCTTGATGATGGAAGTATTGGAGGGATCTTCTTGACCATGATTGGAGTCAAAGTTGCTCCCCAATCTGGATCTAATTTCCATGAAATTAATGAAGCAATGACTGAAGTCAAGAAGTTGAAATGAATGATCTTTTGAGGTTGGAGCAAAAACTGCCCCCCAGTCGAGAACCACGTTCGAGCCTATCTTTTAAGGCTGGCAGGAAAAACCTGGCAAACGAGTGCGTCCGATGCTCATTAAGTAAACTTGATGGTTCTATAGTACTCGATATGCTCATATGGGTCGGACGTCCTATTGTAGGACTCGACGTTCGGTACTTTGAATCCAATTGGAATGGGTGCTGATGAATGGCTTCAGTTAGAGGTGATGATTAATCTTGAATGTTTCTTTGTCGGAGAGTCTGTCTCATATCTTCTCGGGGTAACTCTTCATGTACTAATCTCTGCAGCTCTTAACGGAGGGCGTTGCGAGGGAACTTAGCAACATGTTGTTGAACTAAGCCTTCTAGGAGATCTGGAAGAGTGCAAGTTTGCCGAGTTGTGGGCGATTGATATGTAGAACTTGTTGTAACAGCAAGTTTGTTATCCTGGTGCGATTGTAGATGACTCCTTAGCGAAGGAGGATGAATATCTGCTTGAAGATGTTCGAATTTGACATTTTCAACCCATGGTGGATCTCGAGGGAGAAGAACTTCCTCCCGTTGTTCTAGTGTCGGTTGCTGACTCTCTCGCAAGAATTGAAGGATATCATTCTGAGATTCATCCATCTTTCGGATTCTCTCTTCCAAGGAATGTTCTAAGGGTCCTTCTCCAGTAGCATTTTGCCCACCATGATGAAATGACGTAGACATCGGGCGTCGGAGATTCGTAGATTAATTTTTGGATTAGTGGGAGTTGGAGCGGGAAGCTCTAATGATGCAACTGCTATGTCTGTTGACAATTGTAGCAATACTTGAAGTTGTGGGATAGTAGTTTCCACAGACGGCGCCAAAATGTTGTGGGCTAGAATATACGCAGCGGTAGAGTTTATGAATTTGCGTCCGAGCATTGCACAAATATTCAGCACACAAACAGAAAATGAAATGAACACCAGGATTTTTATGCGGAAAACTCGAAAGAGGAAAAAAACCATGGGACCTCGCCTAGTTGTAAAGTTTTACTAGTGCTTGGAAAATTACAAGGAGTTGATTTTTCCCCCAAGTCAGGGCGATCATATTACAATCAGCTTCTAATAAAGTTACAAAGTTCTGCAAAATCCTGGCATTTCCCAAAAATTCGGTAGAGTTCCGGCGTATTCAGACGGCGGGAAGAGCTCCAGCGGTGGTCGAGGAGGAGATGATTCTCCCTTTTCCCTTTCTCTTCCTCTTCTATCTCTTTATTTGAGTCATCTTGTGAAGAATGAGGGCTCTATTAATAGTTTTTCTGGAGTGGCATGGCTTATAAATAGGTGTGAGATCATGGGAGAATAGAGAGTGGTTGAATGGACGGTTGATGTTGAACCCTTCGATCGTGCACCGTTCATTGAAAATTTGAAGGCCTTAATGATGTTGGAATTTGGCAATCTTGTCTTCGTTGGATTCATCTCGTCGAGATGTTCGACTCGATTATAAGTTTGTTAAAATCGGAGACTATTTGGTAACTCAAATTGTGGTTCAAACCTTCCAATGGCGCTTTTGGTTGTTGATTCATACCCATTTGAGCTCGGATTGGATTGAATTTAGTGTCATTAGGTTCGTGTTTCCGAGACGCTCTGTTTGACTATAAGTTTTTTGAAATCGGAGTTCAGATGCTCTTGAATTTAATCTTTGAAGTTTCCAACTAGCTTTTTGCCTCAGGATTCGTGCCCGATCAAGATAAATTTGTGTTGACGTATCAGTTACCCCCCTATTTTCGGACAACAAAACTCCAAGAGTCTGAAAATACTTGTTCTGGAATTTTACATTTGTAGAACCGCAAAAATTGCGTTCAAAGAGTTGGACGTTTGTACAAATTTTGTCATAGAGGTCCCATTGAGCTTTGGAAGTGTCAAAATTGAGTTCGGAACGTCCTAAAAATGTCAAATTTGGACTTTTCGGGACAAAATTTGGGCCCGGAATGGATCGGGTTACCCAACCGACCAGACCGGCCTACCGGTCACCGCCGCCGATGGCGATGTGAAATAGCGGGCGAGCAGGCACGCCAAGTGCACCGCGAGCCCAGCACGTCTGTATCCGTGCGCCCGCGCGCCCATGTCCGCACGCCCGCTGGGCTGCTCGCTCCTCTTAGGGTGTGGCGGTTCAGCCCACCGCCTTGTGGTCCCCACAAACGCAAAAATAGCTATTTTTTGCTATTTTTTGGTTCAAAAAATTCCAAAAAAATCCCAAAAAATTCGAAATTTTTTTTAAAAATTATGGATTTTGAAAATGACAGCAACTCCCCCTCATTCTCTCCAAAACCTATAAATAGGCCCCCTCAGGCCTTTAGAAAAATTGCACTTTCTCTTTTTCTCCCTCTGGCTCTCTAACAGTTAAGGCTTCCGCTATTTTTGAATGGAAAATTTCCCCTGCTCGACTTAGCGCCCCTCCTCTTGTGCAGAAATTTATGGGATTTCCCTTTTTCTTCCCCCCCCCCCCCCCCCCGTCTTTCTAATAGTTGAGGCTTCCGTTAATTTTGAGTGGGAAATTTTCCATACTCGAAGTAGCGCCCCTCCTATTGTGCCGTAGTTTTGGGGATTTCTCTTTTTCTCACCACCCTCCCCTCCCCCCACAGATTTCTAACAGTTGAGGCTTCCATTATTTGTGAGTGGGAAATTTCCCCTACTCGAATTAGCGCCCCTCCTCTTGTGCAAAAGTTTAGGGGATACTTCTTCCTTATTTTATTTTTCTCTGGCTTTTTGACGGTAGAGGCCTTTCACTAATTTTGAGTGGAAAATTTCCCCTGCTCGATATAATGCCCCTCCTCTTGTGTAGAAGTTTAGGGGATTTTTCTTCCTCATTTAGATTTGCACCTCTCTTTAATAAGGAAGTTAAGATGGGTAATCGCACCTCTACCAAAGATGTTTCCGTCGTAGAAGATCATCCTTGCGCCTGTTCTGAGTGTTCGAAGAAGATTCCTACGACAACAAGGGATGAAGATGTTATCTTCACCATCACCGAAGATTCTTTCATCTCTTTTAGGAAAAAGCTCCATTTTCCTATTGATCTGGTGATGAAGGTGCCGGCAAGATTTGATCATGCCTGCTTTCCTCCCTCGGGTTATGTGACGGTGTACGAGTTCATTTTATGAGTGGGGTTGTGATTTCCATTGCCTCCTGAATTTATTGATATTCTCACGATCTGCGGATTGAGTTTGTCTCAATTTTCCTATCGGGCTATGTCAGTCGTAGTGGGTCTGATTGCATTTTTCAGAGTTTGCAGACTAGTATTGTCTTTAGAATGTCTAGCTCGGATGGGACGTATTTATACTAATACACAGGATCATATCTCCTTCAGATCCAAGTGGTTGGATATTTATACCAGGGATCTGAAAGTTTGTTAGGGATGTTAGGCCCTTAAGAACTAGCCTGAGCACCAAGAGGGGGGGTGAATTGGTATTTTAAAAATATTTATGCAAAGCACAAATAATCACAACCAAAATCACCATAGAAACAACATAAGGTGCAGAATAACTTCATGCTCTTTTTGTAAATTAAAAAATTCTATTTTCTATTTTCACACTAGCATGAGTCTTCTTGAATTTTTTATATGATGCATGAATTTTCTCATAAATTTCAAACAATTGATCGTAGGTTGGTTTACATACCTCTTCTTCATCACTTTGATCAAGATGATCTTCTCCGATTAAGCACAAGTTTATTATTTCTTCCTCAGGTTTAGTCTCACATGAATCAGAAGCAGATTCTGCCCATTACGCCTTTTGAATTCACTTCTTGTCCTTCCTAAGCTTGGGTTTCTCCTCACTCTTTTCCTTGCTTTGTGTGTCTTAAGTGTTGGGCAATTAGCTTTCATATGTCTAGGCTTCCTACATTCATAACAAATCACATTAGAAGATCCTTTAGAATATTTGTTATCCTTAATTTTTCTCCAATTTTGATGATCCTTTTATTTCTTTCTTAGAAAGCTTTTGAATTGCCTTGTGATTAACGAAAAGTCATCGCTTTCAGACCCGAAAGAATCAGAGTTCATGTTGTTGGCCTTCAAAGCCACAATTTTCTCCTTCTTTTTCTCACCTGCATCAAAATTTCTTTAATTCACCCCTTGCTCGTAAGCAATGAGTGAGCCAAGTAAGTTATCAATTGAATAAGTGTTCAAATCCTTTGATTCAGTGATTGCAGTGATTTTAGCATAAAAAGAAGAAGGCAAGCATCTTAAATTTTTTTTTCTTTTTTATAATTAGAAAGTTCTCTTCCTAAGGCATGCAAAGAGGTAATAATCTGAGTAAACCTTGTATACATTTCAGAAATCAATTCAGAAGATTTCATACAAAAAAGTTCATAGTCATGCAAAAGAATATTCAAACGAGATTGTTTAACTTCATTGGTTCCTTCATAAGTAATGCATAACCTATCTCAAATCTCTTTTCCTATAGAGCAAGTAGAAACACGCAAGTAATCCTCAGACTTTAAAGCACAAAAAAATAGTTCAAACACTTCGCATTAAGCTGAGTTAAATCTCTTTCATCAAACGTCCATTCAGTAAAAGCCACTTCAATTTTAATTCCGTTAATTTCACGAGAAGGTAAAGAATATCCTTCTTTAATAAGCATCCGCATGCGATGGTCAGTTGATTGCAAAAAAGTAGACATGCGAGTTTTCCAAAAATCAAAAGGAATGTTGTCAAACAAAGGAGGTCATGTTATAGAATATCCTTCAGTTGTATTACGATTCCCAAAGTTAGCCATGGATCAAAATCAAAATGTTTTCAAACTCAATTTTTATGAATCTCGCTCTAATACCACTTGAAAGTTCGTTAGAGATGTTAGGCCCTTAAGAACTAGCCCGAGGCTAACCAAGAGGGGGGGGGGATTTTTATTTTTAAAAATCTTTAAGCAAAGTACAAATAATAACAACCAAAATCACCATAGAAACAACACAAGGTGCAGAAGAAAATAAATGCGAAAGCAGTAAAAAAGAACACTAGAGGTTTATAGTTGTTCGGTCAACTCGACCTACGTTCACTCCCCGGAGGTGCCCTCTAAGTATTGCACTACAATCTTGTCTCTCCTTTAGCCCCCACAGCTAGGTTGAGAAGCCCTTACAAACACCTCCTTTCTGCCCCCCCCCCCCCCCCAGGCAAGGAAGAGAACCTCAATCCTTTTGCTTCCTCCTGAAGCAGGCAGATAACCTCGATCAATCGCTAAAGGTTACCTCTCCCAACCCTTCCAAGAATAAGAGACTCTAGTAGAAGAAGAAGTGGAACAATGCTTGGAATAACCCTTGTGAATCCCCTCATAAGCTCCCCCTCACAAGAACCTCTCTCTCTCTCTCTCTCTCTCTCTCTCTCTCTCTCTCTCTCTCTCTCTCCCTCTCTCTCTCTCCTTTAAGTTTTCTCAGACAGCAACAAAAGATGTTCAAAACGTTGAACAAAAGCCCTTATAAAGAAGAGCTCAAAATAGCTTAATAACTGTAAGTTGCCAACCTTATCATCCAGGACGATCGTCCTTTACGATCAGTTCAAATCATAGATGATCTTCCAGAACACTACTCTGAAAATCAACCGGATGATTGAAAATTGGCTTGATCATCTTGGATAATCTCACGATCGTCCCGGCTGATCAGTTCAAATCAGATAAAAATCGTCCAGAGCATCGCCCGGAATTTGAGCTGGCCGATCCATATTGGCCAGCACACCGCCCGGAATTGGATATGGCCGGTACTTATCGTCTAGGAGCAACTAAGGTTTTTTTAATATATCATCCAGGACGATTTGATCGTATCAATTATCCTTAATTACTTCCTTGATTGTTGGATCAATTTAGGCATAATTGTGTAATATCGTCCATGCCGATCCAAGATCGTCATGACCGATTTCAAAAAATACATAAAACCTATATTAATTATGGTGGTAATTTCTTTCTATTTTGAGCCTAACATCTTGGTCGATACAAGTATCGTCCAGGCCGATAGGCTAATAACGGCTGCCTTAATTAAGAAATCCTGATTAGAGTTTCTGTTTTGAACTCGATCATCCAGGACGATATAAATATCATCCGGGATGATGTGAGTAAAAATAGAAATTCTATATCACTCAAGTATGTATGTGTAGGGTTACTTAGCATCAGTTACTTCCAATATTATAATTGACTCAAGAAAGGGAAAAAGAAAGTTACAGACTGACTCAGAATAGTCTACCCAATCTTGAGCTGGTTTCATTTGTCATCTGATCTCTTGGCCCTGAAATGTCAGTAGAAAACAGTCGTGTTTTTTGCTATCATCAAAATCACTATTTCTGAAAATATTGATGCAACAGGATTCGTCTAAAGACTGGGTTAGCGACTTTTTCTTTGTGCAGAATGATTGGGTCCTCCAAGAAAAATGGGGAACGTTAAAGGAGTTATATATCACCCTTCATATTAGAGCGGAAGACTTATTGAGGATGCTGAAGCTTCCTGATAATAATGCCTTTCGTTATGAGATGTGTTGTTTAATTAAATGCATAGACGAAAAATATTTATTCAAGGTGGGACTATCCCCTCATGCAGGGAGGATGAATGCACAGAAGTTGAAGAAGTCTATGAAAGTTCCGGAGACCCTAAAAAATCAATCCAATTTACCTGAGGGCAAGGGAGATTTATAGGTTTTTAAGAAGAAGAAGTTGAATGAAGTTTTGACAGTTGCCAGCAGGAGTCCTCGTTTTTCTCCATCCGGGATATACATTTCAGAGGATGTTATGAAACATAAGTGCATCGGTCGTCGACGTGCCGAGGAGTTGGTGAGTTCACCCTCTCTCTCTATTTTCCTTGTATTTGTATATACATCTTTAGGGATATACTTTTCACTTATTGATTCTTTTTTAATAGTACCTTGAGGTGAACAAAATCTTGGATGGCTGGAACGATGAGTTTGTGAAGGTTTATTACCTTTAGGGGGAATACAAGAAGAAATATGATGGCAAGGTGAAGGAGATGAAGATGGTGGAGGATCAATTGGAATAGTGCAGAACAGAATTGACGAATAATATTACTTCAACCTCTTCCCAGGATGAGTGGATCTATCATTTGCATATATAGTTGGTAGAGGTAGAGGCAACAAACAAACAACAATGGAAAGATCAGCGAATCCTTGAGGCTGAAAATAAGATTCTCTTGAAAAAGTTGTCGGAGAAGGTAGCTTAATTGTCCCCGTCTACACCCGTAGAAGAGTTCAAAAAATCATATGCCTTCAAGATATGTGTCAAGGATCAAGTTCAGGAAGCTCGCGACTATTTTTATGACGTAGAGGTGAAGGCCTTAGAAGCAGAGCTTACGGAAGATGGCTTCATCAAAGGCTTCATGAAGGGCATTCATGCAGTGCAACGTAAGAACGGAGGGGAGATTGAGGGGTTGAATCTGAGCCATGCTTCTGGTGATCCTTCTCCAGGCTCTGATGGTGAAGAATTAGAGTGTGATTTGTAGTGGATTTTTGCTTTGGAGGAGGACGATGAAGATCTTCAAATCCTATAGAACCTTTTTGATGTTGTCTGTATTACTTTTGTTTTCGTTATGATGATTATACGAGGTTTTCAAATGATGAACTTGAAGTTTGTGGGTTTTATGTATATATATAATGTTTCTCTTTTTTATAAGTATATGAGATTGACTCAAGTATTATAGTAGTCTCTTTTGACTTGCACGAATATGAGAGATATTTTTCTTGGATATCCTGACCTATCCGAGGTTGTTAATCAAAGCATTTGCTTGAGGATTTTAACCTGTATGGAAGAGGTCGGACCGGATCCTCCTAGGATTGGAGGCCTAATGATTGAGATATAATGTTAGTTGTGTATTTTTCGGATCACAGGAAAAGAGTTTGAGGAGACGAGATAGCACAGCGACAGATTGAACATCACATTACTATTTTATATAAAACTTGTACGACAATCCCCTAATAAACTTAGGGATACAAGAAGAAGTGTTCTTCAACAATCAACATATATAGAGTTGTACAGAAAAACTTGAAAGATACAAAGCATAACTATAGAGCAAGACAAATACTATGAACGACATCACACCAAACAGATAGTAACATAAACTTCTACTGATAGTACTTGCGATGGTTGCCCACATTCCAAGTTTGGGGAAGAATTTTTTTTGTTGGCATCTTTCAATTTGAAGGTTCCAGGCTTGATCATAGCCGCCACCAAGTACGGACCTTCTCATAGGGGGGAGAGCTTATTGCGTTGAGGGCCTTTTCAAGCAGCTTCGATGCTTCGTGGAACTAAATCCCCAATGAAAATAGTTTGAGGTTTTACTCTCCGGTTGTAGTGACGAGTAATCCGCCGATGGTATGCAGCGACCTTGAGTGAGGCTTCATCCCTTACTTCAGGGAGGAGATCTAGATTTGTCCTGAGTTTCTCCTCATTGTTATTGAAGTTAAAAGTCTGAATCCTATTGCTTAGGACTCCAATATCCACTGGTATGACTGCTTCTGTACTAAAACAAAGGTTAAATGGAGTCTCTCATGTAAGAGTCCTGGCTGTGGTGCTATAAGCCCATAGAACTTTTGGGAGTTCTTCAGCCCATTGCCCCAGCCTTCCCTAGGTGTGTCTTCAGCCCTTTCAAAATTGTTCGATTTATAACCTCTATTTGCCCATTTTCTTGAGGATGGACGACACACGGATGAGTTGAATATGAAAATTTTTACATAAAGTTGTTAAGATTTTTCCAAGAAACTGAATTCTATTATCGGTGATGACCTTTGCTGGAATACCGAAGCGACAAATTATATTATTCCATAAGAATTGTTTGGTATTTGCTTCAGTAATTTTTGGTAAGGGTTTTGCTTCCACCCACTTTTTTAAGTAATCTACAGTCAGGATAATGATTTTTCATTGTTTTGTGTCTATAGGGAAGGGTCCCATTATGTCAATTCCCTACTGGGCGACTAGTTGTGAATCAGTGTGGATTATGGATATCAAATTCTCCCTCCACCTGAGAAGCTACTAGTTGTGAATCAGTGTGGACTACTAAGTTCTTCATCCCACAATCAACGGCTAGTCTTAATCCAGTGATAAGGGCTTCATATTCTGCCGTGTTGTTTGTTGCCAAAAACTTGAGTCGGAGCCCATACTCAAGGGTAGTATTATGTGGGGAAATTAATAGAATTCCATCCCCAACGCTAGAACTTCCAGAAGATCCAACAACATATAACGTCTAACATGGAGGAGAAGACAAAGTATTTGGTTGGACATCGGATACTAGGATGGTGCATTCAACCACAAAATCTGCAAGTGCTTGAGATTTGATATCGGGTCTAGGTAAGTAGTGAATGTCAAATTCTCCCAGTTCTATAGACCACTTGACGAGCCTACCCGATGCTTCTGGTTTTGCAGAATACTTTTCAGCGGTAGATTCGTATAGACCCCAATTGAGTGGGCTTGAAAGTAAGAGCGTAGCATTCTTGCAGAATAAAATAATGCCAATGCTGTCTTATCTGCTAACGGATAACGCCCCTCTCTTTTAGATAGGATTTTACTGACATAGTAGATGGGGCGTTGTACAATATTTTCTTCTCGCACCAAGATTGAATTGATGCCTTGGGCCAAAACAGCTTTGTATAAATACAACTTCTCTCTAGGCGTTGGTTTAGAAAGTGGCGACAGGGAAGTCAAATACTTTTGTAGCTGCTCGAAGACTTCTTAGCATTCGATTTTACTAAAATAGTACATGGGGCATTGTACAACATTTTCTTCTCGCACCAAGACGAAACTGATGGCTTGGGCTGAAACAGCTATGTATAAATACAACTTCTTTCCAGGCGTTGGTTTAGAAAGTAGTAGCGGGGAAGCCAAATACTTTCGTAGCTTCTTGAAGGCTTCTTGGCATTCGTCTGTCCATTGGAACCAGGAATTGCGAGCGCCTCTGAGTACTTTTAAGAAAGGCAGACACTTGTCTCCTGAGCGTGCCAGGAAATGAGACAACGCTGCAATTCTCCCATTCAGCCTTTGGACTTCGTTGATGTTCTTCAGCGGCACCACACTCTTGACGCCTTGATCTTTTCGGGATTGGCTTCAATTCCTCTGTGGGTTACCATAAAACTCAAAAAATTTCTATAAGCGACTCCGAAGGAGCATTGGGCGGGGTTGAGTTGCATATTGTAACGTTTCAACAGATGGAAGCACTGCTCCAAGTTGGAGATATGTTGAGATTTTTCGAGACTCTTCACCAACATGTCGTCCACGTACACCTCTATGTTACATCCAATAATTGTTTTTAAACCCTTATTCCTGAGGCATTGGTAAATTGCTCCAGCATTCTTGAACCCGAAGGGCATCACCCGATAACAATACAATCCTTTGTCTATTTGAAATGCGGTTCCTTCTTCATCAGTCGGATTCATTTTGATTTGGATGTAACCAGAGTAGGAATCCATAAAACTCAACATCTGATATCCAGAGGTTATATCAACTAACTGGTAAATATGAGGAAGTGGAAAGCTGTCTTTTGGGCAGGCTTTATTGAGATCAGTATAGTCTATGCAAATCCTCCATTCTCCGCTCTCCTTTCGAACCATGACAACATTCGCCAACCAAGTAGGATAGTACATCTCTCGAATGAATCCGACTTCTAAGAGTTTGTCCACTTCTTGTTCGATCACATGCTGACGATCTGGTGCAAAATTTTGCTTATGTTGGATGATTGGTTTGTGCGTCGGATAGACTTTAAGGGAGTGAATGATTACTTCAGGGTCAATCTTGGGCATATCCACCGGACTCCATGCAAAAATGTCATTATTTTCTTGTAGAAAATCTGTGAATATTTTCTTCTCATCTTCTGAGAGAAGTGACCCTATTTGCACCGTCTTTAGAGGATGTTCTTTAGAGATAAATACAGTGATGAGTTCTTCTACTGGGGAAGCTCTCTGAGGGATGTCCTCAGTCCGGAGATCAAAGTCCTCAATATTTAGAGTATCCATCGGGCGTGATTTGACCTACGTGAGATAGCAGGTTTGTGCTATTTGTTGATCTCCGCATACCACACTAACAGCTATTTTAGTATGGAACTTCAGCTTGAGGTGTGGGATAGAGGCGACAATCCCAAAAATTGACTGGAGGGGCCTCCCAAAGATAGCGTTATAAGCTGATTCAGACTTTACAATGATGAACTGAACAGAGTGTGTAGATTGTCAGGGGAATTCTCCAAGCACAGCTGGGAGACTGATTATCCCTTCTTCTCATACAGGTCAATTATCAAACCAGTACAGAGGACCTGCCAGGGGTTGAATCTTCTCTCTTGTGAGATACATATTGAGGAAGGTAGAGTAGAATAGGACATCCACAGAGCTACCATTGCCTATAACAATTATCTTAACAGTGTAGCTCGGGTCACCTATATCTGCATTGATAACAAGCAGATCTTAGTGAGGGGTTTTTACACCCTCCAAATTGGAATCATCAAAGGTGATAGAGTGATCTATATGAGCTTTCTTTTGAGTTGGAATTTTCTCTACAACCAAAAAGACTTTGTTGGATAACAAAGGGCCTCCAATTATTGTCTTAATTTCTCTGACTGCTATTCAGTTATTCACCGGTGGCCTATGTTGTCGATATTGCCTCCCAGCGGGACGAGTTTCCTCTCGGGTAGGTGGATCCCTAATAAACTGCTGAAGATAGCCTTGACGGATAAGCCTTTCAATTTTCTCCTTCAGTTATCTACAGGATTTGGTAGTGTGGCTACGACTATGATGAAAGTGGCAGTATTGATCCTGATTTTCAAAGGATGTGGCCACTTCACCGTATCTTGATCTCGAATAGCCATAACACATTTGCTCAATACGCATTGAGAGGAGTGTACTCTTTTTCCTGTCGAGGTTCTCGTCGTGACAATGGAGGCCCAGGAGGAAGATTATTTTTTCCTTGCTTCTTTCGTTGTGTGGATAAATTTTTTGCTACAGGTGCAATCTTGTGCTTCCCACTAGTTTGCTCAAACTACTTTCTATAAGAGTTTATGGCCTCATCTGCAAGGAATTGCACCTCCACATGGTGGATCAAATCGGTGTATGAATGTATGGTGTCTCGCATGAGGATCGAATAAATGGGCCAGGGCGAAGGCCTCCAAGGAAGACCCCTCTCAACAGTTCTTGATCCACTCCTAGGATTTGTCGAGCTTCAGTGGAAAATCATTGAAAGTACTCCCTCAACGATTCTCCTTTATTCTGACGGATTCTGGAGAGATGGGAAGAATCTTTTACTATTCTTCAGTTCGCTATGAACTGCTCGACAAAGGCCTTGGCCAATTCCACAAATGAGAGGATCATTCCTGACATAAGCAAATAGAACCACGTTTGAGCCTGTCCTTTTAGGGTGGCAGGAAAGACTTGGCAGAGAAGGGCGTCTGAGGCTCGTTGAATGTGCATGATGGTTATGTAGTGGTCAATGTGCTCATACTGGTCAGATGTCCCATTGTAAGATTCGATGCTGGGTACTTTGAATCCAAACGGAATGGGGTGCTGAAGAATGGCTTCAGTTAGAGGAGATGACTCCTGGAAGTCTCTATATCGAAGAGATTACCTTGCATCCCGCTAGGCAAACTCTTCTCGTACCAACCTTTGTAGTTCGTGACGCGGAACATTGTGAGGGAGTTCCGCAATGTGTGGTTGGGCAGAGCCTTCTGGGAGATCCGGAAGAATACAAGGCTATCGAGTTGAGGGCGGAGGATGTGTAGAACTTGATGTATCGTCAAGTTCGTTATCCTGTCGTGACTGAGGATGTCTTCTAGGTGGAGGAAGATGTTTGAATTGAACATCTTTAACTGGTGGGTGACTTAAGTAAGAAGGATCGTAGTCGATGGGCGACATAAGTCAGGAGGACCGTAGTCGGCGGGTGACATAAGTCAGGAGGACCGTAGTCGGCTGGTGACGGAGGTTAGAAGGGCAGTTTCCTTGCGACGAAGGCTGGAAGGGCTTTGTCTGACAATGAAGGTTAGAAGGACAGCGTCAGGTAAAAGTCTAACAATGCAAAGAAATCCATCTTCGCATAGACGTCTAGTGAAGTCTGATAAATGGTAGAAGTCCAACATCTGGTAGAAACTTGGCGAATAATGAAGGTCTAACATCGGGTAGAAGTCCGACGTCTGTTAGTGGCAGAGGAGAACTCCGGCTTCACTTGGGTGGTGTTTCGGCGTGAAGAGGGAACTCTGTCATTAATTGAAAAGAATTTCAACATCACGTGGATGTTGGGTAGAATTTTGACGTTCTCTAGAATATCACGCAGAATCCCGGCGTGTTCGGGCGGCGGGACGAACTCCGGCGGTGGTCGAGGAGGAGCTGATTCTCTTCCCCTTCTCTTCCTCTTCCCTTGATCTTCTTGCCTTGGGTCCCCTTTAATGAGAAATGAGAGCTCTATTTTTAGATTTTCTGGAGTGGCGTGGACCGTAAATAGATGAGAGATCAAGGGTGAATCGGGAGTGGTTTGAATGGATGACCGATATTGAATCTCTTGATCATGGACTGTTCGTCATACATTTGAAGGTCTTAATGATGTCGGAATTCAGTGATTTTGGGCTCGTTGAATTTGTCTCATTGAGCCGCTTGATTTGACTATAAGCTTGTCAATTTTGGAGATCGTTTGGTAAGTTAATTTTTGATTCAAATATTCTAACAATGCTTTAAGTCTTCTATTAAGACTAATCTGGACTCAGATTGAGTTGAATTTGATGTCGTTGGGTTCCTATTTTTGAGATGCTCCATTTGACTAAAGCTTGTTAAAATCCGAGTTCAGGTGCTCCCAGATTTAATTTTTGAAGTTTTTTGGTTGGTTTTTTTCCTCAAGATTCGTGCCTGATCAAGATGATTTCATGATGACGCATCAGTTGCCCCCCTATTTCGAGACGTCAAAGCTCCCGAAGTCCGAAAATATTTGTTCCAAAATTTTACATTAGCCGAATCACAAAACATTGTGTTTCAAAAATTAATAGCTTGCTTGAACTTGAATATAGAGTCCCAGTTGTGTTCCAAAAGTGTCAAAATTGAGTCCGGAATGTCGCAAAATGTGTCCGGGGACCCCAAAAATGTTCGATTCGGACTGTCAGCCAATCGAGCCCGGACACGCCTAAGCGGCCAAACCAGACGGCCGCCGCCTGCTGCCTGCCGCTAGTAGTGACGCCCACGCGGCATGCAAAATGGTGCGCCCCATGGGGCGCGTGGTTGCTGGCCGGTGGTTGCCGGCCGAATTTCAATTTTTTTTTGAGTGGGGCCCACAAAAATTAAAAAATTCCCACAAAAATCCAAAAAATTCGAAAAAATTCCAAAAAACTCTAGAAAATTTTGAAAAAAATTTAGAAAAATTTTAAAATCAAGAAACTTCTCTCCTAAAAAAAATTATAAATAGACCCTCAAGGCCTTTAGAAAAATTGCACCTTCTCCTTTTCTTCCTCTCGCTCTCTGATAGTTGAGGCTTTCTGCTATTTTCGAGTGGAAAGTTTTCCATGCTCAAGTTAGCGCCCCTCCTCTTGTGCAGAAGTTAGGAGATATTTCTTCTTCTTTTCTTTTCCCCCTGGCTTCCTGACAGTCGAGGCTTTCCGCTAATTTCGAGTGGGAAATTTCCCCTACTCGAATTACCATCCCTCTTCTCACACAGAAGTGAAAGGATTTTTCTCCTTCTTTTTTTTTTCCCAAAGGCTTTCTAACAGTCGAGGCTTTCTGCTAATTTTGAGTGGGAAATTTTCCTTGCTCGAATTAGCGTCCATCTTCTTGCACAAGAGTGAAAGGATTTTTCTCCTTTTCTTTCTTTCCCCTTTGGCTTTCTGATAGTTGAGGCTTTCCGCTATTTTTGAGTGGGAAAATTTTCTTGCTTGACTCAGTGCCCCTCCTCTTGTGCAGACGTTAGGGGATTTCTTCTCTCCCTCTTGCTTTCTAACATTTGTGGCTTTCCGCTATTTTTGAGTGGAAAATTTTCCCTGCTCGATTTAGCGCCCATCCTCTTGTGCAGAAGTTAGGGGATTTCTTCTCCACTTTTTTTCCCCTCTGGCTTTTTGACAGTGGAGGCTTTCCGCTATTTTTGAATGGGCGCCCCTCTTCTTGAGCAGAAGTTAGGGGATTTCTTCTCCTTTTCTTTTCCCCTCTGACTTTCTAACAGTGGAGGCTTTCCGCTATTTTTAGAAGGAAATTTTCCCTACTCAATTCAGCGCCCCTATTCTCGCGCAGAAGTTTGAGATTTTTTCTCTTCTTTTCTTCTTCTGTCTTTCTGACATTCTTACAGCTGAGGCATTCCCCTGTTATTTGGAGGCGGCATCCCCTACTAAAATTCAGGGTCCCTCTCTGTGTATAGAAGTTAGAATTACTGCTCCTTATTCTTCATTTGATAACTTCTTCTTACATTGGAGGCATTCCCCTGTTTGTTGTAAGTGGCATCCCCTACTAAAATTCAGGGCCCCTATACACGTGTAGAAGTTAGAATTGTTGCTCCATATTCTTCATTTGCAAACTTCTTCTTACATTAGAGGAATTCCACTATCGGTGATAGGCGACATTTTCCTATCGAGCTTCAGTGGCCCTTTTTTGTGTAAAAGTAGTCTTAATGAGAGGATATCTTCTTAAAATACAATCCTTGACATGAGAAGATCGGTTGCTGCTTGTATACGAGGGTGATTTGAGAAGAATTGATGAAAATAGTGTTTGGGAGGAGAACCATAGGCAATGAGCAGATAAGAGATTTTTCAACTCCATTTGAGCGAAAGTCTGTCGACAATGGACGATCAAGTTGAAGCCCATTAGCAGTCAACGATCGAGTGTAGAGCCAAAGGAGAGAGTTTGAGGGTGTGTTGCGAGTAGCAGTCGAGCGAGAAGCTGATGATGGCTTATACAAAGTAAAGGACCGATGACGAACATCAGGCAAAGAGCCGATGATCACGGTGTTCTAGTTGCATTTTGTAAAGATAGTAAACATCCAAACGGAAGTTTGCCGACATCAGATATCCCAGATTCAAGGGGCCGAAGAAATGTGTTATGCTGACATTCTGGCGACAGATGTATAGTGTTAACTGAGTTGAGGCCTGATGAAGACCAAATTATAATCTTCTGTAACTATCTATTTTTGACTATAAATCTGAAGACAAAATTATAATCACCTCAAAAACAGTTGTATAAATACTCAAAAATTAGTTTTTGAGTCCTCTTGTGAAGAATAAGAAGAAGGGAAGAAGAAAAGAAAGGGGAAAGGGATAATCGTCTCTTCCTCGACATTCGCCGGAGCTCTTCCCGCCGAATGAATACGCTGCAACTCTGTCGGATTTTTGGGAAAAGCCGGAATTTTGCAAAACTTTGTAACTTTGTTAGAAGCTGATTGTAAACTGATCATCTTGACTTGTAAGACGGATCAACCTTTGCACTTCAAATAAACACTAGTGAAATTACTTCAACTGGGCGTGGCCCCATGGTTTTTTTCCTTTTCTGGTTTTCCACATAAAAATCCTGTTGTTCATTTTCTTTCCTGTTTATGTGTTGAATATTCGTATATTGCTCAGACGCAAATTTACAAACTCTACCGCCACTAATATTTCAGCCCGCAACAGTTTGGCGCCGTCTATGGGAATCGAACTCACAACCATATGGTTAAAAGCCATGTGCTATACCGCCTGAGCTAAGACGGTACCAATAATAGCTGGAGGCCCGTATCGGGAGGGAGATAAATTACTATCACTTGGAGAGAAGCATAAGTCAAAAATAGGCACCGTATGTGGAAACTACTATCCCACAACTTCAAGTATTGCTAGAATGGTCAACAGAAGTAGCAGTCGCATCATTGGAGCTTCGCGCTCCAACACCCACCAATCCAGAAATCAATCTACAAATCTTCGACGCCCGATGTCTGCCTCGTTTCATCCTTGGGAGTAAAATGCTGCTGGGGAAGGAACCTCAAAATATTCCTTGGAAGAGAGAATTTGATAGATGGATGAATCTCAGAATGAAATCCTTCAACTCTTGCAAGAGACTCGGCAACCGGCACTAGAACAACGGGAGGAAGTTCTTCTCCATCGAGGTCCACCACGGGTTAAAGATGTTCAATTCGAACATCTTCAAGCAGATATTCATCCTCCTCTTCTAAGGAGTCATATATAATCACATCAGGATAACGAACTTGTCAATACAGTAAGTTCTACACATCCTTCGCCCACAACTCGGCAACCTCGCACTCTTCTAGATCTCCCAGAAGACCTAGTTCAATTACATGTTGCTAAGTTCCCTCGCAACGCCCTCCATTATGAACTGTGGTGATTAGTACGGGAAGAGTTCCCCCGAGAAGATATGAGGCAAACTCTCCGACAGAGAAACTTCTATGAGTCATCACCTCTAACTGAACCCATTCTTCAGCACCCATTCTAGTTGGATTTAATGTACAAAACATTGAGTCCTACGATAGGACGTCTGACCTGTATGAGCATATCGACTACTATAGAACCATCAAGCATATTCAACGAGCATCGGACGCACTCCTTTGCCAGGTTTTTCCTGCCACCCTTAAAGGACAGGCTCGAACGTGGTTCCCGACTGGGCGGCAGTTTTTGCTCCAACCTCAAAAGGTCGTTCATTTCAACTTCCTTACTTCAACCATTGCTTCATTAATTTCATGGAAATTAGATCCGGATTGAGGGGAAACTTTGACTCCAACCATGGTCTAGAAGATCCCTCCAATACTTCCAACATCAAGATGATAGGTTAGAAAAATCTTAGCAAATTCAAGGATACTTTCGATCAATAATAAGCTTCACTCAGTCCCCTACTTGACTTCTATTCCTTAGGCAAGGTTTTGATCTTGACCTCAAAAAGGAAGTAACGGTCTAAAGATAGACCCTTTTTTTATTTTTGAATTGGGATACACGCGGCGTTCGCTCCCTCTCAATCTAAGTAAAATCAATCCCAGGGGGATTCGATTTGACCTCTTCCATACAGGTTAACGTTGTTGAGTAAAGGCTCCGACATACAACCTCGAAAAGGTCTCACATCCTTGGTGGATTCTCTCGACCTCTTCCACACAGGTTAACGTCATCGAGCGAGGCTATGACCTACAACCTCGGATAGGCCTCAAGTCCTTGGTAGAATATCTCGACCTCTTCCACAAAGGTTAACGTCGTCGAGCGAGACTCTGACATACAACCTCAGATAGGTCTCAAGTCCCTCGTAGATTCTCTCGACCTCTTGCATACAACTTAACGTCATCGAGCAGGGCTCTGACATACAACCTTGAATAGGTCTCAAGTCCTTGGTAGATTCTCTTGACCTCTTCCACACAGGTTAACATCATGGAGCGAGGCTCTGGTAGATTCTCTCGACCTCTTCCATACAAGTTAACGTCATCGAGCAGGGATCTGACATACAACCTCGAATAGGTCTCATGTCCTTGGTGGATTCTCTCGACCTCTTCTGTATAAGTTACAATCGTCAAGCAACAAATAACTTCAAAATAGTCAAATATCCTTAGTGGATTTAGTGACTTCTTATCTACTGCATATTGAAGCATCTCAGACAACTTCTTCTTCAAAGAAAGAATACAATTTGGTCTTCGTCAGGCCTCAACTCAGTTAACATTATACATGTGTCGCAAGAACGTCGGCATAACACACTGCTCGGACCCCTTTACTCAGGGATATCAGATGTCGATAGAATTCAGTATATACACATATTATATCAATAAAATTCCACTGGTCTACCACCATCATTGGCCATTCATCTGATTTTTGCTGGCAGCCCTCCACTTCATATCGGCCATCATCGACTTCTCACTCGACTACTACTTGCAGCGTACCCTTGAACTCTCAACTTCAGCTTTACACTTGATTGTTGACTATAAAGGGGCTTCAACTCGATCATCCATTGCCGACAAACTTCTGCTCAAACAACATCAAAATTCTCCCCGTATACTCACCACTTTTGCTTCTCCTCCAGGACACTATCACCGCCAGATCTTCTCAAATTATCCTCGCATACAAGCAATAATTGATCATCTTCCGTCAAGGGTTATCTATTAAAAAGATAGCCTCTCATCGCGACTTCTTCTACACAAGAGAGGGGCACTGAATCTTGATAGGGGAATGCTGTCTATCTACGACTGTGGAATGCCTCTAATGCAAGAAAAAGAAGGGGGGAAAATTTTATTCTCTTTTGCGCAAGAAGAGGGGCACAAATTCGAGCAGAGGAAATTTCCCACTCGAAAGTAGTGGGAGGCCTTAATTGTTAGAAAGCTAGGGGTGAAAGAAAAGAAGAAAAAACACTTCGCTTCTGCGCAAGAAAAGGGGCTCTAATTCGAGCAGGAGAAATTTTCAACTCAAAATTAGCAGGAGGCCTTAACCGTCAGAAAGCCAGGGGGGAAGAAAAGAAGAAGAAAAATCCCTTCGCTTCTGCGTAACAAGAGGGGAGCTAATTCGAGTAGGGGAAAATTTCCTACTCAAAATTAGCGGAAAGCCTCGACCTCTAGAAAGCCAGGGGGAAAAGAGAAGCAAAAGAAAAATCTCCTAACTTCTGTAAAAGAGGAGGGACGCTAAGTCGAGCAGGAGAAATTTCTCACTCGGAAATAGCAGAAGCCTCAACTATCAGAGAGCTAGAGGGAGAAAAGGAAATAGGTGCAATTTTTCTAAAGGCCTAAAGGGCCTATTTATAGGTTTTTGAGAGAGAAGGGGGGAGTTATTGCCATTTTCGAAATCCCCAATTTTTTAAATTTTTTTCCAAATTTTTTGGCCCAAAAACAACAAAAAACGGCCTTTTTACACAAGTGGGCCCCACTTAAGTCGGTGGCAGCGAATCAACTCGTGAAAACTGCGTCGATTCGCAGACGTTTCACGCGGATCTTGACCAACCGCGCAGCAACGCGCAACCTGCTCGAAAGGCTGGCCGTCGCCGCCGGCGGTAGTGGCTGCAGGCATTCCCAGGCTTGCACAAGCGGGCCCAGGTGCGGGTCATGGAGAGGGCCTGGAGGGCCCAGGCGCGGGCCCAAATGGGCCGGCGGGCTCTGTGCGCATTTTCGCATCGCCGGGGGCGACAGCGACAGCTTCGGTCGACCGGTTGGTTCGGCTCCCCAGTCCTTTCAAGGTTCATTTTTCGCCTTGAAAAGACCAAATTAGATGTTTTTTGCATTCCCGATACCATTTTTTGACGTTCCAAACTCAATTTTGACACTTCCAAAGCTCAACGAGACCTCTACGACCAAGCTTGTACAAATGTTCAACTCTTGGAACATAATTTTAGCAATTTGGTAAATGTAAAATTTTGGGACTAGTACTTTCGTACTCCTGGAGTTTCAACGTCCAAAAATAGGGGGGCAATTGATACGTCATCACAAAATTATATTGGTCGGGCACGAATCTCGAGGCAAAAAGCAAGTTGGAAACTTCAAAATTAAATTTAAGAGCTCCCGAACTCCAATTTCAGTGATCTTATGGTCAAATTTAGCGTCTCAAAAATGTGAACCAAATGACACCAAATTCAATTCAATCTGAGCACAAATGGGTCCAAATCAAAGACCCGAAACATTGTAGGAAGGTTCAAACCACAATTTGAGTTATCAAACGATTGCCAATTTTAACGAGCTTATACTCTAATCGAACGGCTTGACGATACAAAACAAATGATCCTAAGATCAAAAAATTCAGACATCACTAAGGCCTTCAAATGTCCAATGAACGATGCAAGATCGAAGGGTTCAACATCAACCGTTCATTCGACCACTCCATATTCGCCCTTGATCTCACACCTATTTACAAGCCATGCCACTCCAGAAAAACTATAAATAGAGCCCTCATTCTTCACAAGAGGACTCAAGTAAAGAGAGAGATAAAGAAGAGAAAGGGGAAAGGGAGAATCATCTCCTCCTCAACCACCGCCGGAGCTCTTCCTACCGCCTGAATACGCTAGAACTCTGCCGAAGTTTTGAGAAATGTCGAGATTTTGCAGAACTTTGTAACTTTGTTAGAAGCTGATTGTAAACTAATCGTCTTGACTTGTAAGATAGATCAACCTTTGTACTTCAAATAAACACTAGTGAAATTACTTCAACTAGGCGTGGGCCCATGGTTTTTTCCCTCTTCCAGGTTTTCCACATATAAATCCTGATGTTCATTTTCTTTTTTGTTTGTGTGCTGAATATTCATACAACGCTCATACGCAAATTTACAAACTCTACCGCCACATATATTTCAGCCCGCAATAGTTTGGAGCCATCTGTGAGAACACTATCCCACAACTACTACGAAGGTCAACAGGCACAGCAGTCGTATCGTTGGAGCTTCTCACTACAACTCTCGTCAGTCCAGAAATCAATTTATTAACTATAGACACCTGATGTCTGCCTCTTTTCATCCTAGGGGGCAGAATGCTGACGGAGAAGGGACTTTGGGACCTTCTTTAGAAGAAAGAATTCGAAAGATGGAAGAATCTCATAATGAGATTCTTAAACTCCTACGAGAGAATCGACAGCCGACATTGGCACAATGGGAGGAAATTCTTCTACCTCAGGATCCACCATGGGTTGAAGATGTTCAATTCGAACATCTTCGAGCAGAAATTCATCTTCCTCCTCTTAGAATACATCCCCAATCATGACAGGATAACGAACTTGCTGATACATCAAGTTCTACGCATCCTCCGCCCTCAACTCGACAGCCTCACATTCTTCTCGATCTCCCAGAAGGCTCTACCCAACCACACATTACGGAACTCCCTCATAATATTCTGCATCATGAACTACAAAGGTTGGTACGAGAAGAGTTCCCCTAGCGAGATGCGAGGCAAGCTCTCCGATAGAGAGACTTCCAGGAGTCATCTCCTCTAACTGAAGCCATTCTTCAGCATCCCATTCTGATTGGATTCAAAGTACCCAACATCGAATCTTATGACGGGACATCTGACCCGTATGAGAACATCAACCACTATAGAACCACCATCCACATTCAGTGAGCCTCAGACGCCCTTCTATGCCACGTCTTTCCTGCCACCCTAAAAGGACAGGCTCGAACAACGTTCTATTCACTTTCGTCTAGAATGATCCCCTCATTTGTGGAATTTGCCAAGACCTTTGTCGAGCAATTTGTAGCCAACCAAAGAATAGCCCAAGATTCTTCCCATCTCTTCGAAATTCGTCAGATTGAAGGAGAATCATTAAGGGAGTACTTTCAACAATTTTCCCTCTACACAAATCCCAAGAGTGGATCCTGAACTGTGTAGAGGAGTCTTCCTTGGAGGCGTTCGCCCTGACCCTTTCTATTCAGCCCTCATGCGAGACACCGTACATTCATACGCTGATTTGATCCATCACGTGGAGATGCAAATCTTTGCAGATGAGGCCATAAACGCTAATAAAAAGTAGTTTGAGAAAACTAGCGGGAAGCACAAGATTGCACCTGGAGCAGAAAATTCATCCACACAACGAAAGAAGTAAGGAAAAAACAATCTTCCTCATAGGCCTCCATTGCCACGGCGAGAATCTCGACAAGAAAAAGAGTACACTCGTCTCAATGCATCTCAAGCAAATGTGTTAATAGCTATTCGAGATCAAGATACAGTGAAGTGGCCACATCCTTTGAAGCCGAATAAAGGAAATTAGGATCAATACTGACACTTTCATCATAGTCTTGGCCACACTACCAAAGCCTGTAGACAATTGAACGAGGAAATTATAAGGCTTATCTGTTAAAGCTATGTTCGGCAGCTTATTCGGGATCCACCTACCCGAGGGAAACTCGTCCCGCTGGCGGGCAAGATCGACAACAGAGGCCACCGATGAATAACCGAATAGCAGTCAGAGAAATTGAGATAATAGCTAGAGGGCCTTTTCTATCCAACAAAGACTTTTTGGCTGTATAAAATATTCCAATTCCAAAGAAGGCTCGAGTATATCACTCCATCACCTTTGATGATTTCGACTTGGAGGGAGTAAAAACCTCTCACCAAGATCCGCTTGTTATCAATGCATGCATAGGCAACCCGTGCTATAATCTTAAAAGAATTCTTGTGGATAATGGTAGCTCTGTGGATGTCCTGTTGTACTCTACCTTCCTCAATATGAGTCTCACACAAGAGAGAAGCTTCAACCCGCTGCAGGTCCTCTATACGGGTTTGATAATCTACCTGTACGAGCAGAAGGGATAATCAGTCTCCCATTTGTGTATGGAGAATTCCCTCGACAATCTACACACTCTGTCTAGTTCATTGTTGTAAAGTCTGAATCAGCTTACAGCGCTATCTTTGGGAGGCCAGTCCAGTCAATTTTTGGGATCGTTGCCTTTATCCCTCACCTCAAACTGAAGTTCCATACTACGACAAAATTAGTGTGGTATGCGGAGATCAACAAATAGCACAAACCTGCTATCTTAGGCAGGTCAAATCACGCCCGACAGATACTCTAAACATATAGGACTTTGATCTCCGGAATGAGGACATCCCTCAGAGAGCTTCCCAAGTAGAAGAACTCACCACTGTATCTATCTCTAAAGAACATCCTGTAAAGACGGTGCAAATTGGGACACTTCTCTCAGAAGACGAGAAGAAAATATTCACATATTGTTTACAAGAAAATCAGGACATTTTTGTATGGAGTCCAACACATATGTCTGGGATTGACCCTGAAGTAATCGTACATTCCCTTAAACTTGATCCAGCACACAAACTTATCAACTCCTCATGAATAAGGTTTTCAAAACCCTTATTGGGTGAAATATGGAGGTGTACGTGGACGACATGTTGGTAAAGAGTCTCGAAAAATCTCAGCATTTCTCTGATTTGGAGCAGTGCTTCCATTTGTTGAGACGTTACAATATGCAACTCAACCCCGCTAAATGCGCCTTCAGAGTTGCTTCTGAAAATTTTTTGGGTTTTGTGGCAACCCATAGAGGAATTGAAGCCAATCCTGAAAAAATCAAGGCGTTAATAGATATGTTGCCACCTAAGAACATCAAAGAAGTCCAAAGGCTGAATGGGACAATTGCCGCGTTGTCTCATTTCCTGGCACGCTCAGGAGACAAGTATCTGCCTTTCTTCAAAGTACTCAGAGACGCTCATAGCTCTGATTTCCAATAGATAGATGAATGTCAAGAAGCTTTCAAGCAACTATGAAAGTATTTAGCTTCGCCGTCGTTACTTTCTAAACCAACACTTGGAGAGAAGCTGTATTTATAAATAGTTATTTTGGCCCAAGCCATCAATTCGGTTTTGGTATGAGAAGAAAATGTTGTACAATGCCCCATCTACTATGTTAGTTGTTGAAACTTGTTCAATATGAATTAGGTTGTAAAACCTAAGTTAATGTCCCACGGCTAATCAAGAGGGGGGTGAATTGGTAATTAAAAAATTTTATCCCTCTTAATAATTTAGAAAATGAAAATTAAGTTTAGTGAGTTTTTCTAGAAAATGTTTTTCAACCACAAGTACAAACGTTAAAAACTAAAAATAAAAATTCAGTGGAAAATAAAGACACAAGATTTATAGTGGTTCGGTCAAAAACATACCTACATCCACTCCCTGGAGACACCCTCCGAGTATTGCACTAATACCACTAGTGACTCTCCTTTTGCACCCACTTCAAGGCGGAGAAGCCTTTATACAAACTCTTGACACCACTACCCAGTGCGGCAGAGAACCGTCGTCCTTTCACACTCCCCCGATATTGGCAGAGAACTGTCATCCTTTTACACTATTCCCAGTATTGGCAGAGAATAGTCATCCTTTCACACTCCCCTGATGTCGGCAGAGAACCGTCTATCCTTTCACACTCTCCCGATGTAGGCAGAGAACCCTTTGTCCTTTTACACTTTCCTAGTGTGGGCAAAGAACCCTTCGTCCTTTCACAATCTCCTAGTGTGGGCAGAGAACCTGCGGCTGTTTACACTTTCCAAGTGTCGGCAGAGAACCGAATCTCCTTGATAGATCTTCTTCACAAGCAATCTAAAAGGAAGAGAGAAAAGAGTGAAGTAATCATAAACCAAGAGTAGAGACACTTACCTTTGAGTACCAAGTGAAACTTTCACGCTCCAATGGTAAGAAATCTCCTTCAAATGCTCTCTCAAACTCTCTCCTTGACTCTCTTCTCAATAGGCACAAAGATCAGTAGGCAAAAAGATTAAGTGGCAGTTTGGATTTTCCTATTTATAGAAGAGACAAGAAAAAATCTTCCAAATACGACATAATTTCAAGTTATCCTTAACAAGATCGTCCCGTATGAACAACGATCGTCTCGGACGATTTTACTTAATAGCCTTGGAAACGATCCCAATGTATAAGTGTATGAAATGACATCGTACACAAAGATCATCCTGTACGAACTGGGTTCGTCCGGCACGAATGGTTATTCCAAGGTTGATTCCCAAAAAAACTACAGCACGTCAGTTTTAAAATTCAGAGTCGGTTCACTTCATCCTGGACGAACTTCAATTTGTTTGGACGAAATTTATCCAGAGAGCAACTCGTCCTGGCACAAATACACTTCGTCCTGAACAAGATTTCTCCATAGGGAAATTCGTCCTGGGATGAATACACTTCATCCTGGGATGAAATTTGTCTAGAGACCAACTCATCTTGGAACGAAAATAAATTTTGTCTAAAAAAAAATTCTCCAGAGCCCATTTCTTCCTGGGATAAATATACTTCGTCCTGGATGATCAGGACTTAGAAAAAATTTTCTTCAAATCCTGTTCATTCCATTGCTCTTCAGAGGAGATAATTGACTTGATTGTCCCGTACGAACTAGTTTCGTCCCATACGATCTGTTTAATTTTTAAAGATCTCCTTAAGTGTGTGTGTGTGTGTGTGTGTTTTTTTTTTTTTATTCACTCAATTATAATCACTCCCTCTCAATTCAAATAATAATACAAGCTTCAAAATCACAAAGGAATGCATGCTGAATTTGATTTAAAGTCTTCGTAGTCGGGAGTTCAATTTGTTTTGAAATGTTAGTACACACAATAGCAAAAACAATTCTTTCAAAAAGTGTTAGGAGATAACTACACATAAAATAATAATATTTGGAATCATCAAAATTATACAAGTTGCAAGAATGTAAAATATGCAAATAGCAACATTCTTAACATAAGTAAAATCCTATATGAAATAGAGGTGCGTTATCCCTTAGCAGATAAGTTAGCATTGGTGTTTGTTTATACTTCCAGAAAGCTACTCTCTTACTTTCAAGTCCACTCAATTGGGGTCTATACAAATCTGCCGCAAAAAATTATTCTTCAAAAACCAGAAGCATCGGGTAGGCTCGTCAAGTTGTCTGTAGAACTGGGAGAATTTGACATTCACTACTTACCTAGATCCGATATCAAATCTCAGGCACTTGTAGATTTCGTGCTTGAATGCACCATCCCAGTATCTGATGTCCAACCAAATACTTTGTCTTCTCATCCGTGTTGGACATTATATGTTGATGGATCTTCTGGAAGTTCTAGCGTTGGGGCTGGAATTCTGTTAATTTCCCCGCGAAAGACTACTCTTGAGTACGGGCTTTGACTCAAGTTTCCAACAACAAATAACATGGCAGAATATGAAGCCCTTATCGCTGGATTAAGACTAGCAGTTGATTGTGAGGTGCTGAACCTAGTAGTCCACACTGATTCACAATTAGTCGCATCTCAGGTGGAGGGAGAATTTGATATCCACAATCCGCAGCTAGTCCAATATTACAGTATTGTGAAACTTCTCTTGGACCGAATAGGAGAATATCAGATCGTACATATTCTCCGAGACCAAAATGTAAGAGAAGATGCTCTTTCAAAGCTTGCAACATCATCGATAGGAGACATCTATAAGAGAAAGTGTGTTGAGGAGATCCATTTTCTAAGTATCCAGGGTCCATGTGTCATACAATCGATCGATGAAATAAGGGAGGTGTCTTGGATCAATCCCATCTTGTCTTTTTTATAAGATGGGGTACTGCCAGAAGAACCCATAGTTGCAACGAGACTTTGAAGATGAACAACAAATTTCACCGTCATTGGTTGTGAGTTGTATAAGCACGCTTTTACCAGACCATATCTGAAGTGTCTCCCACCTTCAGAAGCTGATTATACACTCCGAGAAGTTTATTCGGGATTATGCGGAGAGCACCAGGGAGGACGAGCATTGGCTTATAAAATTATGAGATAAGGATTTTATTGGCCTACAATGAAGCAGGATGCACTTGAGTTTACACAAAAGTGAGAAAACTGTCAATTGCATTCCAATCTCACCCATACTCTAGCTCTGGAACTTGCATCACTTAAAAGCCCCTGGCCTTTCGTCCAGTGGGGAATTGACATAATGGGACACTTTCCTATAGCCACAAGACAACAAAAATTAATTATCCTGACTGTAGATTACTTCACAAAGTGGGTGGAAGCAGAACCCTTAGCAAAAATTACCGAAGCAAATGCCAAAGAATTCTTATGGAAGAATATAATTTGTCGCTTAGGTATTCCAGCAAAGGTCATCACTGACAACGAAACTCGGTTTTATGGAAAAATCTTTATATCTTTATGTAAAGATTTTCATATTCAACTTGTCCACACGGTTGTCGCCCATCCTCAAGAAAATAGGAAAACAGAGGTTACAACTCGAACAATTTTGAAAGGGCTGAAGACACATCTAGGGAAGGGTGGGGGACAATGGGATGAAGAACTCCCAAATGTCCTCTAGGCTTACAACATCACGGCCAAGACTCCTATAGGAGAGACTCCATTTAACCTCTGTTTCGGTACAGAAGCAGTCATACCAGTGGATATTGGAGTCCCAAGCAATAGGGTTCAGACTTTTGACTTTAATAACAATGAGGAGAAACTTAGGACAAATCTAGATCTCCTCCCTGAAGCAAGGGATGAATCGGGGTCGCTGTATACCATCGACAGATTGCTCGTCACTACAACTGGAGAGTAAAACCTCGAACTATTTCCATTGGGGATTTAGTTCTGCGAAGCATCGAAGCAGCTAGAAAAGGCCCTCTACACACTATGCTCTCCCCCTATGGGAAGGTCCTTACTTGGTGGCGGCTATGGTCAAGCCTGGAACCTTCAAATTGAAAGATGTCAACAGAAAAATGCTTCCCCAAACTTGGAATGTGGGCAACCTTCGCAAGTACTATCAGTAAAAGTTGATGTTACTATCTGTTTGGAGTGATGTCGTTTGTAGTATTTGTCTTTCTCTATAGTTATGATTTGTATCTTTTAAGTTTTTTCGTAAAACATTTTGTATGTTGAATGTAGAAGAACACTTCTTCTTGTATTCTTAAGTTTATTAGGTGATTGTCGTACATGTTTTATATAATACAGTAATGTGAAGTTCACTTTGTTGCTGTGCTATATCCTCTCTTCAAACTCTTTTCCTATGATTTGAAAAATACACAACTAATGTGGTATCTCAATCACTAGGCGGCCAATCCTAGGGGGATCCGATTTGACTTCTTTCATACAGGTTAAAATCATCAAGCAAATTCTTTCATTAACAACCTTGGATAGGTCAGGATATCCAAGAAAGATATCTCTCATATTTGTGCAAGTCAAAAGAGACTACCAGAATACTTGAGTCAATCCCATATACTTATAAAAAGAGATAACATCATCAGCCCTTGTTGCCTTAGGAATCTTCTTCGAACCCTCAGAACGGGCGGAAGGATGATCTTCTACGACGAAAACATCTTTGGTAGAGACGCGATCACCCATATCAACTTCCTTATTAAATAAAGGTGCGAATCTAAGTAAAGAAGAATCCCCTAAACTTATGCAAAAGAGGAGGGGCGCTAACTCGAGCAGGGGAAAATTTCCCACTAAAAAATATTGAAAAGCCTCCACTGTCAGAAAGCCAGAGGGGCGAAAAAAATCCCCTAACTCCTGCACAAGAGGGGCGCTAATTCGAATAGGGGAAATTTCCCACTCGAAATTAGCGAAAGAACTCTACCGTCCGAAAGCCAGAGGGGCGAAGAAATCCCTTAACTCCTGCACGATATGAGGGGCTCAAAGTCGAGCAGGGAAAATTTCCCACTCAAAAATAGCGGAAAGCCTACACTGTCAGAAAGCTAGAGGGGCTGAAGAAATCCCTTAACTCCTACACAAGAGGAGGGGCGCTAATTCAAGAAGGGGAAATTTCCCACTCGAAATTAGCAGAAGGCCTCAACCGTTAGAAAGCTAGAAGAGGAAAAATGAGGAAGAAAAATCCCCTAAACTTCTACACTAGAAATGGGGCCCTAATTCAAGCAGAGGAGATTTCCCACTCAAAATTAGTGTAAGGCCTCAACCGTTAGAAAGCTAGAGAGGGAAAAATGAGGAAGAAAAATCCTCTAAACTTCTGCACAAGAAGAGGGGTGCTAATTCGAGCAGGGGAAATATCCCACTCAAAATTAATGAAAAGCCTCAACTATCAAAGAGCTAGAGGGAGAAAAGAAGAATGTGCAATTTTTTTAAAGACCTAGGGGGCCTATTTACAGGTTTTAGAGAGAATGAGGGGGAGTTGCTGTCATTTTTGAAATCCACAATTTTTAAATTTTTTTTTCAAGATTTATGCAATTTTTTGGACCCAAAAATAGCTATTTTTTGTTTGTGGGACCCACAAAGGCTGTGGGCTGAACCGCAACACCCCAAGGGGTACAAGCGTCCCAGCATACGCAGCGAGTGCGAGCGCGCGGGGCCTCAACCGTTAAAAAGCTAGGGGGAAGGAAAAGAAGAAGAAAAATCACTTCGCTTCTACGCAAGAAAAGGGGTGCTAATTCGAGAAGGGAAATTTCCCACTCTAAATTAGCGGGAGGCCTCAACTGTCAGAAAGTCAGGGGGGAAAGAAAAGAAGAAGAATTATCCCTTCGCTTCTGCGCAAGAAGAGGGGCGCTAATTCGAGCAGGGGGGAGTTTTCCACTCAAAATTAGCGGAAAGCCTCGACCTCCAGAATACTTGGGGGAAAAGAGAAGCAAAAGAAAAATCCCCTAACTTCTGTATAAGAGGAGGGGCGCTAAGTCGAGCAAGGGAAATTTTCTACTAAAAAATAGCAGAAGCCTCAACTGTTAGAGAGCCAGAGGGAGAAAAGGAGAATGTGTAATTTTTCTAAAGGCCTAAGGGGCTTATTTATAGGTTTTTGAGATAGAATGGGGGAGTTATTGCCATTTTCAAAATCCCCAATTTTTCTATTTTTTTTTTTTTTGAATTTTTTGGAATTTTTTGGCAATTTTTCGGAATTGTTTGGGCCCAAAAATAGAAAAAAAACGGCCTTTTTACAAGAGTAGGCCCCACTTAAGTCGGTGGCAGCGAACCGACTCGTGAAAACTACGTCTATTCATGGATATTTCACGCAGATCACAGTCAGCCACGCAGCAGCTCGTTAACTGCACACAAAGCAGGCCGATGCCGGCAGCGGGCCCAGCGTGCGAACTACGCAGCGGGCAAGGCGGGGTCGCAAAGTGGGCCAGGCAAGCCATGCGCGGGCCAGGCAATCCAAGGTGCGTGTGGGCGGGTCCAGGCGCTGGCCGTGGAGCGGGCCAGCGGGTCCAGGTCGGCGCACGGGCAAGTGAGCCCAGACGGGCCGGAGCGTGGGCCAGCAGGCTCTACGCGGTTCAGCTGCCCGGTCTATTTTTTCGCCCCGAAAAGACTAAATCGAACGTTTTTGGGATCCCCAAGACCAATTTTTAACGTTCTAAACTCAATTTTGGCACTTCAAAAGGTCAACGGGACTTCTATGACCAAGTTTGTACAAATGTTCAACTCTTGGAACATAATTTTTGCGATTCGGCAAAAGTAAAAATTTGGGACAAGTGTTTTCGGACTCCTGGATTTTTGACGTCCAAAAATAGGGGGGCAACTGATACGTCATCACAAAAATATCTTGGTCGGGCACGAATCTCGAGGCAAAAAGTTAGTTGGAAATTTCAAAAATTAAATTTGAGAGCTCCCAAACTCTGATTTCAGCGAGTTTATAGTCAAACTGAGCGTCTCAAAAATGCAAACCCAATGACACTAGATTCAACCCAATCTGAACCCAAATAAGTATAAATCAAAGACCTGAAGTGCTGTTGAAAGGTTCAAATCACAATTTGAGTTACCAAACAGTCTCCGATTTTAACTAGCTTATACTCGAATCGAACGACTTAATGATATGAATCCAACGAGCACAAGATATCCAAATTCTGACATCATTAAATCCTTTAAATATTCAACAAATGGTGCTCGATTAAAGGGTTCAACATCAACCATCCATTCGACCACTCACTATTCTCCCCTGATCTCACACCTATTTACAAACCATGTCACTCCAAAAAAACTATAAATAAAGCCACAAGTGAAGAGAGAGAAGAAGAGGAGCAAGAATAGAAGAAGAAGAGAAGGGGAAAGGGAGAATCATCTCCTCCTCGACCACCACCGGAATTATTTCCGCCGCCTGAATACACTGGAACTTTGCCGAATTTTTGGGAAATGCTAGAATTCTTCAGAACTTTGTAAACTTTTTGAAGAAATGAATTGTAATATGATCGCCCTGACTTGGGGGATGAATAAACTCCTTGTAATTTTCAAAATGCTAGTGGAACTTTACAACTGGGCGAGGCCCCATGGTTTTTTCCCTCTTCTGGTTTTCCACGTAAAAATTATGGTGTTCATTTTCTTTTTTATTTGTGTGCTGAATATTCGTACAATGCTCAAATGCGAATTTACAAACTCTACCGCCGCGTATATTTCAGCACGTAATAATTTGGCGCCGTCTGTGGGATTTTAGAGTGCAAAAAGGTCGTTTACACGCTATTGACAATCGTAATAGCGGATATAAATACTCACTTAGTTGATAATATTGTAAGTATTCTCATTAACTAAGTTTACAAATAGCCTGCAAAAGTTTATAATTCTCTACATCATTTTGGTGTCAAAACTGGTAGGCGCGTGGCGCGCGGGGCACGGTCGCTGTTTCGCGCCGCCACCGGTGGAGGCGACCGGTTGGCCGGTCCGGTCGGTTCGGCTGATCAATCCATTCCGGGCCCGAATTTCATCCCGAAAAGTCCAAATTCGACAAATTTGGTGTCACGAGAACTATTTTTTTACGTTCTAAACTCAATTTTGACACTTCCAAAGCTCAACGGGACCTCTACGACCAAATTTGTACAAACTTTCAACTATTGGAATGCAATTTTTGCGGTTCAGCAAATGTAAATTTTCGGAACAAGTATTTTCAGACTACTAGAGTTTCGATGTTCGAAAATAGGAGGCCAACTGATACGTCAACACAAATTTTTTATCCTAATCGGGCACGGATCTTGAGGCAAAAAGCTAGTTGGAAACTTCAAAGATTAAATTTAGGAGCATCTAAACTCCGATTTTAGCGAGCTTATAGTCAAACTGAGCGTCTCGGAAACACAAACCCAATGATACCAAATCCAATCCAATCTGATCCCAAATGGATCCAAATCAAGGACCTGAAGCACAGTTGGAAGGTTTGAACCATAATTTGAGTTACTAAACAATCTTTGATTTTAACGAGCTTATAATCAAATCAAATGGCTCAATGAGAAAAATCCAATGAGCCCAAGATTGTCAAATTCTAATGTCATTAAGGCCTTCAAATGTTCAACAAACGATGCACGATTGAAGGGTTCAACATCAACCGTCCATTCGACCACTCCCTATTCTCCCATGATCTCACGCCTATTTACAAGCCATGTCGCTCCAGAAAAACTATAAATAGAGCCCTCATTCTTCACAAGAGGACTCAAGTAAAGAGAGAGAAGAAGAAGAGAAGAAGAAGAGAAAGGGGAAGGGGAGAATCATCTCCTCCTCGACCACCACCGGAGCACTTCCCGCTGCCTGAATACGCCGGAACTCTGCCAGATTTCGGGAAACACCGAGATTTTGCAGAACTTTGTAACTTTGTTAGAAGTTGATTGTAAACTGATCGTCTTGACTTGTAAGATGGATAAGCCTCTATATTTCAAACGAACACTAGTGGAACTATTTCAACTGTGCGTGACCCGTGGTTTTTTCCCTCTTTTGGGTTTTCCACCTAAAAATCCTGGTGTTCATTGTGAGAAAATATTTCTCTTTGATTTTAAATATTTAAATTTAAAAATACTTCTATTTCTCACATGATTTGCTTTATTTATATTTTAATATTTTCTTTCAATCAAATCCACATAGTTGGACAATATACCACCCCGAGGAGTAGACTAATGTCCTTCTACTGATCTAAAAGAAAGAGAACTATAATTGATTCTTCTAATCAGGTGTAGTATATGGAATATACAAATCATCTAGAAGAACAATTCGCATGTTATCCTTTTGACCTAATTAGACTAATGAATTATGAATTTATCTCCATAATCAAATATAGAAGATATTCAACCTGCTTGTGGAAATAGATTAATCATCTACCTATCCTTTGAATGTGAAAATAAAATTTAAAAATATAGATAAAGCAACGATCTACGTTCACAGATCTTTCCCCCATATGAGAAAGGAAACTAAGATGGGGTTTAGATTATTCTGGGATCTAGACTCCCTATAGGGGCAAGCCATTATAGTTAATTACATCTCCTAAGAGAATACTCTCGATTTAAATGAAGACTTGTTCATTCCAAAATTATATATAAATTTAACTAAATAGTTGGGCTAATTAAAATTTTCATGCTCAGGCTTTAGATTGTAATTTCTAACATTGAATTTAGAAGAGTTAGAGTTGATTAGATTGAAGAGAATGTGCAGAGAGAAGGTGAATACATTCCGGACTTACCGCCTTCCTAGAGTGGGCTGCCAGCTAACAATCCTATTCACAACAACTTGCCGATGAATGCAAGATTTAAGGTAGCTCTATCATAGGAATCAAGGAATAGTTAAAGAATCTAAATCAAATGCAATAAAATATGCTTACAAAAACTGAAAATCTCACGAATGCTAATGATGTATGAAATAATGATATACATGAAAGAGCTAATTTTATTAATATAAATTTTACAGGTTACATCCCAGGGTCCGCAGTAAAGTAAAGGTGGCCAGGCCCCAGCGATAACAAACCTGGGTTCTTAGCCTATAAGAGAGTAGAATTAAATACAATTGCTTATGGTCTTTAGGCTCCAAGTCTTCTATGGAATTCCAAAAATGAACATCCGTTATTACTTTTTTGATCCCCATTTGTATAGATAATGAGTTATTTTTAATTCTTTTACGTACTCAAGACACTTTATAGACTCAATCTATATACAAATCCTAAGAAAATAAAGCTTTACATTTCTTTACAAGTACATCAGATCCTAAGAACATCCTACTTTGCAAGTAAGTAAAAAGCAATAAAGTAAAGAAGTTATATAATTATGCATGATATGAGTGCATTATAAACAGTTACGTATGCAGGTAAGTAAAGACAAAAAAGTAAACTACACAGCCCTCACTTTATTCACTCTGCTCTCTAGTGCACTGACAGAAAAGTAAATATGCATGCTATGAGTTGCAAGAAAGTAAGCAAACACACATAGGTGCCCTATAGGCAAGACACCCGCAAACAAAGTCACAACAAACCACCGGCCAAGCCTAGGCTAAAGTTGGTAGTACTAGCAAACATCTAAGTGCGTGAAAGAGATCGTGTGGCTTGGATATGTCATATGGGAATTATTGTTTGAATTGCACATATTATTAAAGTTTATTTATTAAAGGCCGAATGGGAATTTGATTAAAGTTTAAGTAAAGTGTATTTGAATTCTAAATTATTCCAATTTTAGAAGTTAAGGCTATTCAATTTTGTTTTAAAGAACTTATAGATTGATAACTCCCTAACTGTAGGAGGTTATCAATTTATAAGTCCTAGAACTTTCAGAAAGAACACTCATCTTATAAAGAAGATAAATGCACATTTTGAGAGTCCCTAAAATTTTATTAGAGAGAGGAAAGGGGACCTTATAAATGCAATGTAACATACATTCCCTAAGGAGTCGTATATGTTACATAAGGTCGATGTGTTATTAAATTAGTTTGAAGATCTCCAAATCCAAATGTATTAGTGCCTTTCTAAAAGGAGTCGTGCACAATACATACAAGATCTCTTTGTTATTTATGTATATTAAAGGCCTCTTTAAATATCAAAATGCCTAAAGCCCTCCAAAAGGAATCAAACTTTAGGCATTAAAGACCTTAATTCATTTAATCTAAATTAATCATCAAACTTGATTGATTAAGAAGAATCTTAATCAATCAAATTATCAAACAAATTTTGTTTAAATGAATTAGAATTTAATTTAAATTTTAATGAATTTTATTGTAGTATTTAGAAATTTTAATGATTTGTTGAATTTTTTATGAATTTAATTAAAAAAGAATGATTTATTAATGAAATTAGATTACAAAATAATTACAAAATTTATTTAAATTGAATAGATTAATCTCTGAACTTTATTAAGTTTTATTTGAATTTTAATGTACTTATTGAGTTAAGGTTTAATTAAGAGTTAATTAAGGGTATTTTAGGGATTAATTGAAATTTAATGAAATTTAAAGTTTTCGTTTGAATATTGAATGATTATAGACTTAGTTTAAGGTTGATTAAAATGAATATTGAATTTTAAAGAATTATATTTGAATTATTATCATTTATTTAATAAATGTCTAATTAGAGGTGATTAAAGATTAATTAAAGATTTAATGAAATTTAAGATTGATTTTAATTTTGAGTGATTGTAAATTTGATTTTACAGTTGATTGGAGTGAATATAGATTGATTTTTTATTCTTATGATTTTTATTTGATTTATTTTTTGTTTGTTAAAACAAAAGAAGAAGATCCTTAATCTACTAGTTTTATTAAATCATTGTGAAAGTTCGCTAGGGATGTTAAGCCCTATAGAACTGGCCCAAGCTAACCAAGAGGGGGGTAAATTGGTAATTAAAAATTTCTTTTCTCAAAGAATGAATATCACAAACCAAAATCACCCCACAAAAATAAATGCGGAAATAAAAGTGCGGAAGCAAAAATAAGAACATAGAAATTTATAGTGGTTCGGTCAACTCGACCTACATCCACTCCATAGAGGCACCCTCCAAGTATTGCACTACAAAACGTGACTCTCCTTTAGCCCCCAAGACTAGGCGGAGAAGCCCTCACAAGAACCTCCTTTTTTCCACCCCGGCAAGGCAGAGAACCTACCTCCTTTTTATTCCACCTGAAGCTGGCAGAGAATCACAACCAAAAGCTAACTCCTTACCTCTACCGACCCTTCCATGGACGAGAAACTCTAGATGAAGAACAAGAAGAGCGATCCTTGAAGCAACCCTTGTGAATCCCCTCACAAGCTCCCCCTCACAAGATCCTCTCTCTCTCCCTCTCTCTCTTTCTCTCCTCAAGGTCTTCTTAAATCAAGGCAGCAGCCAAAGGTCTCTCAAAAATGTTGAACATGAGCTCTTAAAAAGAAGAGCTTCAAAGGAGCTCATTAATTGCAAGTTGCCGACTTTATCGTCCAAGCCGATATGGACATCAGCCTGGCTGATCAGTACAAATCAAAGAAGATCGGCCAGAGCATCGCCCTGGATGGAAAACAGGACAATTGAAAATTGGCTTGATCGTCCAGGCCAATCTCATGATCGTCCTGGCCGATCAGTTCAAATCAGAGGCAAATCGTCCTGAGAATAGCCTTGGATACGAGCTGGCCGATATTTATCATCCTGAAGTAACTTAAGGTTTTTGACTGGATTGCCCCGGCCGATCCTGCGATCATCCAGGATGATATGGTTGTATCAATCATCCTTAATTACTCCCTTGATTTCTTGAACAATTAAGGCATAATTTGTGAATATCGTCCAGGCCGATATAGGATCGTCCTGGCCGATAATTTAAAAATACAATATACCTTAATTATCTATGGCGGCAACTTCTTTCTGTTTTGAGAATATCGACCTGGCCGATACACGTATCGTCCAGGCCGATATGTTAATGTCGGCTGCCTTAATTAAGAATCCTTATTTAGACTTTCTGTTTTAAGCCTGATCGTCCAGGCCGATACAAAAATTGTCCTGACCGATATGAGTAAAAATAGAAATTATAAGTCTCTCAAGTGTGTGTGTGTGAAGGGTTACTTAGCATCAGTCTCTTTGACTATTACAAGTATACTCAAGAAGTGAAAAAACAAAAGTACAGACTGACACAACCCTAAACCTACGCAATCCTGAATTGGCTTCATCTTGTTCGTCCGATCTTCGATTCCTGAAACGTTAGAAGCAACAAGCAGTCCAAGAGAAATAGTTTTTGTCAATCATCAAAACATAAACAATGAAAAATAGATTTGCAACAATCTCCCCCTTTTTCATGATGGAAAAACACTACGAAAACAATTAATAGTAAAAGTTCAGGATTGATAAAAAAGGAACCTCATAAACTTCTCACCCTTTTGACATATCAAAAAGGAGGGAACAAAAGACAAATAGCAAATGAAGATTTTTTTTTTTACCAAGGCATGAAAATGATATAGTATTCCATGTGATTGATTTAAAAAACTTGTGAGTTAATGAGTTACCAATCTCATTAATCCATAGAATAGTAGAATATCTGTTCATGGTTTACCCTTAGCTCAAACGTTTTCTTAGGGTAGAATCATCTTTTGAAATCAATGACCTAACTAAAATAAATAATTTGATATGAAAAAAAAGAATTCACCCATCACTTGTCTTAAGAAAAAAAATATTTTATAGAATAATGAAGTAAGGTAAATTTGTTACGATCACAAGATAATCGAGATCAAGCCTTTGAGAACCAAAACTTCTAAGTTCTAAAAGATTTAAAAAAGGGAGAATAGATTGCTTTTTGAGTGGGCTCATTTTATGCCTCTTGTCAATTTAGTGGCGCTTTGCGCATCTTTTTATAGATTTTTCAATTTTTGACGTCTTTGCGCTTCTTTTGTTGGCATCATTGGCCAATTTTTTTTTTTTTTTGATTTTGCAAGCTACATTCTCTTTTATAATCCTTTAAAAAATCTTAGTTGTGAATATATCTTCTCAGATATTAGAGAATAGGAGCTCTCTCTCTAACATAAGGAAGAATTACCACAAGCAGAATTAATAATCAAAGACAAGAGTAATGAGGGATCTTGATTTGACAAAAAGACCTTAATCATTATAAATACAAGATAGATTTGCTTAAGCAAGCTTAAGAAAAGATCTCAATTTCATAAATAATCTTTAATTTGAGATAGACTTTGATTGGAAAAGAAAACTATGCCACTAAAATAGGTTAGAGAAAGAGACACAATTACAAAATATTCCTACCATCTAAGAGATTAAGTAGATGAAAACACATTGACTACAAATTTTCAAAAAATAAGGACAAGGAATATAATACCATATCAGCGATGATTTTGAAAACTAAGAAAAAAAAAAGCAAGAGAAAAATAAAACACACTAAAAAGTCAAAACAAAAAAAGAAAACAAAAAGCAAAAGAAAATAGCTAAAAAGTTTCATGCATTTATGTCAATCACACCCAATCTGGTCCTTAAAGAACTGAAAGTGTAGAAGGCCAGTGGTTTAGTAAAGATGTCTGCCAGTTGGTTTCAGTTGTCATATGGTGTAACTCAATGTCTCCCTTAGTCACATGATCTCTAATAAAGTGATGCCTAATGTCAATGTGTTTAGTTCTTGAATGTTGGATAGGATTCTTAGAGATGCATATGGCACTAGTGTTGTCACAAAAGATTGAGATGGTGCTTACATGTAATCCTAGATCCAATACCTGTTGTTTCAACCAAAGAACTTGGCCACACAACTTCCAAGAGCAATGTATTCAGCTTCAGCAGTGGAAAGTGCAACAGAGTTTTGCTTCCTACTAGACCAAGAGACCAAAGATTGTCCAATGAATTGACAAGTTCCAGAAGTGCTTTTTCTATCCACCTTGCATCCTGTAAAATCAGAGTTAGAAAAACCAATAATCTCAAAAGAAGTGCTGTGTCTAGGGTACCAAATCCCTAAGCCTTGTGTCCCCAAAAGGTATCTAAAAATTCTCTTAACAGCAGTCATGTGGGATTCCTTAGGGTCAGCTTGAAATCTAGCATAAAGGCAAACACTAAACATGATATCTGGTCGGCTCGCAGTCAAGTAAAGTAAAGATCCAATCATGCCTCTATACTTATTCTGATCAACAAACTTACCACTTGGGTCCTTATCCAATGGAGCACTAGAAGTCATGGGAGTGTTAATTGGCTTGGTTATGTCCATCTCATATTTCTTCAAAATGTCCTTTATGTATTTTGTTTGATTTAAAAAAGTTCCATCCTCCAATTGTTTTATGCTAAATCACAAAAAGTAGGACAACTCTCCCATCAAACTCATCTCAAACTCTCTACTCATTGTTTTAGAAAAATCATCACACAATTTTTTATTAGAAGATCCAAATAGTATATCATCAACATAAATCTGAACAATGAGTAAATCATCTCCAACTCTTCTAACAAAAAGGGTGGTGTCTACACTCCCCTTGACAAACTCCCTCTCTAGTAAGAATATGCTAAGCCTCTCATACCAATCTCTAGGTGCCTGCTTTAAACCATACAAAGCTTTTTTTTAATTTAAACACATGATTTGGAAATTGAGAACTCTCAAAACCTAGAGGTTATTCTACAAAAAGCTCTTCTATTATTTCCCCATTTAAAAAGGCACTCTTGACATCCATTTGGAAAAGCTTAAATCCTTTATAACAGGCAAAGGCTAATAGCAGTCTAATAGCTTCCAATCTAGCTACAGGGGCAAAAGTCTCCTCAAAGTCTATCCCTTCTATTTGATTGTACCCCTTAGCCATCAATCTTGCTTTATTCCTTACCACCACTCCTGAATCATTTACCTTGTTCTTAAAGACCCACTTTGTCCCAACTACACTTTGTCCCATAGGTCTTTCCACAAGTTCTCAAACATCATTCCTAACAAATTGATTCAATTCTTCTTGTATTGCTAAAATCCAAAACTCATCAGAAAGGGCTTGGTTAATGGTGGTGGGTTCAGTCATAGAGATAAAGGCAGAGTGGTTCACCTCCTTCCTAAGTCCATGTCTAGTCTTAAATCCATTAGAAGAGTCTCCTAAGATCAAATCCTTGGGGTGACTTGTAGAGTATCTCCAATCTCTAGGTAAAGTGTGTGAAGTTTCTCCCCTTTCATCAAAATTTTCTACTCCTTGGGTGACTTCTTCTACTCCTTCATTACTTAGGTGCTCACTCTCCTTCCCCAAATTTTCTACTCCACTTGTAATCTCTCCAACATCATCATCTTCTACTCCATGTTTCTTAGGATCAGACTCATCAAAAACTATATGGGTTATCTCTTCCACCATCAAAGTTCTTTTGTTAAACACCCTAAAAGACTTCCCAACACTAGAATATCCCAAAAATACTCCTTCATCAGATTTAGGATCAAATTTTCCCAATTGAGACTTCCCATTGTTGTGAATGAAAACCTTATAACCAAAGACATGAAGGTGGAAAAGATTAGGTGTCCTACCCTTAAGGATCTCATAGGGTGTCTTCTCTAATTTGGCTCTAACATTCACCCTATTCAACACATAACAAGCTGTGTTAACCGCTTCAGCCCAAAAGTATTTGGAAGTGAATACTCAGCAAGCATGGCTCTAGCGGCTTCCACCAAGGTCCGGTTCTTTCTTTCAGCTATCCCGTTCTGCTGAGGGGTCCTAGGGGCTGAAAAATTGTGGCTAATCCCCTTGTCCTCACAAAAAACTCCAAATCTTTCATTTTCAAACTCTCCCCCATGATCACTATGGATGGTCAAAATCTCACAACCTAGCTTTTTCTGAATCCAAGTAGAAAATGTTTTAAACTCCTCAAAAGACTCATTTTTATGTGAAAGAAATCTAGTCCAAGTGAACCTCGAGTAGTCATCAACAATCACAAAACCATAGACTTTCCCTCCCAGGCTGGCAGTGCTAATGGGTCCAAACAAATCCATGTGAAGGACTTCTAGAGGTCTAGAGGTCCTAATGTCCTTAATGGGGTGAAAAGTGGAGTGGACTTGCTTTCCTAGTTGTTTGGCATCACAAAGGTGGTCTTTTGAAAACTTAAGTTTGGGGACACCTCTAACTAGGTCCTTTTGGGTTACTTTCCTAAGGGTTTTCATACTTGCATGATAAAGCCTCCTGTGCCACAACCAAGAATCATCAATCACAGTTTTTAAGTTGAAAGAAGCAGCACATTCAATGTTATTTAAATCAAGCATGTAAACATTGTTGAACCTCTTTCTCTGCAAAATAGTGTTGTTACTTAAACTTACAATGCATGAGTTTGCAAAGAATTGCACGATGAAGCCTTTGTCACAGAATTGACTGATGCTGAGCAAGTTGTGCTTCAATCCATCTACAAGAAAAACATTTTCAATCATAAGGTTCTTGGAATTACCGATTATACCTGCTCCTACCACCTTCTTGGTGGTGTTGTCTCTAAGAGTAACCTTGCCTCGCATCCTGGACTCTAGTACAACGAACTGACTGGCATCACCAGTCATATGTCGAGAGCATCCACTGTCCAGGTATCACATACTCTCACGAGGTCTTTGTGAGAGCCCTCCTGCAAAATTACCAAATGTTAGATTTAGGAACCCAAGCAGGTTTGGGTTCCTTCTTATGAAGAGAAGAATGCAATGCATGTGTGGTATGTTGTGGATCATGCACCTTAGGTCTCCACACCCAATGTGTACTATGGTGAGTCATGCAAGTGTGTGAGATGTGTCCTAGCATGCCACATGAAAAACATCTAACTCCAGGAAAGGGATTTCTTAAGTGGTTTGAGTTATAATGCTTCTTCCTAGGTTTTGGCAATTGATCAAAAGTAGATGTCATCTTAGTTTTCTTACATGCTTCTAAATCATTTTGAATCTTCAAATTAGTATTTTTTAAAACTTTATTTTCAATCCTCAAATTTTTCTCTATCTCCTTAGACTTCTTAAAATCCGATTCAAGTGATGTGTGTGAGACTTTTAATGCATCAAGCTTTTCAACTAACTCACAATAATTTTTATTTAACTCATCAAATTCATCAAGTAAAGTCATATGATTTGAATCAATTGTTTGATGGTATTTAATCAAGATTTCATGCTCTTTTTGTAGATTTAAAAATTCTAATTTCAAGCTAGCATATGTTTTCTTTAATTTCCTATATGATGCATAAATTTTTTCGGAAACTTCAAGAAGTTGATCGTAGGAAAATTCACATACCTCTTCTTGATCAGGATTGTTGTCTGCCATCAAGCACAATTTTGATGTCTCATCTTCTGGTTCTATCTCTGATGAATCCGATGCCAAATCTGCCCAAAATGCTTTTTGTACTCTCATCTTGTCCTTCCTTGGCTTAGGTTTCTCCTCACCCTTTCCTTTGCTTAAGTGATCTTTAAGCGTAGGGCAATCAGTTCTCACATGTCCAGGCTTCCTACATTCAAAACGAACAACATCAGAAGATCCTTTAACATGTTTATGATCCTTTCCTTTTCTCCAACCTTGATGATGCTTTTGTTTCTTCCTTAGAAAGCTTTTGAATTGCCTTGTGATGAAGGCAACTTCATCACTTTCAGACCAGGAAGATTCAAAATCTGATTTGTGTGCCTTCAGTGCAATTATTTTCTCCTTTTTCTTCTCACATACATCAAGATTTTTTTGATTCACCCCTTGCTTATAAGCAATGAGTGAGCCAAGTAAGTTATTAATAGAATAGGTGTTCAAATCCTTTGATTCAGTGATTGCAGTGATTTTAGCATCATAAGACGAAGGCAAGCATCTCAAAATCTTGTTTACTTTTTCATAGTTTGAAAGTTCTTTTCATAGTGCATGCAGTGAAGTAACTATATGAGTAAACCTAGTGTACATGTTAGAAATCGATTTATGAGGTTTCATACAAAAAAGTTCATAGTCATGCAAGAGAATGTTTAAACGAGATTGTTTATCCTCATTAGTACCTTCATAGGTGATGCATAATTTATCCCAAATCTCTTTACCAGTTTTGCAAGTTGAGACATGCATGTAATCCTTAGATTTTAATGCACAGAAAAAACAGTTCAAACATTTTGCATTTAATTGAGCTAAATCGCGTTCATCAAAAGTCCATTCAGTAAAAGAAATTTCAGTTTTAACACCATTAATTTCACAAGAAGGTGGAGAATAACCTTCTTGAATAAGCATCCACATGCGATAATAAGTAGATTGTAAAAATGTTGACATGCGGGTTTTCCAAAAATCAAAAGGTAGGTTATCGAACAGGGGAGGTCGGGTAATAGAATACCCTTCCGTAGTGTTACGATTCCCTAGGTTAGCCATGGATCTAATTCAAAAAGTTTTCAAACTTAAATTTTCGAATCCCGCTCTAATACCACTTGTAGGTTTGTTAGGGATGTTAAGCCTTATAAAATTGGCCCAAGCTAACCAAGAGGGGGGTGAATTGGTAATTAAAAATTTCTTTTCTTAAAAAATGAAGATCACAAACCAAAATCACGCCACAAAAATAAATGCGGAATTAAAAGTGTGGAAGCAAAAAATAAGAACACAGAAATTTATAGTGGTTAGGTCAACTCGACCTACGTCCACTCCTTGGAGGCACCCTCCAAGTATTGCACTACAAAACGTGACTCTCCTTTAGCCCCCACGACTAGGCGGAGAAGCCCTCACAAGAACCTCCTTTTTGCCACCCCGGCAAGGCAGAGAACTATTTTCTTTTGCTTCCTCCTGAAGCTGGAAGATAACCACAACCAAAAGCTAACTCCTTACCTCTACGACCCTTCCACGGATGAGAAACTCTAGACGAAGAACAAGTAGAGCGATCCTTGAAGCAACCCTTGTGAATCCCCTCACAAGCTCCCCCTCACAAGATCCTCTCTCTCTCCCTCTCTCTCTTTCTCTCCTCAAGGTCTTCTCAGGTCAAGGCAGCAGCCAAAAGTTTCTCAAAAACATTGAACATGAGCTCAGAAATAGAAGAGCTTCAAAGGAGCTCATTAATTGCAAGTTGCCGACTTTATCGTCCAGGCCGATATGGACATCGGCCTAGCCGATCAGTACAAATCAAAGAATATCAGCCAGAGCATCACCCTGGATGAAAAATAGGACGATTGAAAATTGGTTCATCTTCCAGGCCGATCTCACGATCGTCCTGGCCTATCAGTTCAAATCAGAGGTAAATCGTCCTGAGAATAACCCTGGATACGAGCTGGCCGATATTTATCGTCCTGAAGTAACTTAAGGTTTTTGACTGGATCATCCCGGCCGATCCTGCGATCGTCCAGGACGATATGATCGTATCAATCATCCTTAATTACTCCCTTGATTTCTTGAACAATTAAGGCATAATTTGTGAATATCATCCAGGCCGATACAGGATCGTCCTGGCCGATAATTTAAAAATACAATATACCTTAATTGTCTATGGCGGCAAGTTCTTTATGTTTTGAGAATATCATCCTGGCCGATATACGTATCGTCCAGGCCGATATGTTAATGTCGGTTGCCTTAATTAAGAATCATTATTTAGACTTTCTATTTTAAGCATGATCGTCCAGGCCGATACAAAAATCGTCCTGGCCGATACGATTAAAAACAGAAATTCTAAGTCTCTCAAGTGTGTGTGTGAAGGGTTACTTAGCATCAGTCTTTTTGACCATTACAAGTAGACTCAAGAAGTGAAAAAACAAGAGTACAGACTGACACAACCCTAAACCTACACAATCCTGAATTGGCTTCGTCTTGTTCGTCCGATCTTCGATTTTTGAAACGTTAGAAGCAACAAGCAGTGCAAGAGAAATAGTTTTTGTCAATCATCAAAACATAAACCATGAAAAATAGATTTGCAACACATTGGGTACATGACACTAGTTTTCTAAGTTGATGTTTCATCCCAAAAGGAATGTATGAAGTGTATCCTAAATTGCTCTAAGTTTACTAAGACACACCTTAATTATTATCCTTAATGTCAAGGTTATAGGATAGCAATCAAGTTCTTCTAACCCTTTGGACACTAATTATAAACACACAAAAGCAATCATAGGTTAGTAATCATAATTGGGTTGTTTTATATTTTGGTATCCCCTGCATCTCAACAGTTTCAAAATAGGAGATAGTGGATTTCATTACATTTATAATAAGTTAAAATTAACAAAGTTAATTTTAATAAGGTCCTTTTTTCTTGTTAAAAAAGGGACCATTTGCTTCTTTTACCTAGTTTGTATTAGGTTAACTACGTTTTCATTTTAATACAATTTATGCATTCTCTCTCAAAAAAAAAAGAAGCAATCATAAGAAAAGAAAAAAAGAAGTGACCCTAATGTTTTATGGAATGATTTTACAATGAATTATTTTAATTATAGGTTATATGATAACCTATGAGTTTAAACAATTAATTGTAAGGGAATAGATGTATGAAATTAGACTGGTTATTTAGGAATATATATAAATATATCCTAATCAAAGCCAATCCAATTTCATAATGTGATCATGTATAGTTCACTAGTTATTTAAGCTAGATTGACATGATGTTGGGAGTGAATTTTAACTAAATTATACATGATCAATATCTAAACCTATTCTCAGTGAAATAATGACTTTACACTGATTCCATAGAATTCTAACATGCTTGGAATGGATTTAATTTGAATTATTTATGAATTTGCAAACATCTAAATCAAAATTTGACCTAGGTTTTTGTAAATTCATAAACTGAATGAAATTACATCAAATGGCCTTGAGAAAATTATAGAAGATCAACATCAGACCCTAGTATACCCTTGCCAAAATTTAGCTCAATATAATTTATATATTTTGTATTTAAAAATAAAATTAAGCTTTTTTGTATTATAAAAATTATTAGTAAAACACTACTTAAAATAATTTTTAATTATTTTTAAAATATAATTTTTAAAAATATAAACAAAACGAGCCCAAGAACTCTAAAAATGAATAAGAAATAAAATTCCTTTAAATTTTTGAAGCTATGGTATTTTCTGAATTATTTTAAGGTTTTGATAAACCGGATCAAACGGCGGCGCTGACCCGAGACACGCGGCATGCCCTCATAGCCACGAGGACGACGGCGGTCAAGAGAGACCTGCTAATTAACTAGTGCGGCATTGCATAGATCCGTCGGATCTACAACGAATCAGATCGGACGGCCGAGAATAAACCCACGGGGCAAAGCTAACGGAGAAGATCCGATGGCCTAAATGAATCCCACGATTTGGATCAACGGTGAAGATCTGGCTGAACAAGGATCTGGCTAACCACGGCCTCAAGAGGCCAAAATGAGTTATAGGTTAGACTTAATCGTAGCTGTTAATCCCTAATGAATGGATCCAACAGCTACGGACTCATCTACCCCATTCGACCTCCAGCAAACCCTAGATCTTTTTTTTTGTTTCGTTCTCTCAAGATACTGAAGCAAATGAATCAAAAATCTAAACAGCGGTATAATATGATCTAAGGAAGAATGGGGAATAGATTTCTGAATCTTTGATGCAAATTTTAGTGTTTTATTTAAGAACCTAGAATGCAAACTAGGGTTTAGGATTTACCACTGTATGATGGATCGTTTGAGTTGATTTAAATTTGTGGAAGATCTGCGCCCAACTTCCTTGAAGACTCTGAGCTTGGAGGATCACTGGAGGAGGAGTTCAAAGTTTCAAGACAAGATTAGCTTCAGATCTCGTTCTCCCTGCCGCCGGCAACGTCCAAACACCATGAAAATGATGGAGAAATGGAGGTAGAGGTCAGAGGAATCAAAATAAAACTCTAAAAGCTCTAGAGATGCACTTGAATCAGAATGGCTTGGAATGAAACATTCCTGTGCTTTTGCCCTATTGAGGGGTTTGGAGCCAAAACCAAGGGCTGGGATCATTCAGAGAGGAGATTGGGATGCTGGACACCTATCCAAGGTCGTTAGGGAACAGGGGGAGTGGATGCCTTAGGTGAAATTGACCCTAGGTCATTTTAAAATGTGGGGGGACCACAAGTTTGGTAGGCTCGGTTCAAGGGGCCACCGATAGCTGGGCTGGGTCTAGCTGAGTGTTGCAAATTCTGATTCATGGACTATGTTTTGATGATTGTCAAATACTCTTACTTATCTTAGACTGCCTTTTACTACTGACGTTTCAGGAATCAAAGATCAGACGGAAAAATAGAGCCAGCTCAAGAATGGGTAGATTAGGGTTGAGTCAGTCTATATTTTTATTTTTTCCCTTCTTGATTCAATTGTAATCTTTGAAGTGGTTGATGCTAAGTAAACCTACACACACACGCTTGAGAGACTTAGAATTTTTGTTTTTACTCATATCGACCAGGACGATATTTACATCGTCCTGGACGATCTGGCTTAAAATAGAAAGTCTATATAGGGGTTCTTAATTAAGGCTGTCGTCATTAGTATATCAGCCTGTACGATACTTGTATCATTCAGGATGATAGTTCAAAAACAGAATGAAATTACCGACTTAAATAATTAAGGTATACTGTATTTTTGGTAATCGGACAGGACGATCTTTGGATCGGCCTGAACGATATTCACAATTATGTCTTAATTGACCAGGAAATCAAGGAGTTAATTAAGGATGATTGATACGATCATATCATCCTGGATGATCACAAGATTGGCCAGAATGATCCACTTAATAATACTTAGTAGGCTCCTGGACGATACATATCATCCAGCACGAATTCAGGGCGATGTGCTGGACGATCGAAATTGGCCAGCTCCAAAACAAGGCGATGCTCAAGATGATTTTGAACTGATCGGTCGGGACAATCGTGAGCTCATCCTGAACGATCAGACCAAATTTCCAATCATCAAGTTTAAATTCAAAATGGTGGTCTGGTCGATCTTCATTGATTTGTACTAATCGGCCATGACGATGTTCATATCGTCCTGGACGATAAGGTCGACAACTTATATTTAATGAGCTATTTTGAGCTCTTCTTTATAAGGGCTATTGATCAGACATTTTAATTATCCTTGATTGCTGTCTTGACCTGACAAAACCTAAAGGAGAGAGAGAGGGGGGGAGAGAGAGAGAGGATCTTGTGAGAGGGAGCTTGTGAGGGGATTCACAAGGGTTGCTCCAAGCATTGTTCCACTTATTCTTCCCTAGAGTCTCTTGTCCTTGGAAGGGTTGGGAGAGGTAAGTTTCATCAAGTGATCGAGGTTCTCTGCCTGCTTCAGGAGGTAGCAAAAGGACGAAGGTTCTCTGCCTTGCCGGGGTGTGGCAAAAAGGAGGTTCTTTGTAAGGGCTTCTCGGCCTAGCTGTGGGGGATAAAGGAGAGTCACTTTTGTAGTGCAATACTCGAAGGGCGCCTCTGGGGAGTGAACGTAGGTCGAGTTGACCGAACCACTATAAACCTTTTGTGTTCTTACTACTTTCGCATTTAATTTTTTTGCATTGTTTATTTTGTGGTGTTTTGGTTTATGAGATATTGTTGTGCTTTTGTTTAAAAGTTTTTAAAATATCAATTCACCCCCCCCCCCCTCTTGGTTAGCTTGGTCCAGTTCTCTAGGACTTAAAATTCCTAACTAACTTTCAAGTGGTATCAGAGCGGGATTCATAAAAACTAAGTTTGAAAACTTTTTGAATTAGATCCATGGCTAACTTTGGGAATAGAAACACTACTGAAGGATATTCGATTATACGACCTCCATTGTTTGACAACTTACCTTTTGATTTTTGAAAAACCCGCATGTCTATTTTTTTACAATCTACTGATTATCGCATGTGGATGCTTATTAAAGAAGGTTATTCTCCACCATCTCATGAGATTAATGGAATTAATACTGAAGTTGCTTTTACTGAATGAACTTTCGATGAAAGAGATCTAGCTCAACTGAAAGCAAAATGTCTGAACTGTTTTTTCTGTGCTTTGAAATCCGATGATTACATGCGTGTTTCCACTTGTTCAACTGCTAAAGAAATTTGGGATAGGTTATGCATTACTTATGAAGGAACCAATGAAGTAAAACAATCCCGTTTGAATATTCTCTTGCATGACTACTAACTTCTTCGTATGAAACCATCTGAATCAATTTCTGACATGTATACTAGGTTTACCCAAATTATTACTTCACTGCATGCTTTAGGAAGAGAACTTTCAAACTATGAAAAAGTGAACAAAATTTTGAGATGCTTGTATTTGTCATTTGATGCTAAAATCACTGCTATAACTAAATCAAAGGATTTAAACACCTATTCAATTGATAACTTACTTGGCTCACTCATTGCTTACGAGCAAGGGGTGAATCAAAGAAATCTTAATGCAGGTGAGAAGAAAAAGTAGAAAATGGTGGAATTGAAGGTGCTCAAATCTGATTTTGAAACTTTCGGGTCTGAAAGAGATGAATTTTCCTTAATCACAAGGCAATTCAAAAGCTTTCTAAGGAAGAAACACAAGCATCATCAATGGAGAAAAGGTAAGGATAACAAATATTCCAAAGGATCTTCTGATGTTGTTTGTTATGAATGTAGGAAGCCCGGACACGTGAAAGCTGATTGCCCTACACTACAAGATCACTCAAGCAAAGGAAAGGGTGAGGAGAAACCCAAGTTCAAGAAGGACAAAAAGAGACTACAATAAGATTTTTTGGCAGATTTTGCATCGGATTTATCGGAGACAGAACCAGAAGATGAGACATCAAAATTGTGCTTGATGGCAGACGATAATCTTGATCAAGAAGAGGTATGTGAACTTTCCTACGATAAACTTCTTGAAGTTTATGAAAAAATCCATCCATCATATAAGAAACTCAAGAAACCACATGTAAGCTTAAAATCAGAGTTTTTAGAGTTACAAAAAGAGCTTGCAATTATGACTAAAGATCATTCTACAATTGATTCAAATCATATGACCCTACTTGATGAATTTGATGAGTTAAACAAAAAACATTGTCAATTAATTGAAGAGCATGAGTCACTTAAAGTCACACACTCCTCACTTGATTCTAACTTTAAGAAGTCTAAAGAGACGGAGAAAAGTCTGAGGATTAAGAATGAAGTCTAAATGAGCACTAATTTGAAGATTCAAAATGAATTAGAAACATGTAATAAAACTAGGATGACACCTACTTTTGATCAAAAGCCAAAACCTAGGAAGATGCATTATAACACAAACCACTTAAGAAATCCTTTTCCTAGAGTTAGATGTTTTTCATGTGGCATGCTAGGACACATCTCACACACTTGCACAGTTCACCATAGTACACATTGGGTGTGGAGACCTAAGGTGTATGATCCACAACATTCCACACATGTATTGCATTCTACTTTTCATAAGAAGGGACCCAAACCTGTTTGGGTTCCTATATCTGACATTTGATAATCTTGCAGGTGGGCTCTCAAAAAAGGCCACGTGAGAGTATGTGGTACCTGGACAGCGGATGCTCTCGACATATGACTGGTGATGCTAATCAGTTTATTTTGCTGGAGTCTAGGACTGAAGGCAAGATTACTTTTGGACACAACACCACCAGGAAGGTGGTAGGCTTAAATATAATTAGTAATTCCAAAAACCTTATGATTGAAAATGTTTTGCTTATAGATGAATTGAAGCACAACTTGCTCAGCATCAGTCAACTTTGTGACAAAGGCTTCATCATGCAATTCTTTGCAAATTCATGCATTGTAAGTTTAAGTAACAACACTATTTTGCAGGGAAAGAGGATCAACAACGTCTACATGCTTGATTTAAATAACATTGAATGCGCTACTTTATTTTGCTTAAAAATAGTGGTTGATGATTCATGGTTGTGGCACCGGAGACTTTGTCATGCAAGTATGAAAACCCTTAGGAAAGTGACACAAAAAGACCTAGTTAGAGGTGTCCCAAAACTCAAGTTTTAAAAGATCACCTTTGAGATGCCTGTCAACTAGGAAAGCAAGTCCACTCCACCTTTCACCCCATTAAGGACATTAGCACCTCTAGACCTTTAGAAGTCCTTCACATGGATTTTTTTGGACCCATTAGCACTGCCAGCTTGGGAGGGAAAGTCTATGGTTTTATAATTGTTGATGACTACTCAAGGTTCACTTGGGTTAGATTTCTTTCACATAAAAATGAGTCTTTTGAGGAGTTTAAAATATTTTCTACTTGGATTCAGAAAAAGCTAGGTTGTGATATCTTGACCATCCATAGTGATCATGGGGGAGAGTTTGGTTCTTTCAGAGAACTGAAAAAAGTAAGATTTGGTGATTTTTTTGAGGACAAGGGGATTAGCCACAACTTCTCATCTCCTAGGACCCCTCAGCAGAACGGGGTAGCTGAAAGGAAGAACTGAACCTTTGTGGAAGCCACTAGAGCCATGCTTGCTGAGTATTCACTTCCAAAATACTTTTGGGCTGAAGCGGTTAACACAACTTATTATGTATTGAATAGGGTGAATGTTATAGCCAATTAGAAAAGACACCCTATGAGATTCTTAAGGGTAGAACACCCAATCTTTCCCATCTTCATGTCTTTGGTTGTAAGGTTTTCATTCACAACAATGGGAAGTCTCACTTGGGAAAATTTGACCCTAAATCTGATGAAGGAGTGTTCTTGGAATTTTCTAGTGTTGGGAAGTCTTTTAGGGTGTTTACCTAGAGAACGTTGATGATGGAAAAAACTACCCATGTAGTATTTGATGAGTCTGATCCTAAGAAGCATGAATTTGAGGATGATGATGATATTGGAAAGATTACTAGTGGAGTAGAAAATATGGAGAAGGAAGTAGGTCACCAAAACATAAAAGGAGTAGAAGATGTCACCCAAGGAGTAGGAAATTTAGATCTGGAATAAAGGGTTAGACCTTCTCACATCTTACCTAGAGATTGGAGATACTCTACAAGTCACCCCAAGGATTTCATCTTAGGAGACCCTTCTTGTGGAGTTAAGACTAGACATGGACTTAATAAGGAGGTGAACCACTCTGCCTTTATCTCAATGACTGAATCCACCAATATTAACCAAGCACTTACTGATGAGTTTTGGATTTTAGCCATGCAGGAGGAATTGAACCAATTTGTTAGGAATGAAGTTTGGAAGCTTGTAGAAAGACCTAAGGGACAAAGTATAGTTGGGACAAAGTGGGTCTTTAAGAACAAGGTGAATGATTCAGGAGTGGTGGTTAGGAACAAAGTATGATTGGTGGCTAAGGGGTATAACCAAATAGAAGGGATAGCTTTTGAGGAGACATTTGTCCCTATAGCAAGATTGGAAGCCATTAGAGTGCTATTAGCATTTGCCTGTTATAAAGAATTTAAGCTTTATCAAATGGATGTCAAGAGTGCCTTTTTGAATGGGAAAATAAATAAGGATGTGTTTGTAGAACAACCCCAAGGTTTTGAGAGTTCCCAATATCCAAATCATGTTTATGAATTAAAAAAGGCCTTGTATGGTTTAAAGCAGGCACCAAGAGCATGGTATGAGAGGCTTAACACATTTTTACTAGAAAGGGAGTTTGTGAAGGGGAGCGTAGACACCACCCTTTTTCTTAGAAAATTTGGAGTTGATTTGCTCATTGTTTAGATTTATGTGGATGATATACTCTTTGGATCTTCTAATAAAAAACTTTGTGATGAGTTCTCTAAAATAATGAGTATAGAGTTTGAGATGAGTATGATAGGAGAGTTGTCCTACTTTTTGGGGTTTAGCATAAAACAATTGGATGATGGAACATTTCTTAATCAAACAAAATACATAAAGGATATTTTGAAGAAGTATGAGATGGATAAATCTAAGCCAATTAATACTCCCATGACTTCTAGTGTTCCATTGGATAAGGACCCAAGTGGTAAGTCTGTTGATTAGAAGAAGTACAAAGGCATGATTGGATCTTTACTCTACTTGACTGCAAGCTGAACCGACATAATGTTTAGTTTTTGCCTTTGTGCCAGATTTCAAGCTGACCCTAAGGAATCCCACCTAACTGCAGTTAAGAGAATTTTTAGATATCTTTTGTGGACCCAAAGCTTAGGGATTTGGTATCCTAGACACAACACTTCTTTTGAGATTGTGGATTTTCTGACTCTGATTTTGCAAGATGTAAGGTGGATAGAAAAAGCACTTCAGGAACTTGTCAATTCATAGGACAATCTTTGGTCTCATGGTCTAGTAGGAAGCAAAATTATGTTGCACTTTCCACTGTTGAAGCCGAGTACATTGCTCTTGGAAGTTGTGTGGCCCAACTCCTTTGGTTGAAACAACATGTATTGGATTTAGGATTACCTGTAGGCACCATCTCAATCTTTTGCGACAACACTAGTACCATATGCATCTCTAAAAATCCTATCCAACGTTCTAGGACTAAGCACATTGACTTTAGGCATCACTTCAATAGAGACCATGTGACTAAGGGAGACATTGAGTTACACCATGTGACAACTGAAAATCAACTGGTTGACATCTTTACTAAAGCACTGGCCTTCGACACTTTCAGCTCTATAAGGACCCGATTGGGTGTGATTGACATAACTACATGAACTTGATCATTTATTTACTTTCTTTTGTTTTTGTTCTTTTCTTTTATTTTCTTTTTTTTTCTCTTTGTTTTATTTCCTTCCTTTTGATTTACTCTTAGTTTTTGTTTGGTGTGCGTTACTTTCCTTTATTTGTTTTTCTTTCTTAAAGTTTAGTTTTCTAAATCATATTTGAAATGATATCGTATGCCTTGTCCTTGCTTTTGAAAATTTGTAGTCAATATTTTACATCTCTTAATCTATTAGATGGTAGAAATATTTTGTTGATTGTGTCACTTTCTCTAACCTATTATAGTGGCATAGTTTTTTTTTCTAATCAAAAATCTATTTCAAGTTAACAATTGTGTATGAAATTAAGATCTTTTCTAAACTTGCTTAAGCAAATCTACCTTGTATTTATAATGATTAAAGTCTTTTTGTCACATCAAGATTCATCGTTGCTCTTGTCATTGGTTATTGATTCTGTTTTGTGAATAGTTCTTCCTTATGTTAAAGAGAGCTCCTATTCTCTAATATCTAGAAGATATACTCACAACTAAGAATCCTTTTAAAGTTTGTTAAAGAGAATGAAGCTTGCAAAAAGAAAAAAAATTGGCCAATGATGCGAACAAAAGATGCGCAATAACCTCAAATTGAAAAAAAAATATACAAAGTGTATCAAAAATCAAAAGAAGCGCAAAGCGCCATTCAAATGACAAGAGGCATAAAATGGGCCCATCAAAAGCAAGCTCTTTTCTCTTTTCAAATCTTTTAAAACTTAGATGTTTTCATGTATCAAAGGCTAGATTTCAATTGTTTTGAATTTACTTTGGTTCATTATTTTGTAAGATATTTTTTCTTAAACCAAGAAGTAAATGGATCCTTTTTCTCATATCTGATTGATTTCTTGAGTTAGTTCATTGATTTTAAAAGACGATTATATCCTAAAAGAAAAGCCGAGCTAAGGGTAACCCTGATTGGATATTTTACCATTCTTTGAATTTTTTATGATGCTAACTCATTAACTCACAAGTCTTAAAAAATCAATCACATGGAATACTACATCATCCTCATGCCATGGTTAAAAAAAAGTGTGTTATGGTTTGCTTTTGTTCTTTCTTCCCTCCTCCTTTTCGAGATGTCAAAAGGGGGAGAACTTTAGGATGTTTTTACACTTGTCAATTACGTAGTTTATCTACTATTTCTTTTCGTAGTGTTTTGCCATCATCAAAAAGGGGGATATTGTTGCAAATTCTGATTCATGGACAATGTTTTGATGATTGGCAAACACTCTTACTTGTCTTGGACTGCATTTTACTACTGACTTTTTAGGAATCAAAGATCGGACAGAAAAATGGAACCAACTCAACAATGGGTAAATTAGGGTTGAGTCAGTCTGTATTTTTATTTTTTCCCTTCTTGAGTCAATTGAAATCTTTGAAGTGGTGGATTCTAAGTAACCCTACACACACACACTTGAGAGACTTAGAATTTATGTTTTTACTCATATCAGCCAGGACGATATTTACATCATTCTGGACGATCGGGCTTAAAACAAAAAGTCTATACAGGGGTTCTTAATTAAGGCAGCCGTCATTAGTATATCGGCCTGGACGATACTTGTATCGTCCATGATGATAGTTTAAAAAGAGAATGAAATTGCCTACATAAACAATTAAGGTATACTGTATTTTTGGTAATCGGCCAGGATGATCTTTGGATCGGCCTGGACGATATTCACAATTATGCCTTAATTGATCAGACAATCAAGGAGTTAATTAAGGATGAATTATATGATCATATCATCTTGGAAAATCGCAAGATCAGCCAGTACCATCAACACTATAATGCTTAGTAGGCTCCTGGATGATACATATCATCCAGCACGAATTCAGGGCGATGTGCTAGACGATCGAGATCGACCAGCTCCAAAACAGGGCGATGCTCAGGACAATTTTATATTGATTTGAATTGATCGGCCGAGACAATCGTGAGCTCAACCTGGACGATCAGACCAATTTTCAAATCGTTCAGTTCAAATTCAGAATGGTGGTCTGGCCGATCTTCATTGATTTGTACTAATCGGCCAGGATGATGTCCATATCGTCCTAGACAATAAGGTAGGAAACTTACATTTAATGAGCTATTTTGAGCTATACTTTATAAGGGCTATTGATCAAACATTTTAATTATCCTTGGCTATTGTCTTGACCTGAGATAACCTAAAAGAGAGAGAGAGATAGAGAGAGAGAGAGAGGGAGAGAGAGAGAGGATCTTGTGAGAGGGAGCTTATGAGGGGATTCACAAGGGTTGCTCCAAGCATTGTTCCACTTCTTATTCCCTAGAGTCTCTTGTCCTTGGAAGGGTTGGGAGAGGTAAGTTTTAGCAAGCGATCAAGGTTCTCTGTCTACTTCATGAGGAAGCAAAAGGACGAAGGTTCTCTGCCTTGCCGGGGTGTGGCAAAAGGCTGTTCTTTGTAAGGGCTTCTCCACCTAGCTATGGGGGCTAAAGGAGAGTCACATTTGTAGTGCAATACTCGGAGGGTGCCTCCGGGGAGTGGACGTAGGTTAAGTTGACCAAAGAACTATAAACCTTTTGTTCTCTTATTACTTCCGCATTTAAATTTCTGCATTATTTATTTTGTGGTGTTTTCATTTATGAGATATTGTTGTGCTTTTGTTTAAAAGTTTTTAAAATACCAATTCACACCAGTTCTCTAGGGATTAACATCCCTAACAAACTTTCACTGAGTACAGGAAAACTTCTGGAGTCAATTTTATTGGCTGGTGTAGCCTGGGTTGGAGAGAGGGAGAGAGTTCAAAAGGGTTTGACCATTAGAGCATATTTAAGCTCTCATTGACCATTTTACTGGTCAATGGGGGTCAAAATTTACTGAGTTGGCATCAAGGCAGGCTGTAGAGTTGCTTCCAATGGCTAGATGGGTATGGTTTCAAACAAAGATCTTGAATGGAGGATTTTGATCATGTTTGACCTATTTAAAGGATTGGTATGACTGTTTGACCAGTCCACTTGCCATGTGGACTGGTGATGTGGCATATGGGGGATGGAATGGGTGCTAGAATGACGAACCTAAAGCTTGAGGGTTAATGTTTGAGTATATGAAAACTTATAAGTGGGAGCTTGATTATGGTTTTGGGTTTGATTAAGTCAAAACCCTAATTGATTTGACTCCATATAAGTTTGAATAGACTTGACTCAAGTTTTGATAATGGTTTGAGGGCTTGAATGGGTTAGGTAGATCAAGTGGGTTGAAATGACCCATTAAGAGCTTTAATGGACAATTGGGTCAATTAGGTTGACTGGGTCAACTAGGTTAACCCAAGGTGTGGGTCTGGACTGGACAAGTTTGATTGGATAATTAGAGTCCGGTGAGGGTGGTTTTAGGGTTTAAATAGGCCATTTGGGTCAAATGGGCCTATTGGGTCCTTAATGGGCCATTAGATCAATTCTAGCTGACTTGGTCAATAAGGTGGGTCCAGGGTCTGAAAATGGGTTCAACAGATTTGAAATGACATTTAAATACCAATATGGGTGGTTCTATGGCATGGATAGGTCGTTTCAGTCAATTCACCTATTTGGACCCTTAAAAGGCCTCTTAGGTCAACCAGCTTGACCCAGAGTCTGGGAATGGGTCCAATAGATTTCATTTGATATTTGAAACTTGCTGGAGGTGGTTGCATTAAGTTTGGAGCTCATTTGGTTTGAAATGAGTATTTGAACCCCTAAGGGATATTTTGGTCATTTTGGCCTCATGTCCACTGGAGGATGAAATGAATCCAAAAAAATATAGTTTATTGATCAACATGTCAGGATTAATATTCTGGAAGTTATTGAAGGCTTTGGAGGAAGCTCCAAGGTTAAAATCCACTGGATGGTAGGTCCAATGGCATAGGCTGTAAATATTTGAGGGTTTTACAGTCTTTGGAATTTGATTTAGTTTTTGGGGTGAGAGACCTCATAATGGGCTCAAATTTGCAACTGATAGACTCTAAATCAGAGGTCATTTGACAGTGTTTTTAAATATTTAAAAATTTACTAGAAAAGGCTTTCAAGACTTGGACCTTTGGCCATGAGTTTGGGTTTGAATTTCTGGATTTGAATTGGCTCCTGAGTTTGAATTGATTTTAGGATCCTATTATAGACCTCATACAAAAATGAGGTCAACAAATGGACCCCCAAAATATATGTGATGAACTCGAAGAGTAAATTACATTTGTTGGCGTTGACCGAAGTAGATCAATGAAGTTTAGGAGGTATGGACATGAATGAAAGATCAATTTTCATCAAGTAAAAAAGCTAGACTTAACTGAGAGATCAATTCTTGGAGAGGCGAAATTTAAAACCTTAAGTGGGAGCTCGATTCCTAAATAAAGGTGGGTATTCAAACGGGAGATCGATTCCCGAATGAACAGGCATCAGGACCTGACCGATAGATCGATTATCATAAAGGTTAAATTTAAACTTTGATTGTAAGATCGATTTCCAAAAAAAAGTGAGAATCTAAACAGGAGATCAATTCCCGAATGAGCAGGCATCAGGACCTGACCGATAGATCGATTATCGAAAAAGGTAATTTTAAACTTTGACTGGAAGATCGATTTCTAGAAAAAGCTAAAATCTAAACGGGATATCGATTCCCGAATGAGCAGGCATCTAGACCTGACCGATAGATCGATTATCGGAAAGGTTAATTATAAACTTTGACTGGAAGATTTATATCCAGAAAAAGCTAAAATTTAAATGGGAGATTGATTCCCGAATGAGCAGGCATCAGGACCTGACCGATAGATCGATTATCACAAAGATTAATTTTAAACTTTGACTGGAAGATCGATTTCCATAAAAAGCTAAAATCTAAACGGCAGATCGATTCCCAAGTGAGCAGGCATTAGGACCTGACCGACAGATCGATTATTGGAAAGGTTAATTTTAAACTTTTACTGGAAGATTGATTTCAAGAAAAAACTAAAATTCAAATGGGAGATCGATTCCCGAATGAGCATACATCAGGACACGACCGATAGATCGATTATCAGAAAGGTTAATTTTAAACTTTGATTGGAAGATTGATTTCCAGAAAAAGATAAAATCCAAACGGGAGATCGATTCCCGAATGATCAGGCATCAGGACCTGACCGATAGATTGATTATCGAAAATGTTAAGTTTAAACTTTGACTGGAAGATCGATTTCCATAAAAAGTTAAAATCCAAACAGGAGATCAATTCCCGAATGAGCAGGTTGAGAAGAAAACTAATTGAATTATACTAGGAGTTTGAGTTATCTTGTTTGAAATATGATATCAACACCGGAGATTTCAAACTTCAAAATTTATTTCTTTGCAATGTCTACTAAATACATCAGGTATCATAATATTTCTTAAGGTGTCGTCCATTGCTAGGAAACGTAGGATGATTTCCTTTACAATCTATAAGCTGATAAGATCCTCCTTGGTAGAATTTCTCCACTATAAAAGGTCCTTCCCATGTCGGTTCGAACTTGCCTCAAATCTTCCGATGAGATAGGATGAGTCTTCAAAGAACTAAAACCTTGTCTCCTACTTGAAAAGTTCTCGACCGAACCAATTTATTGTGGGCCTGTATCATTTTAGCTTTATACAACTCGAGGTTCTGTTGAGCCTGCAAACGCTTCTCTTCTAAACCTTTGAGTTCTTCCAACCTGAGCTTTGCATTTTGTTATGTAGTGATCTTGTAGTTTATTGCAATTCTGAGCGAGTGTAGTTGAACTTCTAAAGGAATGACTGCTTCTGCACCAAAGACTAAAGCGAATGGCATAGATTGAGTTGGAGTTCTATATGTGGTTCGGTATGCCCACAAAGCTTCAACCAACTTCTCATGCCATTGACACTTATTATCATCTAAAGTCTTCTTTAAGATCTGAATTAAAGTCTTATTGAAGGCCTTCATCAATCCATTTGCCCGAGGGTAATATATGGTGGAATATCTCCAATCGATGTTGTGTCATCTAGCAAAGTTGTTAATTTTAGTACTCCTGAATGAAGGACTGTTATCTGAGATGATCCAACGAGGGGCACCGAATCGGTACACGACATTCTCTTTGAAAAATTTTAGAACTTGCTGAGCTTTAACTTCTCTCAAAGGAACAGCCTCCGCCCATTTGGAAAAGTAATTTGTAGCTTCTAGAATAAATCTATGGCCTCTGGAGGATGGGGGATCTATCGGACCGATGATATCGGTGCCCCAGCTTCCGAAAAGCCAAGAAGCGATAGTTGTGTGTAGAACATTTGGTGGTTGATGAAGAACTACACCGTGCACTTGGAATTAATGATAGTGACGTGCCATTTTCATGTAGTCATCTATCATTGATGGCCGGTAAATCCCATTCGCTTGATTTTCATCTTTATCTTTGGACCGAATTGGTGTGTGCCACATGAACCAGCATGTACTTCTTCTACAACCTTTTGTGCTTCTAATTTGCTCAAACAACGTAACCACATCTGATCGAATGATCTTCTGTATATGGTATTATTAATTAGAGCGTAAGATAATGATCTTCTTTTGATTTGATCTGCTATTGATTTCTCCTGAGGGAGCTTGTTTTCCCGTAAGTATTCGATGAACGGTTTTTTCCAATCTAACACTTCATCATTTACTGCTAAAACAGTTTTCACCTCAGTTGAACATTCTCTGCTTATATGTTCAAGATCTAGGGGAGAAAGGACTTGCCGACCTTGCACTTCTATCAGGATTAAATCTTCTTCAAGGAATGCTAGTTCTTTAGCCAATTTAGCAGATGCATCCGCTGTAGAATTCTCGAGGAATTTGATATAATGTGACATTCGGAATCTTTTCTAAGATACACATCGCATACCGATCGTAAGGGACCAAAGTGTCTTTTAATACTTTAAAGATTCAAGCTATTTGATTGATAACAAGCTGTGAATCTTCGAAGATCTTAATTTCTTCGATTCCATTCAAGATAGTCAATTCCAACCCGATTATCAATGCTTCCTATTCAACTTCGTTATTGGGCTAATACATGATACCACTATCAGGTGTAACGAATACTATACCAATTCTCGTCTGACCGGGCAAAATTTCATCTAATTCTCCTTGCTGACTAGAAGAAGCACCGTCAAAATAGAATTCCCAGGTGAACTTTTTCAGTTGTCTCGAGTTCCATAACTTGTTCATCAGGTAGTTCATCATTTATTGGGCAATCATCCTCAATAGGATGAGCTGCTAAAAAATCTGCTATTGCTTGTCCTTTGACTGCTCGTAAAGGAGTAAATGTGATGTCGAATTGTGATAATATCATTGACCAGCGGGCTAACCTCCCCGATAATGTTGGTCGAGTCATTAGATACTGCAAGGGATTTATTCTGGATATGAGATTTACTTTGTGAGAAAGCATATAATACCTTAACTTATGAGCGGCGAAGATTAAAGCCAAATAATGTTTCTCTATCGGAGGATAATTTACTTCAGTGGGAAGTAAACATCTACTCAGATAATATAGTGCATTCTATTTTCCTTCCTCATTAGATTGGGCTAATAAGGTGCCAAGAGATTCACTTAAAGCTGTTGTATATAAAATCAGTGGTTTCCGCTATATAGGAGCTACAAGCACTGGAGGATTCATGAAGTACTGTTTGATGCTGTCAAATACTTTCTGGCAGTTCTGATCCCATCTAAACGGAGAATCTTTCTTGCATAATGCTTTGAATGGTTGGCATCTACCAAAAAGATTTGATATAAACCTCCTAAGGTATGCCAATCGGCCTTGAAAGGATATCAATTGAGTGAGTGTTTTAGGAGGTGGCATTTCTAGTATCGCTTTGATCATAGTCGGATCAATTTTGATTCCACGATGTCGAACCATGAAACCTAATAATTTCCCTTAAGTGACGCCAAAAGCACACTTCAAATGATTCATTTTCAAATCATATTTTTGTATTCTTTGAAATATAATTCTCAGATCATATAAATGATCATTTCTTTCGATGCTCTTTACGACAAGATCATCGACATAACATTCCACTTGATTATGGATGAGTTTGTCAAAAATTCTTGTCATTGCCCTTTGATACGTCGCTCCCGCATTCTTTAAACCGAAAGGCTTAACTTTGTAACAGTAAACTCCTATGGGTGTCCTGAATGCGGTATACTTCTCTTCTTCGGGGTCCATTCTATTTTTTGTTGTATCTGGATGAGCCGTCCATAAAGGAGAATATTGCATGATAAGAAGCGATATCTACCATGAGTTCCGGTATATGAAGCCGAAACTCATCTTTAGGACATGCTTTGTTTAGATTTCTGAAATCAATACAAACGCGTATCTGACCATTCTTCTTTTTGACTGGAATGACGCTAGCTACCCAGGTCAAATATTTCTCCTTCCTAATGAAGCATGCGTCTATTAATTTCTTAACTTCGATGAAGACCTTCTGCTTAATGTCGAGTTGCATTCGTCGGGGTGCTTGTTTATCTGATTGTTTCTGGTTGAATTGCTAATTTATGAACCGCTATATTTGGGGATAATCCAGGCATCACTTCGTAGCTCCAAGCAAAACAATCTTTAAATTCAGATAAAAGTTGAATCATGTCGTTTGCCTCGTCCTCATCCAACAGAGAACTGATGAAAATTTGGATAAGGGCCTTCTTCAGTACCCAGATTTATTTCTTTGAGATCGTTGATCGTAGATCTGATTTCTTCCTCAAGTTTTGGAGGTGCATCTCGAATTTGAAAGTCATCAAAATAGTTTGAAGTTTCTAGACAGAGTTCTTTAAAAGATTTAACGTTCGTCGAAAAGAGACTATCAGATTCAAAATTATTAGAGATTATTAAATAATATTCGTCGTCATCAAACAAACATAGAGTAGCAAAGCCAACTCCTCGCCTTGAAAATTGTCTATGGTATTTTCTATTCTATAGGTGTTCGAATTGTTGGGCTTCGCCTCTAGTCCACTTCAATGGCGTCAAACCTTGCTTAGCAAATCTGTTTGCAGAAATCGAATACCAATCAAAAGGCAGTTCTATTATCTCATCCATAAAAGGATCACTGAGGGTTACATCAGTCTCTTGAGGTTTTTTAGTAGAAGGTATGAAGTTATTGGCTTTGATTTCAGGGTTTAAAGGAAGAGAAGCTTTCACTTCCAACCTCTTTACATCATTCTGGGATAAAGGGGTCAGGGTAATATTTTCCACATACCTTTTTAACCTCTCCATGGTAGATAAATCCAAATTATCTTCCCTAGTGACTTGGACCTGTCCTCGTCACTATCAGTTTCTATAGAAATCTCAAATTTTGGCCGATTTAGAAATTTCCTATGTTCTACAACCAGTGGGTCTTTCTCGAGCATATGTGATTCATCCTTCAAACTGGATTCCAAATCAATATGTATTGTAGGTTCCCTTATTATATTTTCATGCATTTCTCTATTTAGCCATTCTCGACCTCTTCCTCTAGACTATTGTGCCATTCTACCACCTCTTTGTGAGGGAGGGGTAGGTGATCAGTGAACATCGTGTTCGAGGTTGGGATGCTGCTCTTTTTCTTTTTCTTTTTCTTTCTCCTTTTCTTTCTTTCACTTCTTTTATTTCTACTTCAACCTATTTGATATTTTTAGAGAAGCCTGTATGCTTTTTAGGTAGATAATATAAAGCGTCTTCATATATGCCGACTTCGTGAATAAAAAATGGTTGTAAATCGCCCTTAATACAATATTCTACTCCATCTCTGGAGAATTTGATATGCTGATGTAAGGTGGAAGGTACCATTCTATGTTCATGAAGCCATGGTCTACCTAGGAGAGCGTTAAAACAAGTTTCCAAATCTATTATATGGAATTTGGCTTCGGTTTTGTAGGTTTCTATATCTAAAAGCAAGGTTACTGAGCCTAAAGCTCTCTCACCTTTTTCATTGAATCCCCGTAACATCATTTTGTCAGAACTGAGTTTGTGAGTATCAACCTTTAGGTATGCGAGGGTTTTGAGCTCCATGATGTTTATCGATGCACCCGGATCGACGAGCACACGAGGTACTTTCAAACTATCAATTTTGATGGAGATGTATAGTGGACGATTGTGGTCCGCTGTCCCTAGTAGCAAATCTTCATCTGAAAATGTAACACCGAGAACTTTTTTGAAATATAACGCTTCCCCGTCAGATTGTGTTGAAGCTAACTGAGCCATACAAATCTCTGGGTCAAGTAAATCTTTAACTAAAGTTTCCCTCATTTCTTTAGAATAAACCAGAGCGTCATATATGCTCAATTTCGCTGGCAGTTTCCTAAGATGTGCTAATACGTTATAGTCGACTCTTGGAATCTCAGTATTTCCTTATTCTGGCTCTTGATCTTGTTGTGGTTGATTAGAAGTTTCTGGATTATCCATACCTTGCTTCTCCTTTTCATTTGATGCAACCCGTGGGCGTAAGACTTTACTGCTACGAAGATTAACTTGCACTACTTCTTGAGATGGAACATTCTCAATGGCCTCTATCTGTTGATCGTCAGTTACTATCTGGGTATCTTCTGGTGGTGTATCTGAATTCGAAAGTTCCAATTTTATATTAATAGGATCACCCTCAACATTGAGAATAGGGGAGTCACTATCGTAATAGTATTGAAATTGTTCATTTACTTCATTTGCATTTATCGTTTGAAAATCATTTTCATTGTTATTTAGGTTTTGGTCAGGATATTCATTAGCATAAATAAAAATGATATACGTAGAATCCTTTTTCATTGCTTTCTTAATCCCAAGAGGGATAAAATAAAAGTCATACAGAGTTAAGGGTTTGAGTGACATATGCTCGCCATTTGCAGAAATAACTAACTTATCAAAACTTAACTCCGTCTCATTCTTCTGCTCCTTCTTTGGGACTAGAGGAGTTTGATCAACTTGTACTTCCTTAAGCTCTATGATTGGAGCCTTATTCTTCTCTTGATCACGAGCTACCGAATCAACCTGGATGGGATTCTGGACTCTCAGAGGTTCCTGGAAAGAAGAACGATATAGTTTATTAAGAGTCTTTTTAGAAGAATGAGATAATGCTATATCCCAATTGTTATCAGATTTTAAAGTGGAAGGAGGTGCAAAAGGCTCACCAAATATACACTTAGTATATCCCTGGCTCAGATCTACTAAGTATTCTTTGGGTATCACGACCGTACCATCCTTATGACTTCTATCCAACCAATCTTTGAAAGTTATGCAATCCTCTATCTCATGCCCTGACATCCGATGATAAGGACAGAAGTTTGGTTGCCCTGCTTTAGTAGCTTCTTCCAGTCTCCTAGACTCAGGTAGTTTGAATCATGGCTTCTTGATTAAGCTCTTAAACATTTTCTTGATTGCTTCTCGCTTAAAAAGATAGACCATATTAATAAAGAAGTCGAATTTTTCTTTATTTTGTTCTAGAGTTAGATAAGGTCGGGGTCTAGTCTGTTGATCACCCTGAGGTCTGTTATACTGTTGATACTGAGGAGCTCAATTAGGACTCTCTGCCTGGATCTGCATCAGCTGCTTTCCTTTGTCCACTGCAGACACTGTCCCTGATCGCTTTTCTAAGACCTTCTTAGGTTTCAATTTCTTCATTTCTAAAGAAGCCGGATCTTTTGAGAAAGGAAGTTGGGAAGTTTCTTCATGAAGATTGGATGCCTTATTTAACAACTTCTCAAAGGTTTTAATGGTAAAACCTTTGAGCAAGAAGGCAATTGGGCCATGAATGTTCTTCAGAAGAATTTCTATAGCATGCTGTTCTTGCAGCTGAGGCTCACATCTCATGCTAAGATTTCTCCATCTCAAAATATAGTCCACTAAGCTTTCTTCCGGCTTTTGGCTTTCCACAACCAGATAGCAAACGATGATGAGATGTTTGGCACCCACAAATCCTTTAACAAACATTTGTTCCAATTCATTGAAGGAATGAACTGACCTATTAGGTAGTTCTGCATACCAATCAAATGCGATACCCGATAGACTACTTACAAACTGTCTGAATAACAGTGCATCAGTACCACCTGCATTACAACAACTAGCTCTAAAGTGAGCCAGATGTTTCTTAGGATTACCCGTTCCATCAAAGTTTTTGAAGGAAGGAGGTACGAATCCTTTCGGATAAGGGAACAAATCATATTCTTCCGTATATGGCCTACCCTTTAGAACAGATGAAGTACTTTGAGCCTTAGCCAAAGCATCCTTGATTTGCTGTTCAACCATCTGCTTGATATCTACTGACTGCACTGACGGTGGTTCTGCCTTAACTAATTACTCTACCGACTTATCAAATCCTTCTATTCTAACTGCTTTATTTTTTGGATTCAACTACACTGAATCATCAGGAGAAGATCTAACTTGAGCTTCTAGGACAGGAGATTGTTACCTTGCATTATAGAGATCATAGACATCATCTCCTCCAATTACTTCTCCATTCTCTGTATCTGTTCATCCTTTTGACTCAGTTGTTCCAAAATATGATGAGTAGAATCTGCAGTATCATCTTCATCATCCTGCTTCACCTTTACCCTTCTCCTTCTCATTTTGCAAAGAAGAACGAGTGTCCACCATATTGACACTTCCAGACATTTCCTTATCCATGTTTTCATCTTTTCCCGCTTCTTCCTCGTCGATTTGGCGAATACTTTCTTTCAGATGATTCACCATTTCTTCTATTGATTTGTCTCCCACCTCGTGTGGGTTGATTGGAGTATATTCTCTAAATGGGGATGGTTTTTTGATGAACTTCCCTTTCCTCGATCTCTCTTCTGCCATATCTTTCTTCAACCTCACTAATGGAATTGGAGTTGGAGTCATTTTGGTCTGCCAAACCCTCTCCCGATTAGATAACGAGGACGAATGATTTGGGAATTTCAATCTCCTCTTATCGAAGCCAGAAGATGATTCGCTACCCTTAGAATGATATCGGCCATCCCTTGATGGATGCTGAGTAGAAGAATTATCATAGATTCTAAGTGAACGATTTCCAAAATGATGTGATGAAGGAGGAGATATGGGATTATACCCTCGTCGGGCTAATGATCCATATCTCATAGATTTAATTAGAGTTAACTGACTATCTTGATAGCCTGAATTTCGATACTGATCACGAGGAGGGAATCTCTTTGATTCTCGACGGCTATCTGATAGAGTTGCTGGTCGACCTGGACCCGCTCCTTGAAACAGTACTCTCTTCTCAGTGGGAGGAGACTCTCCTCTCCCTCCCCTTAATTTAGGATGTACTTAAGCATAGATAACATCCTTGATACTTTTCAGAAATTCTATCTTTGATTGGCCATAACCAGTGGCACAATCCTGAATCAGTCCGTTCAACAAAGTCTTGAACTTTCTCTTCTTTTCATAAAGAGAAGGAATAATTGGGTTGTTCCGGAATGGAGTAGGTGGAGAATGTGTTATACGCACTATGCTCTCTTCCCCAGCCGCAGCAGACAATGGATGGAATCTGCTACCAGCTAATTAAGGGGAATTAACATACGCTTCAAGGATTTCATGAGTTATATTCTTTGATGCCTCAGTTGCGGCAACAACGACAAAATTATTTTCGATGCTTCAGCTCTTTTAACTCTTCGCCTCATGCGATGAATCATATTATGATGCTGAGACTTAGTGATCTCAGGGATGGAAGAAGATGATCCCACATCAAAATTTCTAAAAAATGGAGACTCACAATGACAGGGGACTTTCCTTTAGCCATGGCAGCTGATTGGGGATAAGTTAGACAGGTAAATATAGAAGGTTTAGTAGCTACAGGTGCAGCTACAGACCCACCCTTGACATTAATTTGAATAGGAGTTGATCGAACTGATTCAACTATCAGAGTCACTATCTCAGTCTGTGGTGCTCCAAAAGTGACTTGTAGAATATCAAATCCGGACCCAAACTTGATCTTATTGCCCTCAGTAGATTGGGCAGCAGTGATGTTGAAGTTGAAAACTAATTTCCCAGACATTTTCATCAATTCAAAGGTGATCCAAATGAGGAACTGATTCTTCTGAGTCTAAGCAAAGATCCTGACTGTCTTTGGTTGCACTGATTTGAATGTTGTTGGAGTTTATGATAAGGATTGAATAGATCAAAGATTTGAGAGGAAATGGTCCAAATAAGGACCCACACCAGAGGGATACAATCACACATTGAAGATTTGGAATCAATAGTTAATTGATGATTTGAAAGGGAAATGAGCATTAGATTAAGAAGACATTAAGTAAGGACCCTTGTCCTTAAGAACTTTCAAGTACATATATAAGCAAACATGAGTAGATAAAATTAGAAAGGGGGAATATAGTAGAAATTTATAATCTAAAGCCTGATCTCGATGCATTGAGTCAAAAACTGGATATGAATGAAAAAGTGAAAACTCTAAGGTGTGCAAATGACATACAAATGACGTACAATTGTCAGACGACAAACAGGCGGCATAACCCCTACCAGACCTAGGAACAAACCTCCATTTTCGAGTGGACGTCCACCAGGCTTTTAGGATGAAGCCAAGTAACCATGGGTTATGCTCACTCGCGTGAGCATGATCATGCAAACAGTAGACTCAAAGTAAACATGCAAATGTCATTCAAATGAAAAACAGGCTTGGTTAACTCGATTTAAGGGATTCTACAAATATACAGTTTAAATAAAAGATAATCAAATCAATATAATTCTTAACTCAAAGAAAGAATATCAAAACTTTGAAATAAACATAGAAAAAGAATCAGATATAATGAATATAAAGAAATCAGGAATGATTTTGAATGAAATTTGAAAAAGAATTCTAAGTGACTAATCACACAAATGACATACAAATGTCAGATGACAAACGGGCGGCATAACCCCTACCAGACCTAGGACCAAACCTCCATTTCCGGGAGGACGTCCGCCAGGCTTTTAGGATGAAGCCAGGAAACCATGGGTTATGCTCACTAACGTGATCATGATAATGCAAACAATGAACTCAAAGTAAACATGTAAATGTCATTCAAATGACAAACAGGCTTGGTTGACTCGATTTCAGGGATTCTACAAATATACAGTTTAAATAAAAGACAATCAAATCAATACAATTCATAAATCAAAGAAAGAATATCAAAACTCTGAAATAAACATAAAAAAAGAATTGAATATAATGAATATAAAGAAATCAGGAATGATTTTGAATGAAATTTGAAAAAAAATTCCCAGGTGGACGTCCGCCAGGCTTTTAGGATGAAGCCAGGTAACCATGGGTTATGCTCACTCGCGTGAAAATGATCATGCAAACAGTGGACTCAAATTAAATATGCAATTACCATTCAAATCACAAACTTGCTTGGTTGACTCAATTTAAGGGATTCTATAAATATAAAATTTAAATAAAAGATAATTAAATCAACATCAAATCATAAATCAAAGACTCGAGGAGAAAAATCAAATCAAAAAGGTGAAATCAAATATAAATCAATCGTAAGAACCCAAGCCAGCAGACTATACAAATCATCAAAACAAGTAGTGGAAGACTAGACAGGTTGAAATTTACATGAAAATTTTAATGGCTAAAATATTTAATTAAAGTTATACATAATTTTAGAAATAATTTAGTCTTCATTTGAAATGGAGAGAGAAGTCTGTCCCCAGCGGAGTCGCTAGAAAAATCTGTGAGAAAATATTTCTCTTTGATTTTAAATATTTAAATTTAAAAATACTTCTATTTCTCACATGATTTGCTTAATTTGTATTTTAATATTTTATTTCAATCAAATTCATATAGTCGGACAATATACCACCACGAGGAGTAGACTAATGTCCTTCTACTGATCTAAAAGAAAAAGAACTATAATTCATTCTTCTAATCAGGTGTTGTATAGGGAATATACAAATCATCCCGAAGAACAATTCACATATTGTCCTATCGACCCAATTAAACTAATTAATTATGAATTTATCTCCATCATCAACTATGAAAGATATTCAACTTGCTTGTGAAAATAGATTAATCATCTACCTATCCTTTTATTGTGGAAATAAAATTTAAAAATATAGATAAAGCAATTATCTACATTCACAAATCTTTACCCCATCTCAGAAAGGAAACTAAGATGGGGTTTAAATTATTCTAGGATCTAGACTCCCTATAGGGGCAAGCCCCTATAGTTAATTACTTCTCCTAAAAGAATACTCTTGATTTAAATGAAGACTAGTAAATTCCAAAATTATATATAAATTTAACTAAATATTTGGGCTAATTTAAATTTTCATGCCCAGACTTTAGATTATAATTTCTAACATTGAATTTAGAAGAGTTAGAGTTGATTAAATTGAAGAGAATGTGTAGAGAGAAGGTGTATACATTCCGGACTTACCACCTGCCTAGAGTGGGCTTCCAGCTAACAATCCTAATCACAACGATTCGCCAATGAATGCAAGATTTAAGGTAGCTCTATCCTAGGAATCAAGGAATGGTTAAAGAATCTAAATCAAATGCAATAAAATATACATACAAAAACTAAAAATCTACACGAATGCTAATGATGTATGAAACAATTATATATATGAAAGAGCTGATTTTATTAATATAAAATTTACAGGTTACATCACAGGGTCTGCAGTAAAGTAAAGGTGGCTAGGCCCAACCGACAACAAACCTGGGTTCTAAGCCTATAAGAGAGTAGAATTAAATATAACTACTTATGGTCTTCAAGCTCCAAGTCTTCTATGGAATTCCAAAAAGGAACATCCTCCTGGTGGAGGGTATTACTTTTTGGAGTCCAATTTGTATATATAAGCAGTTATTTTTAATTCTCTTACAGACTAAAGACACTTTACAGACTCAATCTATATACAACAATCCTCAGAATATAAAGCTTTACATTTCCTTACAAGTACATCAGATCCTAAGAACATCCTACTTTGCAAGCAAGTAAAAAACAGTAAAGTAAAGCAGTTATATAATTTTGCATGATATGCGTGCGTTGTGAATAGTTATATTTGAAGGAAAGTAAAGACAGAAAATTAAAGTACACGGCCCTTTCTTTATTCACTCAGCCCTCTGGTACACTGACAGAAAAGTAAATATGCATGCTATGAGTTGCAAGAAAGTAAGAAAATACACATAGGTTCCCTCTAGGCAAGACACCCGCAAACAAAGTCACAACAAACCACCGGCCTAGCCTAAGCTAAAGTTGGTAGTCCTAACAAACATCTAAGTGTGTGAAAGGGGTCGTGTAGCTTGGATATGTCCTATGGGAATTATTGTTTAAATTTCATGTATTATTAAAGTTTATTTATTAAAGGACAAATCGGAATTTGATTAAAGTTTAAGTAAAGCGTATTGAATTCTAAATTATTCTAATTTTAGAAGTTAAAGTTATTCAATTTAGTTTTAAAGAACTTATAAATTGATAACTCCCTAAGTACAGGAGGTTATCAATTTATAAGTCCTAGGACTTTTAGAACGAACACTCGTCTTATAAAGAAGATAAATACACATTTTGAGAGTCCCTAAAATTTTATTAGAGAGAGGAAAGGGGACCTTATAAATACAATGTAACATATATTCTCTAAGGATTCGTATATGTTACATAAGGTCGATGTGTTATTATATTTATTTGAAGATCTCCAAATAAAAATGTATTAGTGCCTTCCTAAAAGGAGTCGTGCACAATACATAGGAGATCTTTTTGTTATTTATGTATATTAAAGGCCTCTTTAAATCAAATGCTTAAAGCCCTCCAAAAGGAATCAAACTTTAGGCATTAAAGACCTTAATTCATTTAATCTAAATTAATCATCAAACTTGATTGATTAAGATGAATCTTAATCAATCAAATTATCAAACTAATTTTTTTTAAATGAATTAGAATTTAATTTAAATTTTAATGAATTTTATTGCAGTATTTAGAATTTTTAATGATTTGTTGGAATTTTTATGAAATTTTTAATGATTTTATGAATTTGAATGTATTTATTGAGTTAATTTTTAATTAAGGGTATTTTAGGGATTAATTGAAATTTAATGATATTTAAAATTTAAGTTTGAATATTAAATGATTATAGATTAGTTTAAGGTTGATTAGAATGAATATGGAATTTTAAAGAATTATATTTGAATTATTATCATTTATTTAATAAATGTCTAATTAGAGGTGATTAAAGATTAATTAAAGATTTAATGAAATTTAAGATTGATTTTAATTTTGAGTGATTGTAAATTTGATTTTACAATTGATTACATCAAATGGCCTTGAGAAAATTATAAAAGATCAACATCAAACCCTCGTATACCCCAGCCTAAATTCAGCTCAATATAATTTGTATATTTTTATTTAAAAATAATATTAGGCTTTCTGTATTATTGAAATTATTAATAAAAATCTACTTAAAATAATTTTTATATATTTTTAAAATATATTATTTAAAAATACAAACAAAACGAGCCCTATAACTCCAAAAATGAATAAGAAATGAAATTCCTACAAATTATTTAAGTTTTGGTATTTTTCTGAATTATTTTAAGGTTTTGATAAACCGGGTCAAACGGCGGCGCTGACCCTGGACACGCGGTGTGCGTGGACACATCCACACGGACGGCGGCGGTTAAGCGGGACTTACTACTTTGTTGCAACCCATGACCCCGAGTTTGAGATTTTGATGATGCCAAATAATGATTGTTTTGAAACAACTTTTCATTTGATATTATTTTATTAGATATTATCCTTGAGTATTAATATTTCAGGAAGATCACAAGTGACTCAGGATGAAAGGAAGACTCAAGAACGGGTAGATTAGGAGTATGAGTCAGATATTATATTTTTTCTATTTATTATATTTTTATTTTCTTGAGTCTGGCTACAAAATGCATAAGAGTATGAGCAACCATGCACACACAAAGGGGGAGAGTTTATTTTTAAATGTAAAATTTAATAGAATTTTTTCTCTGGAGATCGTACTGTACGATTTTAATTCGTACCGTACGATCCGAGCTATGTGGACGAATCTTTGAATAGATCGTACTATACAAATATATTCGTACTGTACGATATGTTCAGATCCAAAACCCTAGCCTTAAGTGATTTTGGGTCGTTCGTATTATACGACCATTTTTGTACTGTACAATTTATTTTAAATACTTACTTAAATTAGCTCGTGATTAATGCATGAAATCAAGGCCTAATTATATTTTGAACATCGTACTGTACGAACAAGATCGCACCATACGATGAACAGACATGAAGTGTGATCATCCCAGATATCATCCAGGACGATCTCTTGGTTTTTTTCTCATCGTACTGTACGATAGTAATCGTACCATACAATGAACAGAGACGACATCTGATTGTCTAGACCAATGTCCTGTATGAATAGTATTTTGTTGATCGTACCGTACGATATTATATTGTACAGTACGAATCATTTTTTAATTGTTCGTACATCTTCGTACCAGGATGAAGTCTGTTTATGAAGATCATACTATACGATGTTTAATCGTACTGTACGAACAGTAACGGCTACTTTTGAAATCAAAGGGATTTTGGAGCCTATTTTTATGTGTTAATCTTGTCTTTTTTAGTAAGAATTACAGAGAGGGAGAACGGGGTTAGAGAGGGATTCAAAAGGGAGAGAGCTCTTGAGAAGTTCTTTAGGGTTTTGAGAGAGGAAGGTGAAGGTGAGCATTGTAAGGGAGAAGAAGTGTGAGGGAGATCACACGGTTGCTCCAAACTTGCTACATCTTGTTCCTCCTATGGCCCTAGAAGAATTTGTGGGAGGATCTCCTAGGGAAAGGCTCTTCTACATCCGTGACCTAGAGGTACTCTGCCTTCTCCAGGAGGGAGAAAAAGGAGAAGGTTCTCTTCCGTCGCCAGGAGGGTGAAAATAGAGTTTGGCACTCCGCCACGCCGAGTTGGTGAAAGGGAGTATTTTAAAGGCTTCTCCGCCTTGCCAAGGGGGGCTAAAGGAGAGCTATTGCTTGTAGTGAAAATCCTGGAGTGGAGGACTCCGGGGAGTGGACGTAGGTCATTGTTTGACCGAACCACTATAAAAATCTTGGTGTGTTTTTCCTTATCTTCATTTACTTTTACTTGCACTTAATTTTTCATAATTATTGCATGGTGAAATTTGTGAAAGAAAATTTGTTTAAGTTTTTGTTGTCAAATTTCAAAAATAACAAAAAGATTAGAACTCCTGTTTAGGGTTACTTTTTATTGAGAAAATTTTTTTCACAATTCACACCCCCCCTCTTGTCATTTAGTGATTTTAATTGGTATCAGAGCTTGTTTTTCAAAAATAGTGTTTTAGAAAACCTTGAAAAAAATGATCATGTCGAATTTTGGTAATCGTAACACTACGGAGGGTTATTCAATAACTCGTCCACCACTTTTTGATAACATTTCGTTTTATTTCTGAAAAATTAGAATGTCTACATTTTTGCAATCTATAGATTACCGCATGTGGATGTTAGTAAATGATGGATATGTTGCACCGTGTAAAACTATTAATGGTTTGAAAACTCCTGTACCTTTTAATGAATGGAGCAATGAAGATAGGGATTTAACCCAACTGAATTCTAAGTGCTTAAATTGCTTTTTTGTGCATTGAAATCTGAGGACTATATGAGAGTATCTACCTGTGTTTCTGGTAAGGAGAATTGGGATAGACTGTGCATTACATACGAAGAAACAAACGAAGTAAGATAGTCTAGGCTTAACATTTTGCTGCATAATTATGAATTATTCTGTATGAAACCTAGCGAAACAATTTCTAACATGTACACTAGGTTCACCCAAATCGTGACATCCTTGCATGCATTAGGTAGAGAAATTTCAAATTTTGAGAAAGTGAATAAAATTCTTAGATGCTTACCTAGTTCCTATATTGCTAAGATAACTGCTATCACTGAGTCCAAAGACCTTAATGTTTATTCTATTGATAACCTCCTTGGGTCACTCATTGCATACACGCAAGGAGTGAGACAATGACAAAGTGATGCCGGTGAAAAGAAAAAGGAGCGAACGGTGGCATTAAAAGCTAGCAACTTAGAAAATGAAAGCTCTACAGGGGAGGAAGAGAATGAGATAGCACTGATGACCCGACAGTTCAAAAATTTTCTGAAAAGAAAACAAAAGCGTCATCAGAACAGCTGGAACAAAGGTAAGAGCTCAAGGTCCAATAAGGTTTCATCTGATACAATCTATTTTGAATATAGGAAGCCAGGTCACCTTCGAGCCGATTGTCCCAATCTGAAGAGTCAACTAGCTAAGGAGAAAGGAGATGACAAAGCAAAATACAAGAAAGGAAAGACAAAGATACAGAAAGCTTTTTGGGCAGACACTACCTCAGAATCATTAGAAGAAGAAGCAGAGGAGGAGGTAACAAATTTGTGTCTTATGGCTAATGATAACCTTGATCAATTTAATCAGGATGATGTATGTCAACTTTCATATGAAGAATTATTACATATTTCTGAGAATATTCATGACTCGTATAAGTTGAAAAAGATATATGTTAAACTTAATATTTAATTTAGTTCTTTATAAACTAAGCATGCTAACTTGTTTAAAGAAAATGCTAATTTAGATAGAGATCATATGCTACTTCTTGATGAGTATGATGCATTAAATAAGAAGCATATTGAACTAACTAAAATGCATGAAACCTTGAAAACCACTCATGTTGAACTAGAAGAAGCTTTTCATAGATTAGACATGAAAGTTCGATGGGAATGTTAAGCCCTATGAACTTAGTCCCAAAGCTAACAAGGAGAGGTGAATTGGATAATAAAAAGGATTCTTTAAACAAAGAAATAAAATCACAAACCAAATCACCAGAAGGAAAACCAAGTGCGGAAATTAAAAGTGCGGAAGGAATAATAAGAAAAGAATACACTGGATTTATAGTGGTTCAGTCAAACCTTGACCTACGTCCACTCCTTGGAGGCACCCTCCAAGTATTGCACTAACACAAAGTGACTCTCCTTTAGCCCCCACAACTAGGCGGAGAAGCCCTTACAAAATCACTTCCACCTCTCCCGGTGCGGCGGAGTTGCCGGGTCCTTTGACACGAAAGAGACTTCTTCTTTGGTGAACTTACCTCGAGACAAGCCTTGAATCCGATGGTACTAAGGTGCGAGTTCACCGGAGCAACCGTGTGGAACCCCCTCCACACTCCCTTGAGTCCCCCCTCACAGGATCTTCTCCCTCTCTCAAACTCCACCCTTTCCTCTCTCCCTTTCAAGCTCTCTCTTCAAGTTTCCCCACAAGAACGAAGCTACAATGGCTGCCAAAGACACTTACAAAGTGCCTTGCCATAGCTTAAATAGAAGCTCTCAAAACGAGCTCATTAATGCAAGTTGCCGACATTATCGTCCAGGACGATAGGCATATCGTCCTGGCCGATTAGTTCAAATATAAGGAAAATCATCCTGAATATTGCCCTGAAATGAAGCTGGACGATGTCTAATCGTCCCGGACGATCTTTCGATCGGCCTGGACGAAATCCCCATTAATTACTTTCCAAAACTGCCTGAGAAATTTTGGAAATATTGACCTGGATCGGCCAGGCCGATATTTTATAGTCCAGGCCGATATACCAGGACGATATCCAAAAATAAGATTTTCCTAAGTAGATATGGCGGCAGATTCTTGCTGAATTGAGCCGATCGTCCTGGCCGATACAAAATCGTCCAAGACGATGTGTTTTGCAAAAAGACGACTGCTTTAATGAGGATGCCCTAACTAGGATTTCTTCTTTTGTCAGATCATCCAGGACGATATAAATATCGTCCCGGATGATGTTACCAAAAATAGAAATCTTTTAGGGCACAACAGAAAATCTTCCAAGTTACAAATCATCAGATACCACACCAAATACAACAGACTCAAGAAAGGAAAAAGATTACAAACTGACATAGACCTAGTCTACCCAATCTTGAGCTGGTTCCAGATTGTAGTCTGATCGTGTGGACCTGAAATGTTAGCACATAAGGCAATCGTAGAGAAATAAGAAATGTTTGATATCATCAAAATCATAGATCCGCAACAATCTCCCCTTTTTTGATAATGGCAAAACATTTCAATTTGAATTTTCATAAAAGTAAATCCTCCTAATCTCCCCCTCACTAGAATAAATCCTTTTTAAAAAAATAGGGGAGATGAAAATATTTTTGTTGTTTTAAAATTTTTGAAAAGAAAAAAGATACAACGTTCTTCCCTTTTGACATTATCAAAAAGAGAGGAGGCACAAACAAAAAACAAAATGAACAAAAAACATTCCCTGATCAAGTGAAAAAAAATAAATGTTCTTAAAATGAGAAAGTTACCTCTGAGTTTTAATCAAAAAACTTAGTAGAATTGGATTGACAACATATAGCCCAGTAAAAGTTAGAAAATCAAGAATTGATAATCCAAACTCAAGTTCTTTAAAAAGGCTCAAAAACTTTTTAATTCAATATCTAAATCAAGGAATAAATTAGAGAAAGAAACAGTAATTTTTTAAAGCTCCTTTCATAAAATATATCTAATAGAAGATTAATGCACGATTTGTTGAATCATGAGTCAAGATTTTCAAACTCAAGCATCAAAAAATCAAGGGTTTTCTTAAGCTTTAATAAGTATAAGAATGGTAAACATTAAAATTTAGTGGGCTCATTTTATGCCTCTTGACAATTGGTTGGCGCACTGGGCATCTTTTGATACACTTTGTGTATTATATATTTTTCAATTTTGGCGCTTTGCGCTTCTTTTATTTTTGGCATCATTGGCCAATTTTTTTTTTTGATTATGCTACCTTTCTGAAATCTTAAATACCAAAAGTAAACCCATACTATTGATAAAGCGAATTTCTTGATTAAGAAAATTTTGAATTAGATTCAACAACTTGCAAAAGATTCCTATGCGATAAATAAAATATAGGGAGATAAAAAATTTAGTTTCAAAAACCAATTTAAAAGATGAAAAAGATTTTAAATCAAAAGTAGAAAAACCTCTTTTAGGAAATAGAGATTAAAAGTCAAAAACATGAGTTTTTTTCCTTTGATTGTTTTTAGAGAAGTCAATCACAACTTACTAAAGATTTCAAGAAAAATTAGGAAGTAAATTTTTCATTTCTAGAAAAGTGAATGTGTGTGTTGATCAGAAAAAAAAATACGAAACAAAACAAGTAAAATTAAAAAATCTAATAAAAAATAAAAATAAAAAAATAAAAACAAAATAAAAAAAAATAACAAAGAAAAACTCAAATAAGGTTTTTATCCATTATCTCTTTCTTGGTCTGATGTTTCAGAAATCAGATCTGCCCATGAGATTTTTTGCTTTTCATTATTTCCCCAGTTTAAATTTAACTTCGCCTTACCCTTTTCTTTTGCAGGGAGAATTCTTAAATTAGGGCACTCATTTTTCATATGTCCAGGTTTCCTGCATCTAAAACAAATAACGTCAGAGGAAATATGGACATCCTTACCACTTTTACCTTTCTTCCACTTTTGCTTATGCATTGGTGAGCTTTGTGACTTGCTTGACAATTCATTGCTATCGTCACCAACTAAGCTTCCTCTTTCCGTATCTTCAGCTTTTAGAACGATCGTTTCACCTACATCCAAGAGTCTTTGACCCAACCCTTACTCGTAGGCAATGAGTGAGCCAATCAAATTATCAATAGAATAATCATTCAAATCTTTTGATTCACAAATAGCAACAACTTTAGCATCGAATTTTTCAAGTAAACAACGAAGAATTTTGTTAACTTTTTCAAAATTTGAAAAATATTTTCCTAAGGCATGCAATGATGTAATAATTTGAATAAACCTTGTATACATGTCCAAAATCGTTTCAAAAGGTTTCATAGAAAACATTTCAAAATCATGCATTAAAAAATTCAACTTGGATTGCTTGATTTCACTAGTGCCTTCGTATATGGTGTGCAATTTATCCCAAACTTCCTTACCGGTAGTGCACGTGGATATTAACATAAAATCATCAGAACTTAAAGCACATAAAAAAATAATTTAAAGACTTTGCATTTAATTGAGCATCCATTCGTTCATCCCTATTCCATTGATTAAAAGGAATATAAGTTTTAATTACATTAACAATACGTGATGGTGATGAATAACCAGTTAAAATCATATGCCACATACGAAAATCAATCGATTGCAAAAAAGTAGACATGCAAATTTTCCAAAAATCAAATGTAATATTTTCAAACAATGGTGGTCTAGTGATTGAATATCCTTCCGCAAAAGTATGATTAGTCATGGATCGAAATTCAAAAGCTTTTAAAAACTTATTTTATGAAAACCGCTCTGATACCACATGAAAGTTTGATGGGGATGTTAAGCCCTATGAACTTAGTCCCAAAGCTAACAAGGAGAGGTGAATTGGATAGTAAAAAGGATTCTTTAAACAAAGAAATAAAATCACAAACCAAATCACCACAAGGAAAACCAAGTGCGGAAATTAAAAGTGCGGAAGCAATAATAAGAAAAGAACACACCGGATTTATAGTGGTTCGGTCAAACCTTGACCTACGTCCACTCCTTGGAGGCACCCTCCAAGTATTGCACTAACACAAAGTGACTCTCCTTTAGCCCCCACAGCTAGGCGGAGAAGCCCTTACAAAATCACTTCCACCTCTCCCGGTGCGGCGGAGTTGCCGGGTCCTTTGACACCAAAGAGACTTCTTCTTTGGTGAACTTACCTCGAGACAAGCCTTGAATCCGATGGTACTAAGGTGCGAGTTCGCCGGAGCAACCATGTGGAACCCCCTCCACACTCCCTTGAGTCCCCCCTCACAGGATCTTCTCCCTCTCTCAAACTCCACCCTTTCCTCTCTCCCTTTCAAGCTCTCTCTTCAAGTTTCCCCCACAAGAACAAAGCTACAATGGCTGCCAAAGACACTTACAAAGTACCTTTCCATAGCTGAAATAGAAGCTCTCAAAACGAGCTCATTAATGCAAGTTGCCGACATTATCGTCCAGGACGATAGGTATATCGTCCTGGCCGATTAGTTCAAATATGAGGAAAATCGTCCTGAATATCGCCCTGAAATGAAGCTGGACGATGTCTAATCATCCCGGACGATCTTGCAATCGTCCTGGACGAAATCCCCATTAATTACTTTCCAAAACTGCCTGAGAAATTTTGGAAAAATTGACCTGGATCGGCCAGGCCGATATTTTATAGTCCAGGCCGATATATCATGACGATATCCAAAAATAAGATTTTCCTAAGTAGATATGGCGGCAGATTCTTGCTGAATTGAGCCGATCGTCCTGGCCGATACAAAATCGTCCAGGACGATGTATTTTGCAAAAAGACGACTGCTTTAATGAGGATGCCCTAACTAGGATTTCTACTTTTGTCAGATCGTCTAGGATGATATAAATATTGTCCCGGACGATGTTACCAAAAATAGAAATCTTTTAGGGCACAACAGAAAATCTTCCAAGTTACAAATCATCAATTACCACACCAAATACAACAGACTCAAGAAAGGAAAAAGATTACAAACTGACATAGACCTAGTCTATCCAATTTTGAGCTGGTTCCAGATTGTAGTCTGATCGTGTGGACCTGAAATGTTAGCACATAAGGCAATCGTAGAGAAATAAGGAATGTTTGCTATCATCAAAATCATAGATCCGCAACAAGACAAACTTGCATTAGAAGTAGATCACAATAAGCATTTATTAAAAATAGAAGTTCATGGATTGACATATCAAAACAACACCTTTCAAGAAAGAATCAAAGAATTAGAAAATGAAATTGCATCACTCTCATCAGGCCAACCTAGAAAACCACCAATACAGCATGCATCACATAACTTTAGGAAGAGGCACCACCACCCACATAGATTAGTAAACCCATTTCATGGTGTTAGGTGTTTCTCTTGTGGCATGCTAGGTCACATAGCCCGCACATGCACAATTCACCGTAGGACACACTTAGTGTGGAGACCTAAACTGCATCCATCACAGCATAACATGCATACATCTCATTTATACAAGCATAAGGAGGAACCCAAACTCACTTGGGTTCCCAAATCTAATCTTTGAATGAAATTGTATGGGTGCTCTCACGAAAGACCTATTGAAAGCATGTGGTACCTGGATAGTGGCTGCTCATGACACATGACTGGAGATATGAAAAAGTTCATCCTACTGAAGACCAAAACTGGAGGCAAAGTAATGTTGGGAGACAACATTGCCAGGAAGGTGATAGGCTCAGGTATTGTTGGTAATGCTAAAAATATTTTAGTTTAAAATGTCTTACTAGTTGATGGCTTGAAACAAAATTTACTTTGTATTAGTCAACTGTGTGACAAAGGTTTTGATATTAAATTTATATCTGATAAATGCCTAATTAGTTTATTTGATATACTAGTTTTAGAAGGAAAACGAATGAACAATGTCTACATATTAGACCTTGATTGCATTGATAGCTCAAATTCATTTTGTTTGAAAACAATAGTTGATGACTCGTGGCTATGGCATAAGAGACTATGCCATGCTAGTATGAAAACTCTTAGAAACATCACTAAGAAAAATCTAGTTAAAGGCGTAATTAAGTTATATTTCACAAAGGATTATTTATGTGATGCTTGCCAACTAGGAAAATAAGTCAAAACATCATTTCACTCAATTAGAGATGTGATCACTGCTAGACCACTAGAAATCCTACACATGGACTTATTTGGACCCGTTAGTACAGCCAGCCTAGGTGGGAAAAATTATGGTTTTGTGATTGTAGATGATTTCACTAGATTCACTTGGGTAAGATTCTTAGCACATAAGAATCAGTCTTTTGTGAAATTTAAAATTTTCTCCACATGGATTCAGAGGAAATTAGGTTTTGAAATCTCAATAATTCATAGCGATCATGGTGGAGAATTTCAAAATGATAGGTTTGAATCATTCTGTCAAGAACTAGGAATAGAACACAATTTCTCAGCCCCTAGAACACCACAACAAAATGGTATAGCAGAAAGGAAGAATATAACCTTAGTAGAAGCTACTAGGGCAATGTTAGCGGAGTATACCCTTCCTAGATACTTTTGGGCAGAAGCAGTCAACACAGCTTGTTATATTTTAAACAGAGTAAACATTAATCGAAGCTAAATAAAACTCCATATGAACTCCTTAAGGGTAGGACACCAAACCTTTCACATTTGCATGTCTTTGGGTGCAAGTGCTTCATCTTGAATAATGGTAAACATCCCTTAGGAAAATTTGATCCCAAGTCAGATGAGGGTGTCTTCTTAGGATATTCTTTTGTAGGTAAGGCCTATAGAATCTTTAACAAGAGGATCCTAGTAGTAGAAGACTCTACCCATGTGGTGTTTGATGAATCAGATAAGCCCTCTGAATATAGAAGTGAAGATGATGAAATAGAGGCAATTCAAGGAGTAGAGATTATGACTTTAGGAGAAAGGGAAGAACCTCAGGAAGATTTTCCTAGAGAATGGAGATATTCTTTTAGTCATCCTAAAGAGTTAATTTTAGGAGACCCATCATAAGGTGTAAAGACTAGGCGTGGAATTAGGAAAGAGGTTAGCCATTCAGTATTTATCTCTATGATAGAACCTATAAGTATAGATCAAGCATTAGGAGATGAATTTTGGATTCTAGCAATGCAAGAAGAGCTAAACCAATTTACCAGGAATAATGTTTGGGAGTTAGTTAAGAGACCTAAAGAACAAAGTGTTGTTGGAACAAAATGGGTCTTCAAAAATAAGGTGAATGATTCAGGAATTATAATTAGGAATAATTATAATTAGTAGCAAAGGGTTATAACCAAATTGAGTGAATAGACTTTGAAGAAACCTTTACCCCTGTTGCTAGACTAGAAGCCGTAAGAGTGCTCTTAGCTTTTGCTTGCTTTAAGAACTTTAAATTATATCAAATGGACGTAAAGAGTGCATTTCTGAACAGGGTAATTAAGGAAGATGTCTATGTTGAACAACCACCCGGATTTGAAAGTTCACAATTTTCAAACAATGTATTTGAATTAAAAAAAGCAATTTATGGACTAAAGCAAGCACCTAGAGCATGGTACGAAAGACTTAGCACATTCCTATTGGATAGAGGATTTGAAAAGGGTAGTGTATATACTACACTCTTTTTACAAAAGGTCAAAGAAGAAATTCTCATTGTTCAAATATATGTGGACGACATCTTGTTTGGATCTTCAAATAAAAACTTGTGTGATGAATTTTCAAAAACAATAAGTAATGAGTTTGAAATGATCATGATGGGAGAACTTAATTACTTTTATGGCTTTAGTGTAAAACAAATGGATAATGAAACTTTTCTTAGCCAATCAAAGTATATTAAAGATATTTTAAAGAAATATGAAATGGATAGTGCAAAACCCATGAACACCCCAATGAGTTAGATAATCCAATTAGATAAAGATCCTAGTGGAAAATTAGTAGATCAGAAAAAATATAGAGGAATGATTGGATCCCATCTTTACCTGACTGCTAGTAGACCGGACATAATGCTTAGTATGTGCCTTTGTGCCCGTTTCTAAGCCGATCCTAAAGAGTCTCACTTAACTGCCGTCAAGAGAATCCTTAGATATCTACTAGGCACCCCGAATCTAGAAATTTGGTATCCTAGGCACATCACTTCCTTTGAAATCTTAGGGTACTCAGATTCTGATTTTATAGCATGTAGGATAGATAGAAAAAGCACCTCTGGTACCTGCCAATTCATAGGACAATCACTAGTTTCTTGGTCCAGTATGAAGCAAAACTCAGTAGCACTTTCCACAGCCGAGATAGAATATATTGCAGTAGGAAGTTGTGTTGCACAGGTACTATGGTTAAAACAATAAATTCTTGATCTTGGACTACTTGTTGGAACCATCTCGATCATGTGTGACAATACAAGTGCAATTTGTATCTCTAAGAACCAAATTCAACACTCTTGAACGAAACACATAGACATTAGACACCATTTCATTAGAGATCACGTCGCTAAGGGAGATATAGAATTACATCACATCGCTACAGGAGATCAATTGGCAGACATATTCACAAAACCACTACCTTTCGACACCTTTAGCACCTTGAGGACTAGATTAGGTGTCATTGACATTACTGCATTAAAAAACAAAAAACAAAACAAAATAAAACAAAAATATTCTTCTAAGGCTGCTCCTGATCTTCACACACTCACCACACAAAAACTCTGAACGTGACTATTTATCGTACTATACGATACACATTTCGTACCGTACGATACATCTTAATTTACATAACGTCCACCAACAAGCATATTTCGGCTCTATTGATCGTTCTATACGACCTATATCGTACTGTACGATATGTATTATATAGCTTGTACGACAATATTGCCTATCGTACTGTACGATATCTCCTCTTCGAATGATACGCTCCACGTTAGCAACGGATTGGGACGAATTAAATCCGGTTGGTACAACATTACTGATTATCGTACGATACGATACTTACCTTTCGTACTGTACGATACACATCAGCACAATGAATAAGTATGAGTTAAAGCTGTTTGGTACGATATTTATTATGTATCATACTGTACGATACACCTGTTCGTAAAGTACGAAAACGTTTGGTCAAAAGTCGTACTGAGGGCCTCGGGACGATCGAAATTCATCTGATCGTACTATATGATATGTATCGTACTGTATGATTTGACTGTCTTTTCCCTAAATGACTGGTTAGGATATTGATTTCCTATCGTACTGTACGATAGGAAATCGTACTGTACGATTGTTGAAATTTTCTATAAGAACCCTTTGCTAGGTTGTTCCTTTCACTCAAATCCTTCCTCACTCCTTTCTTCACCTAGTTTCGTGCCCTCTTGACAATGTCTAAAAGAGGTCGATTGACTGCTGGAAGCTCATCCTTGTCGAGTCGTCCACCTGCTCATTTTCAGAATGCTGAAAATGAGGAAGCCTACCGCAGGTATAAAGCCTGTAAAATTTCTCCTTCCAAAATGCTTAATCAGGCTGCTCTTAATTTTGAGGTAATGGGCCTCTTCGCTTCCACCACCTTCCGATTCCTCCTCACCCTGGCATTTCCCTACAATTCTGAACTTCTCTTCAAATTTCTCGCTAATCTCACCTACACTGTCGACAACACCACCTTTCACTCTTTTGTTTGTGGCCGAAACATTGAGATCACTAGAGCCGACATTGCCCAATATATTGGGATGTCCATTGAAGGACCTATGGTTCGCTCATTTCTTACTAACGAATTTAATTGGAGCGATGTTAATAGAGTCCTTAGGAATGCTATTTTCCATCAACACCAACCTCTCATTCGATCCCTAACTCAAAATGCCCAAATAATTCAACGTGTCCTTCGAACCTCAATAATACCCAAAGGTGGCGACCGTATCAATCTGACCCCGACCTTATCCGTCGCTACCTATCTTATTATGTCCAACACAAAATTTGATGAGGTTGATTTAATTAGTAACTACATTCGCCACATGACTTTTGTTCGCCTACCTACCACTCGACGGAAATAAAATCTAGCTCTTGGTCACCTAATAGGATATATCCTCCAACATAAATATCAATTGACCTACCCTGGTGAACCCGACATTCTTCCTATCTTTTATACGGATGCCTCTTTCCGTATTCTATTTCATCGGGGACACGAGCCTGAAGAACCAGTCTTTGACGAAGAAGAAGGAGAAGATGCCCCAGCAGCAGCTCCAGCTCGACCACGACGATATGCCGTACCCCGAGCACCTGCACCAGTACACCCTAATGATGATTTGGTCACACGCTTCAACCAACTGCAAACTCATCTCGATACGCATATTCAAGAACAACATCAGCAACACAATACAGATATGCAATGGTTTGGAGAACGCTTTACTGTAATTGATCACCAATTTGATGCTCTCTTTCAATATTTTCAACCGAATCCACCTCCACCACCAACTGATCAGGACCCTCCTGTTTAGATTATTTGTATTTGTATTGTAGTTTCTTTCTTTTTCTTTCTACTTTAGTTGCTCATCTTTTTTGTGTTGTCAAAAGGGGGAGAAGTTTGTTGTACTTGTTGTTGCGCTTGTTATAATTTGTTAAATGCATTCCTTTTATTTTGTACTTGCATTTAGTATTTTTCTTTTTTCTTGTGTTTTAATTTAAAAAAAAAAACAAAAAAATAAAAAAAATGTCATTCGTACTTTCTTACAACAAATTATTTGACATCATTAAAAAGGGGAGATTGTTGCAACCCATGACCCCGAGTTTGAGAATTTGATGATGCCAAATAATGATTGTTTTGAAACAACTTTTCATTGGATATTATTTTATTTGTTATTATCCTTGAGTACTAATATTTCAGGAAGATCACAAGTGACTCAGGACGAAATGAAGACTCAAGAATGGGTAGATTAGGAGTATGAGTCAAATATTATATTTTTTCTATTTATTATATTTTTATTTTCTTGAGTCTGGTCACAAAATGCATAAGATTATGAACAACCATGCACGGACACAGGGGGAGAGTTTGTTTTTAAATATAAAATGTAATAGAAATTGTTCTCTGGAGATCGTACTGTACGATTTTAATTCGTACCGTACGATCCGAGCTATGTGGACGATTCTGTGAATAGATTGTACTGTACGAATATATTCGTACTGTACGATATGTTCAGATCCAAAACCCTAGCCGTAGTTTAGTTTAAGTAAGTGATTTTGCGCCATTCGTACTGTACGACCATTTTCGTACTATACGATTTATTTTAAAAACTTACTTAAATTAACCCGTGATTAGTGCATGAAATCCAGGCTTAATTATATTTTGAATATCGTACTGTACGAACAAGATCATACCATACGATGAACAGAGACGAAGTGTGATCATCCCAGATATCGTCCTAGATGATCTCTTAGTTTTTTTCTCATCGTACTATACGATAATAATCGTATCATACGATGAACAGAGACGACATCCGATCGTCGAGACCAGCATCTTGTACGAATAGTATTTGTTGATCGTACCGTACGATATTATATCGTATTGTACGAATCATTTTTTAACTGTTCGTACATCTTCGTACCAGGACGAAGTCTGTTTATGAAGATCGTACTGTACGATGTTTAATCGTACTATACGAACAGTAACGGCTACTTTTGAAATCAGAGGGATTTTGGAGCCTGCTTTTATGTGTTAATCTCATCTTTTTCAGTAATAATTACAGAGAGGGAGAACAGGGTTAGAGAGGGATTCCAAGGGGGAGAGAGCTCTTGAGAAGTTCTTTAGGGTTTTGAGAGAGGAAGGTGAAGGTGAGCATTGTGAGGGAGAAGAGGTATGAGGGAGATCACACGGTTGCTCCAAACTTGCTGCATCTTATTCCTCCTATGGCCCTAAAAGAATTTGTTGGAGTATCTCCAAGGGAAAGACTCTTCTATATCCGTGACCTCGAGGTACTCTACCTTCTCTAGGAGGGAGAAAAAGGAGAAGGTTCTCTGCCATCGCCAGGAGGGTGAAAACAGAGTTTGGCACTCCGCCACGCTGAGTTGGTGAAAGGGAGTATTGTAAAGGCTTCCCCGCCTTGCCAAGGGGGGCTAAAGGAGAGCTATTGCTAGTAGTGAAAATCCCGGAGTGGAGGACTCCGAGGAGTGGACGTAGGTCATTGTTTGACCGAACCACTATAAAAATCTTGGTGTATTTTTTCCTTATCTTCATTTACTTTTACTTGCACTTAATTTTTCATAATTATTGCGTGGTGAAATTTGTGAAAGAAAATTTGTTTAAGTTTTTGTTGTCAAATTTCAAAAATAATAAAAAGATTAGAACTCCTGTTTAGGGTTACTTTTTATTGAGAAAAAGTTTTTCACAATTCACCCCCCTCTTATCATTTAGTGATTTCATACTTAACCAGCACGGCATTGCACAGAGCCGTCGGATCTACAGCGGATCAGATCAAACGGCTGAGATTAGACCCATGGGGCAAAGCTAATGGAGAAGATCCGATGGCCTAAATGAATCCTGCAGTTTGGATCAACGGTGAAGATCTGGCGGAACAAAGATCTGGCCAACCGCGATCTGAAGAGGCCAAACGAGTTATAGGTTAGGCTTAATCGCAACTGTTAATCCCTAATGAATGGATCCAACGACTATGGACTCGTCTTCCCCATTCGACTTCCAGCAAACCCTAGATCTATTTTTTTGTTTTGTTCTCTCAAGATACTGAAGAAAATGACTCAAAAATTTAAACAGAGGTATAATATGATCCAAGGAAGAATGGGGAATAGATTTCTCAATCTTTGATGCAATTTTTAATGTTTTTTTTTATGAACCTAGAAAACAAACTAGGGTTTAGGATTTACCACTGTATAATGGATCGTTGGAGTTGATTTAAAGCTCTATGAATTCATGGATGATCCGTGCCCAACTTCCTTGAAGACTCCGAGCTTGGAGGATCATTGAAGGAGGAGTTCAAAGTTTCAAGACAAGATTAGCTTCGGATGTCATTCTCCCCACCACCGGCAATGTCCAAACACCATGAAAATGACGGGGAAATGGAGGTAGTGCTCAGAGGAATCAAAACAAAACTCTAAAAGCTCTAGAGATGCACTTGAATCAGAATGGCTTGCAATGAATCTCTCTCATGCTTTTTCCCTATTGAGGGGTTTGGAGCCAAAACCAAGGGCTGGGATTGAAAGTTAGTTAGGGATGTTAAGCCCTATAGAACTGGCCCAAGCTAACCAAGAGGGGGGGGGGGGTGAATTGGTATTTTAAAAATTTTCTTTTCACAAAGAATAAAAATCATAAACCAAAATCACCATAAAATAAATGCGGAATTAAAAGTGCGGAAGCAAAAATAAGAACACAGAAATTTATAGTGGTTCGGTCAACTCGACCTATGTCCACTCCTTGGAGGAACCCTCCAAGTATTGCACTACAAAAAGTGACTCTCCTTTAGCCCCCACGGCTAGGCAGAGAAGCCCTCACAAGAACCTCCTTTTTTTCACCCCGACAAGGCAGAGAACCTACCTCCTTTTGCTTCCTCCTGAAGCTGGCAGAGAACCACAACAAAAAGATAACTCCTTACCTCTATCGACCCTTCCACGGACGAGAAACTCTAGACGAAGAACAAGCAGAGCGATCCTTGAAGCAACCCTTGTGAATCCCCTCACAAGCTCCCCCTCACAAGATCCTCTCTCTCTCCCTCTCTCTCTCTTTCTCTCCTCAAGGTCTTCTCAGGTCAAGGAAGCAGCCAAAGGTCTTGAAAAACGTTGAACATGAGCTCTTTAAAGAGAAGAGCTTCAAAGGAGCTCATTAATTGCAAGTTGCCGACAATATTATCCATGCTGATATGGACATCGGCCTTGCCGAACAGTACAAATCAATGAAGATCGACCAAAGCATCGCCCTGGATGCAAAACAGGACGATTGAAAATTGGCTTGATCGTCCAAGCCGATCTCACAATCGTCTTGGCCGATTAGTTCAAATCAGAGGAAAATTGTCCTGACAATAGCCCTGGATACGAGCTGGCCGATGTTTATCGTCCTGAAGTAACTCAAGGTTTTTGATTGGATCGGCCTGGCCGATCCTGCGATCGTACAGGATGAGATGATCGTATCAATCATCCTTAATTACTCCCTTGATTTCCTGATCAATTAAGGCATAATTTGTGAATATCATCCAGGCCGATCCTAGGATCGTCCTTACCGATAATTTAAAAATACAGTATACCTTAATTGTCAAAGGCAGCAACTTCTTTCTGTTTTGAGAATATCGTCCTGGCCGATACACGTATCGTCATGGCCGATAGGTTAATGTCGGCTGCCATAATTAAGAATCCTTATTTAGACCTTCTGTTTTAAGCCTGATCGTCCGGGCCGATCCAAAAATCGTCCTGGCCGATATGAGTAAAAACAGAAATTCTAAGTCTATCAAGTGTGTGTGTGTGAAGGGTTACTTAGCATCAGTCTCTTTAACCATTACAAGTAGACTCAAGAAGTGAAAAATAAAAGTACAGACTGACTCAACCCTAGACCTACGCAATCCTGAATTGGCTTCATCTTGTTCATCCGATCTTTGATTCCTGAAACGTTAGAAGCAACAAGCAGTCAGGGAGAAATAGTGTTTGTCAATTATCAAAATATAAGCCATGAAAAATAGATTTGCAACAATCTCCCCCTTTTTTATGATGGAAAATACTACAAAAATAAATCAAGTTCAGGATCGATACAAAAAAGGAACCTCATAAACTTCTCCCCCTTTTGACATATCAAAAAGGAGGGAACAAAAGAAAATAGTCAAAACATAGTAAAGGAAAACAAAAACAAAAACACAACGAAAATCAAACAACGAATATTTTTGGATTTTAATTTTTTTTTTTTTTGTTTTATGGAGGCATCATATGAGAATTCTTTTCAAAAGTTAAACTTTTAAAGTTCTAAGAGATAAAGAAGTTTAACAAATCCCAATCAGAAGAATGTAGAAAATCTAATTTTGTTATCCCTAGATCAGACACCCTTCTGGGTACAAAATTCTTTTAGAAAATAGAGGCCTAACTCAGAATAACAAAAATAGGATAAGAAGATCCATTCAAGACTTGTTTACAAAGAAAATATCTCATATTTAATAAACCAAAGTAATTTTTCTCAATCATGGAAAAAATGAAATCAAGTCTTTGAATGCATCACATAATCTATGAGTTCTCTAAGTTTTAAGAGTTTTAGCAAAGAGAGGATAGCTTGCATTTAGTGGGCTCATTTTATGCCTCTTGTCACTTTGATTGGCTCTTTGAGCATCTTTTGATTTTTGATACACTTTTGTGTATATAGCTTTCTTTTCAATTTGGCTTCATTGGCCTCTTTCCTTTTTAACTCTTGCAAACTAGAAACTCTTTAATATACCCTTAAAAAAAAACATAGTTGTGAGTATATCCTCCAAATATTAGAGAATAGGAGCTCTCTCTCTAACATAGGGAAGAATAATCCACAACATAAAATCAAAATCATGTGATAAATGCAATGGCAAGATTTCAAGAAACTTGAAAGATATATAAGAACTTTGGCTATTATGCATAAGATACATTAATGTAGCAAGATAAGAAAAGGATCTTAATTAAAGAACTATTGGTTAAAATGAGTTTAGACTTTTGTTTAGAGAAGAAAATCATACCACTAAACAATGTCAGAAGGAGGGAAACCATCAACGAGATTTCTCCTTTAACCGATTTAGAAAAGCTAAACACTATCTCCAAAAACTTCCATAAATCTAAAAACTTGAAAAGACCCAACATATGAAAATCAATCATAAAAGCAACATGAAAATAAACTATTCTAAAATAATGAAAAGGCTATCACATAACAAAACAAAAAAAAAAGAAACTTAACAAAAATGAAAACAAAGCAAACTAGATCAACATAAAGCAAGCACAAAAACTAGCACAAAAACAAATAACACAAACATAAACTAAAGATTTCAAGCAAATGATAAAGTAGCGAATTTAAGCAATTTTGAGCTGCGAGCCTCCTTATGTCAAGTTATCCTATGCTCCCACGAGGTCTTTGGTGAGAGCACACCTGCAAAACTCAACAACAGTCAGATATAGGAACCCAAACTGGTTTGGGCCCCATCTTATGAAAAGTAGAAGGTGATGCTTGTGTGTCATGCTGTGCGTTATTTAATTTTGGTCTCCACACCCATCGTGTACTACGATAAACTGTGCAAGTGTGTGAGATGTGTCCTAACATGCCACAAGAAAAATATTGAACTCCAGGAAAAGGTTTTCTTAAATGGTTTGGGTAAAAATTCCTCTTCCTAGGTTCTGGCTTTTGATTAGGAGTTGGTGTCATCCTAGCTTTCGTAAATGTTTCCAAATCATTTTGAATCCTCAAGTTGGTTCTTTTTAAGGCATCATTGTCAATCCTCAAATTTTTCTCAATCTCTTTAGATTTTTTAAGATTAGAATTAAGAGATGTGTGTGAATCTTTCAATGCATTATGTTCATCAATTAATTCCAAATATTTCTTGTTTACGTCATCAAATTCATCAAGAAGAGCCATGTGATTTGAATCAATCGTTGAATGATCTTTAAGAATGACTTCATACTCTTTTTGTAAATTCACAAGTTCCACTTTTAAGCTAGTATGTGTCTTCTTAAGTTTTTTGTATGATGCATGGACTTTTTCACAAATTTCAAACAATTCATTATAGGTTGGTTTACATACCTCTTCCTCATCACTTTGCTCAAGATGATCTTCCCCTATTAAGCACAGGTTCGTTGTCTCTTCCTCTGGTTCAGACTTAGAGGAATCAGTACCAGATTCTGCCCAGAAACCTCTTTAAATTTTCTTCTTGTCCTTCCTAGACTTAGATTTCTCCTCACCTTTTTCTTTATCTTTGCTCGAGTGATCTTGAAGTGTAAGACAATCGGCTCTCACATGTCCAGGTTTCCTGCATTCAAAACAGGCAACATCAGAAGATCCTTTAACATATTTATGTTCCTTACCTTTTCTCCAATTTTGATGATGCTTTTATTTCTTCCTTAGAAAGCTTTTGAATTGCCTTGTGATGAAGGAAACTTCATCACTTTCAGACCCAGAAGATTCAGAATCCGATTTGTGCTCCTTCAGTGCAATTGTTTTCTCCTTTTTCTTCTCACCTGCATCAAGATTTCTTTGATTCACCCCTTGCTCGTAAGCAATGAGTGAGCCAAGTAAGTTATCAATAGAATAGGTATTTAGATCCTTAGATTTAATGATTGCAATGATTTTAGAATCATAAGATGAAGGCAAGCATCTCAAAATCTTGTTTACTTTTTCATAGTTCGAAAGTTCTTTTCCTAGTGCATGCAGAGAAGTAGCTATCTGAGTAAACCTAGTGTACATGTCAGAAATCGATTCATGAGGTTTCATACGAAAAAGTTCGTAGTCATGTAAGAGAATATTTAAACGGGATTGTTTAATCTCATTAGGACCTTCATAGGTGATGCACAATTTATCCCAAATCTCTTTACCAGTTTTGCAAGTTGAGACACGCATGTAATCCTCAGATTTTAAAGCACAGAAAAAATAGTTCAAACATTTTGCATTTAATTGGGCTAAATCACGTTCATCAAAAGTCTATTCAGTAAAAGAAATTTCAGTTTTAATACCATTAATTTCACGAGAAGGTGGAGAATAACCTTCTTTAATAAGCATCCACATGCGATAATCAGTAGATTGTAAAAAAGTTGACATGCAGGTTTTCCAAAAATTAAAAGGTAGGTTATCGAACAGGGGAGGTCGGCTAATAGAATACCCTTCCATAGTGTTACGATTCCCAAGGTTAGCCATGGATCAAATTCAAAAAGTTTTCAAACCTAAAATTTTTGAATCCCGCTCTAATACCACTTGAAAGTTCGTTAGGGATGTTAAGCCCTATAGAACTAGCCCAAGCTAACTAAGAAGGGGGGTGAATTGGTATTTTAAAAATTTTCTTTTCACAAAGAATAAAAATCACAAACCAAAATCACCACAAAAATAAATGCAGAATTAAAAGTGCGGAAGAAAAAATAAGAACACAAAAATTTATAGTGGTTCGGTCAACTTGACCTACGTCCACTCCTTGGAGGCACCCTCCAAGTATTGCACTACAAAAAGTGACTCTCCTTTAGCCCCCACGGCTAGGCGGAGAAGCCCTCACATAAATCTCCTTTTTGCCACCCCGGCAAGGCAGAGAACCTACCTCCTTTTGCTTCCTCTTGAAGCTGGCAGAGAACTACAACCAAAAGCTAACTCCTTACCTCTACCGACCCTTCCACAGATGAGAAACTCTAGACGAAGAATAAGCAGAGCGATCCTTGAAGCAACCCTTATGAATCCCCTCATAAGCTCCCCCTCACAAGATCCTCTCTCTCTCCCTCTCTCTTTTTCTCTCCTCAAGGTCTTCTCAGGTCAAGGCAGCAGCCAAAGGTCTCAAAAAATATTGAACATGAGCTCTTTAAATAGAAGAGCTTCAAATGAGCTCATTAATTACAAGTTGTCGACAATATCGTCCAGGCCGATATGGACATCGACCTGGCCGATCAGTACAAATCAATGAAGATCGGCCAGAGCATCGCCCTTGATGCAAAACAGGACGATTGAAAATTGGCTTGATCGTCAAGACCGATCTCACGATTGTCCTGGCCGATCAGTTCAAATCAGAGGAAAATCATCCTGACAATAGCCCTGGATACGAGCTGCTCGATGTTTATCGTCCTGAAGTAACTCAAGGTTTTTGACTGGATCGGCCTGGCCGATCCTGCGATCGTCCAGGACGATATGATCGTATCAATCATCCTTAATTACTCCCTTGATTTCTTGATCAATTAAGGCATAATTTGTGAATATCGTCCAGGTCGATCCTAGGATCGTCCTGGCCGATAATTTAAAAATACAGTTGGTGGGAAAAAAATTGTGTCACCACGCAGATTTTGATTTCTCCTATTTTGTAATCGAATACTGCATTAAGAATAAAGTATAATCTCGAGAGACTGACACAATATTCTACAATGGATTCAATATCAAAATAGGGTTTTAAAAATTGATATTTCTATAATCAAACAGTTCAAAGAATAACATATCATCTTAAAAGATGAACATGAAATTCTATAGAATATGTTTAAAGATAGAAATACCATTTTTTTTTTGAAAAAGTTTATTCATTCTTTTATTTAGATATGACAAGAAGAATATTATATCATCTTAAAAGACGAACATAATATTCTTCAAGATATCCAAAAACGAGAATGAGTTTTATAAAATTCATTATTTCTAAAGTTGAATATAACAAGTATAATATTATATTATCTGAAAAGATAATAATAACATTCTACAAGTCTATTCAAAATTAAAAATAAAGTTTTAAAAATATCTACATTCCCAAAGATTCTTCCCTTGTTTTATATGAATAAAACAAGGTTTATTTTAGTCTGGGGTTCTCAAATCCCTATAGGAGCAAGCTCCTATAGTTAATTACATCCTAGGAGGAATGCTCCTAAGAAAACTCTCGATTAAAGCAGTGATTTCATACTCTTTGACTACAAAGTAAAAGACAAGAAACAGAAGTAGAAATTTTCCAAGGTGAAAGCTCAATGTTGAACATTTATTAACGAGTCAATGGAGGAAAAGTAGGAGGAGCTGGATTCTGAGAAGCTCAGAGGCAACCTCAATCTATCCTATGTTGGGCTTTATATTTTAAGAGAAAATTTTATGTTTAAGTTGACATTTTATTATAAATTTGGGATTTTATTTCCGGAAGATGAGGACTTAAGATCTAAAAAGAATCTGCCTCAGAACCTAAATCTAATTTGGGTACTACAAAGTAGCGACCCAAACCTAACTAATGAAGTGCAAATCTGGACTTACCCCGGCCTGGATTGGGGAGCCAACTAACCACCTAGGCGCTTTAAAATCATGTGTCCAGTCTCTTATGAAAGATGGGTAGGGTTGTTGTTTAAGTTTTAAGAAATTGGGGCTGACATCTAAGATAATTCCTAATTAGCCCCTCAACTTATGTAGGGTGATAAATGTCTAGAAATGCAATTAATATTTTAGACTCTTTTTAGTTTGTATCTAATGCAATGCATGCTAATTGACTCGAATGCATAAAATGATAATGAAGCAGTTTAAAAATTTAGGCTTAGAAAATAGATTTTTCCCTAGAGATTGCACAACTTCCCCTTGACAGAACTGCACCCTCATAGGTCAAGTGGTCTGCCAGAACCCGCAGGCGGGGAGGTGCCTAACAAGGAAGAGAAAGTATTAATATGCTTATGCTGACTCTTGGCGGTCCCGAGCTTACTTCTTAGATCGTTAGAGTTACTATGTGAGCCTAGAAATTTTTATTTAAAATTACAAGTATAAAAATTTTAAGCGTACCCTTACGAAAAAAAATCTCTCCGTTTCGAATCCAGGCTAAAACAAAACACGGCATGCAAGGTCCTAAAAAAAAATCTACTGCACAAACAATGTAAACAATCAATTTTAATAATCCAAATATAATGTCCAATGTCCAATGTCCATTTTACACCCAGAATTTGCTGAAAAGTAAAGTGGGCGGGCACCACTGACAACAAACCCGGATTCTAATCCTAAGAATGATGCAAGTGATTTTTGAAATAGGATATATTGATCCTTAAATCTTCATTTCTTCCTCTTCTTTCTTCAATCTTCTTGTTCTGTCTTTTCTTCTTCTACGAACTTCTCGAGTCCGTCGGGTTCTGGATATCCAAATGAAAAGAAACTCATCCCTAAGAGGGGTATTTTCTTTTCTATTCGGATATTGAATCATCCTAATTTGGCTTTCCAAATAAAAGAGAATAATCCTTTAAGGTATATTCTCCTTTCTTTGGATTCCAAATTGGATGTAATATCCCACTTTCAAAAAATCACTTTCACATTTATTGACTCTTGATATATTATATTTACATTTCATTTCATTTCACAGAAAGGGAAGGAAAATCTAGTCCACCTGCAAGGTTATCCTAAGCAATTTATAACAAAAAATCATCCCACGCAGTTATATATATATGCAATTAAATTTAAATTATTAAGCCACACTTGGCCACACTCTTCTTCATTTGGGGGCTAAGCAGCTGAAGTACCTGTAGCATTTATTTATTATTAATTAATTAGCCCCTCTTTTTCTGCCCTACATGAGTGTGGCCACCTGCAGAAAATCATATTAACAATCCAGATCGCTCCTAGCCTATGGGTAATCTAATCGTCAATCAAACCAACACAAAATGCAGTAAAAATAAATAAACAAACACACCAACATTTTACAACCAGCATGCAATAAAACTCGAGAAAAAGCCCGTCACAGTGTAGTAAGGAAATAAACACCGGCCTAACCTAAAACTAGAGTCGGTTGTCCTAACAAACAAATCTAAGTGTGTGCAGTAGGCTGTGAGGTTTTGAAATGTCCTAAGTCAATTATTGGCTAAAGCTTTCTAATTGATTGAATTCTAATTTAAAGATATTTACTAATTCTAAAGTGAGATGTCACTAAATTTTCTATGTTATAAGTTTCTATCTTAAAGTGTGCATGCATCCTAAGTCTAGATTTTCTAAGACTCAGTCCTTAATTTTTATCCTTAAATGTCATTACTATTATATGGGATAAAAAAATTTGTTATTACTAACCCTTAGAACTTTGCGTATATATAAAAGGGGTATAGGGATCTAAGAGCAAATAAAAAAATAAACCTAATAAAGTTGAAGTTACTACAGGGACCTAAAAGGGAAGGGTTAACGCACACCACATCAAGGGGCCCCTAAAGTTTTTCTAAGTTTAGAAATACTTACAGTCACCGGGGGCTACGACCCGGTGGTTCCGCCCGTAGCACCTCTACCCGGCTGGATAGAGGCGACTGACGTCATTAGCTCCTTGTCCTTTTGTTCCCTCGATCAGTACCGTTCCTCGTAGTTCATGCAAATAAAGAGAAGAAAACAGGAAAAGCAGGGATTAGAAAGCACATTTAATAATTAATAATAAAATAATTGAAATTTACTAAAAATAAAGACGTACCTTTCTTCGGGCTTGATTACCAGTTCTGTTGATTGCACTTTTGGAACCTTTATTTTGTAAGCATATTGTATACCTTTCCAATATTTACTTCC